>CM043884.1:5836426-6230293 GCA_024034495.1 Camelina laxa
CTTATAATCTGAAATAAATTTAATTTTCATTTACATTGTATTAATATGAGCAAAAAGATATTGTATTGTAGTATAGAAAATGAAAGTTTAATGGGCCACGTGAGTATAAGTATATTTGGGTTTTTATAAATCCGATCACGGCCCATGAAGACTCATATCTTCTTCTCAATCGTTTTAAGGAAACCAAAGAGACAAAAAAAAAAAAAAAAGATGAGATACAGAGAAAATTGTCGGTGTTGCGAAAAAATCTCTGAAGATCGGATTTGAGCAATATAGATCGGATATATCCGAAAATCTCTGAAGCTTCTTCTATTACCAGTTTGGAATCCCACTTAAACCAACATGATCAGATTTATTGGATAATCTGTCTTTTTGCAATTCTCTGATTTCGACTTCAATGGATAAGGTAATAAGTCGATCTTGTATTTATAGATTCGTCTTTATAATTATCAAGATTCGGTGTAGATTTATAATTTATTTGTTCTATTATGTATGTAGCGTCGATCTGGTTTCCAAAAATATTGAATCTGATATGGATCTCGTTCTAAAGGTTTGAATCTATTTCCAATTGTTTATTTTTCCTTTTTTTGTTAGTATTGATCAATCATTCTATACTATTGAATTTTTAAACCAAATGCTCTTTCGTTCTCTTTTGTTCTAAAAAAACAGGAAACCAAACAAAGAAGGCTAAAATAAAAGATAAGCACAAAATCCTTTAGATTCGTGTTTATACATCTAGTATAATTTAATCCGAAATTCAATTTTTTTTATATTGAATTCTAATTTACTTGTCCTATTTTGTATGTAGCATTGGTCTGGATTGGAAAAGGATTGGATCGAAAAATGATCTTCTTCTACAGGTTGTATCTATTTCCAAAACTTATAATTTTTTCTCTTTTTTATTTAAATAGAATCAATATTATGATTAATATTGAATTTTTATGTTCTCCTCTTTGTTGGTTTGATCTCAGCTAAGGAAAACAACTAAAGTCGCGTAACTAAAAGATAAGGAAAAACTCTTTCGATTCGTGCTTATACATCTAGTCTGATGAATTCAAAACACTAATATTTTGGTTTTGTTTGGTCAGTCTAAAATTTCTTTGAGTTAGACGATCATTGGACTCGGCAATTGGATTGAAGGAGGTGTTAGTGAATACTGGTGTATTCACTATTAATTGCTTTGCATAAAGTTTTCAAATGAAAGGTAAGAAAGCAAATAAATTTGAGTTGACCACTTACTATAATGTTCATTTTCTTTTAACAAAACTAATGTCCCATTTTCTTTTTGTGCGAGTAAAACTGGTGTTGGCCTAAGTTTCAACAATCACAACAAAATGGGACGTGTAGTAAAGAGGAAACCTAACCTCAATCATGGTAAGTTACTATCCAGATAAGTTAATAAAGTTTTAATTCAGTGTAAATTTGTGCTTTCTGCTAGTATTGTTAAGTAGTTATCCAGACTAAAAGGAAGATAAGAAAACAAAACTCTTTCGAATTCTGTATATACACTCTTTGTTATCTGGTTTTTGGTCATTATTGATATTTTTGTTTTGTCTGGACAGGGTTAAATTCTTTGAATTAGACACTCATTGAACTAAACATTTGGATTGAAGAAGGACTCTTAACATACTGGTCTATTGAATACCTTTTGCTTTGCAAATAGTTTTTAAGTCTATGGTAAGAAAGCAAATTTACTATAGTTTAACACCATCTTTATTAATCATTTTCTATTAACAAATCTAATACAGAATTTGTTTATTTCGCATGGTAATTCTGGGTTTTGCGTAAGTTTAAACAACATGGTAGTTTCGGAGGTGGAGATTAGTACCAAGCACTACACAATCCTGGTAAGTTAATATCCTTGTAAGTTATTCAAGTTTTTATTCGACATCTTTGTTTATGTTGGTATTGGCAATTGGTTGTTTAAAGTAATTGGTTTCTGTTTTCAATTTATAAAAGTTAATAATAGTCTTTATTATAAAATTCTATCGTGCGAAAAGTTTCTATAGTATGGAAAAAAGTTTGAGACTAAACCTACTGCTGACACAGTATATTTAGTTCAAACATAAAAAAACCATACTAAATTATTACTATCTCATCCTAACTCTTTAAAACAAAACATATGCTATAAAGCATACCAATCCACAAAACTCTTTCACTCATTTAATTTCTCCACTTCACCATCCTCGTCAGTTTTTTCCTCATTTGTACACTTCCTGTTATTATAACACAGCCCAGAATTAAGTTTTCATAAGCACAATTTAGACTTCAAGTACATATTCATCTATCTATAATAAAATTGAATGAATAACAGTTACCTTTTTTGGAAACGACTTTTTCCTACATAAGCGGACTCATTTCAAATTCTGAAACACTTCTTTGAATACGACGTTCATTGTTTTCTTCTGAGGTTTTCCTTCTTTATCTACAATCAAAACCTTCAATCCTTTTTTATTAGTCACTCTTGAAACTGCCACATAAAGCTGACCATGTGAAAAACATGGCCTAGGCAAATACAACCCAACATAATCCAAAGACTGTCCCTGAATTTTGTTAATAGTCATTGCAAAAGCAACAACTAAAGGTAACTGTCTTCGCCGCATTTTGAATGGTAGTTTAGTATCTGAAGGAGAGAGCAATATCCTTGGAATGAGTACTTTGTCGCCGACTCTGTCTCCTGTAATCACAATAGCTTCCAAAACAAACTCAGCCAATTGTGTGATCTGCAACCTTGTTCTGTTCATTAGCCCTCCTCTTGGATCTATATTCCTTAACAACATTACTGGACAACCCACCTTCAATCTAATTTTATGATTTGGAACTCCAGATACCTTTAGGCTATTTAAGAAATCGGGTGTAAGCACTGGATTATTTTCAAAACGTTTATCAGATGGATCAATAGAATCTGAACTTAGGTATGTTCTTTCCTCACCTACAAATCAAATTCCACGTTTAATAAGTGTTTGTATATATATTAGATCTTTAAGAAAACATAACATCTCTTAGAAACATGAATATTTTAAAAACAAATATTACTAACCTTCAAGCTGATCAAGCATATACTCATTGATTATGCCAACATCCTCATTGGTCGGACATAAGATTGCTCTTTCTTGAAAGAATTTAGGATCATCATTATCTTTCAAACAATTAGGATCTCCATAAACCTTTCTGCTTATTACCTCAATAGGATTATTTGCCGATGTGATTAAAAACTCTTCGGGAATATCTATCATCACTTCACCATCGTTAGGTTCAGAAATATTTCCATCACCAACTTTCAGTATCCATTTTGAGAAATCCTTTATCTCTTTAGCTGTTGTAGGACTCAAATTATTCGCAAGAAGCCGCATATTCTTGGTCAACTTCAATACTTTACAATGCTTCCACAGATAAGAAGCATTTAGTGCACTCATACAAATTTCTGCTCTTCCTGCATTTGGGATGATGGGTAACACCTGCCTGAAATCTCCACCAAATACAACAACTTTTCCACCAAAAGGTCGATTACCAGCTCCTTTTATAATATCCGACAGACTTCTATCTAACGATTCAAAACAGTGTTTGCTCATCATTGGAGCTTCGTCCCATATTATCAAAGATGCTTCTTCCACCAGCTGTGCTTGATCTGAACCTGGACTCATTGTACAAACACTACTTTCATGCGGATTAATAGGAATTCCAAACCTAGAATGTGCTGTCCTTCCACCTGGTAACAATAGAGAAGCAATGCCACTGGACGCAACGTTTAAGACGATTGATCCTCTCGCTCTTATTCCTGCTGATAGAGTTTTATATAGGAAGGTTTTACCAGTTCCACCAAATCCATAGACAAAGAACACACCACCCATGTCGTTATCCACTGCTTCCATGATCTCTCTGTATATGTTTTTTTGCTCGTCTGTCATAGACTTTAACCATGAATCATGTTTTTCTTGCTGCTCTTTCCGGTCATAGTCTCTCTCATCAACAATCAACACATTAGTATCATCAATTATATCTTCTGGAAGTGTAGGCATTGTGGCAAAGGCTGACAACCTTGTTCCATTGCCCTTTAATATGCTGTCTATTTCAAGTAAACCAAACCTCTGCTTATCGTCATCGGATAGAATAAGATCTTCACAAAATCAAAAAGAAAATCCTAAATAAGACCTAGAATATAACTCGCACATAATAGACACTGTAATGATTATAAAAGATTGATGTTTTACCTGGTCGGTTAAAGTATTCTCTCCGTCTCATCTCTATATCTTCAGTTAAAAGACCATGTTTTTTCCCAAACAACTTCTGGTTGAGATAAACTAAAAGATTGTAGCATTACAGCGAATAGACGACGTAAGTAGTTTCCAGTACCCCAAAAACTTGGTCTCACTATATCATCTATATATTCTTGATCATTGTCTAGCAACCCTAAAGCAAAACATGCCTCTTTGTAAGTTCCATAGACGACTCCATCAACAGTTTTAATGTCATCAAAGCACTCAGGTCCTGTGATAGTATTAAGAAGGACTCGTAGATAATATCCATCTTCGAAACCAATTGGAACGTAGTTAATCCTTCCAATCGCCGTACCTGGCCTCTTTCTTAAATTAGACTTCTTTTTCTTCCCATCCCATGTGAAAAACTCAGGGATTTGCGCATATGTTTTTGTTTTTGCCAATTCACTAACTTTGCATAACTCAAACCAAGCGAGGAACATAGAATTCACTAACTCCCCCCTCCCCAAAACTGTTTCTACTTCATCATCACCCTTGAAATATATTAGGTGCTTCCCTTCTAGATGAAAAGACAACCTTTGAACTGATGTCGACCTGTAAGTTATGGGATTTTTTAATATTCTCCAACCAGCTTCGCAAGCTGAAACATACCTGCCATTAAAAATTCGGTCATCATAAGCTAATTTTTTTCTAAATTTCTGGTCTAATTCAGTAAGATCAAATAATATAGATAATATAAACATTTACCTGCCATCGAAGAAATCTTTTATTTCATCAACGGTACCACTACCTTCAGTATTTTGAACTGGAGTCTCCTTTCTTACTTTGTTAGCTTTCCTGTTCTGTACTTTTTCTGTCGAAGATGGCTCAACAACAACTGATACACGATCAGGCCCTTTAGTAATGTACTTAAATAAATATTTGATAGAACCTGTTTGGTTACACCACTCAACATTAAGATGAGCCCGATATCTTAGTAACAACACTTTGTTATATGGAATAACATAGCGATTGTCACACTTAAAACCATTCTTCTCAACAAAATGTTTTGTTTTCCGCCTTCTATAAACTGGAAATCCTTCTTTATCAACTGTTGTCTCATCAACATTTTTTTTGGGGAAAAACATTGTACATTTCCCTTCGTCCATACATGGTGAATTCATATTGGCAGCCGCACATGGTCTGTGAATCATCATTTCCTTAACCATCTCATAAAGATCGGGTTCTTTATGCTTGTCTGAGATTTCAGCGGATATCATCTTGTCGATGTCTTCTGATTTTGGCAACTTAGAATCTGGGTGCATCCATAACAAAATGTGCGCATGGGGAAGTCCTCTCTTCTGGAACTCAATGGTATACATTGCTAAAAAACACGCAAAAAAAATCCAAATTATTAAGAAAATTGAAAGTTAGAAAAATGTATAAACACAAATAGATTCATACGGAGACTTACATGAGACTGTCCGTCCTAACATATGTTTTTTTGTTAGATCATCCATTAAAGAGTTTAGCATCATCTTGAACACTCTGCTAATAATCTCCGGCCTATCATCAATATTCAATTTTCTTGCTTCACAAAATCGAACCACCTCAGGCCATTTAGGGTTGCAAGTGAATGTAATGAATAGATCAGGAAATCCATAATACTTACAAACTGCCATTGCATCTAGATACATATTTCTCATATATCTAGGTCCACCAACAAAAGAAGCTGGCAAGTAGCATTTGGTCCCTTGGTCATTCAAATTTGTGTTTCCTTGATTAGCAGCATCCTTCACCGTATTATAATTAGCAGCCCTCAAAGCTGACTGATTTAGCTTGAGAAAAGTTAACCTGTTAGTCTCTATAGTCGTATAAGCATCCACTAAGAATTGCTGGAACAATCTTTTGGACATTAACAGACTATGTGATTCATTCTTCCTCTCCTGTATACGGAATGCAAACCATTGGCGCATACTGATGCACTTCCTCTCTTTCTCTGTATCTCGATTCTTTTGATTTTTTTTGCAACCACCAGGTCCTTTCAATATTCCTGGTCTATAACCATCCTCACCCTTAGGAAACAACAAAGGATATTGTAGAGCAAGATAGGCTGGATGTATTTCACTTATTCTTTGTAATTCTCCTGATTTCTCTTCAATGATGATGTCCCGAGTCGGCATTGCAACATGGAAGTCTCCTGGAATTAATGCAGCAACCTATGATGATGTCGGTACATCATAGTTTCGTCCGTCTTTTTGACGATCACTAACAATTCTCATATGAAAACTTTCTTCAGGATTAGTATCTAGCCGCTCTTTAGCTGATCTAAAATTTTCAACATAAGGGTTCACAGCATCTAGCATCTTGATTATAGCAGCAATCACATCATGTCTTAACTTCTGTTTCTTTTTATATTTTCCTGAATTTTTTGTTTTACTGAAAAAAGAAAACAATCAGTCAACTATTATATTTTATAATGTGTAGATGTTCATTAGACATTGGTGTTTAACATACCTCAGAATGCCAGCTCTGTTTGCAACCTCATTCTCTGTATCTACAATATACAATTGTGAAAACTTTGGAAAATCACCGTCTGTAGGCTTCAAACTACCAAGTAGATGATAGTTCTCTCCTTGTATCTGGAACATGTTAGGACCACGACCTTTGACAACTGAGTTTTCGCAACACCCACCAAGTGAGCTGAATGAAAAAATCATGTTGTATGCTCTGATATTTTCTCTGAAATGTCTACTCAATTCGTCATCATTTGTTAACAACGCAAATAATAACTCAGGCTGATTTTGTAGGAAAGGAAGTTTAACAGATCCTTGCAAACAACATTGTGTGAAAGTAGGATTTTTATCCCTCTTGTGCCTATTAATCCGCTCCCCATACCACATAATAGCTCCACAATATGAACATGTATAATCAGGGTCGCCATGGTCAAGATACTCTACATATAGTATAAAACATTTGTTAATATCAAAAAATATTTAACTCATAACTCACAATACTAACAATCATAGCACATATTAGATGATATCTACCTGTCGTTTTTTTCTTAGCTTTAGGTGTAAGAGTCTTTTTTGATTTGGATCCAAATGCTTTTATCAAACTTTCATCTAATATGTCCAAAATCTGATATCCTTTATAAACATCTGCAGGAACATCTTCAACCCCATTTTTCGAGTCTTCTGAATCACCATCGTCCGAACTGCTACTGCATTGGTATGTTTGTTCCTCTTTATCTCCCTTAGCTTCTTCATTTTCCATTTTCAAATGAAGTTTGTATTTAAAATAAACTTGCAACCACGTAAAATCAATATTTATGTAAATCACATATGACTTCTTACTTGTGTTCATTCCTCTTTGTATGTGTTGGTTGTGGATGCTATCGTCTCCTTCTGTGAATGTTGCAGCTGGAATCAGAAGAGCATTTAGTTTCTTTTGCCTAGCAAGGAATTTTGCAAGACGGAACTGTGTTTTTGGTCTAGATACGACTCCATCAACAGTTTTAATGTCATCAAAGCACTCAGGTCCTGTGATAGTATTAAGAAGGACTCGTAGATAATATCCATCTTCGAAATCAATTGGAACGTAGTTAATCCTTCCAATCGCCGTACCTGGCCTCTTTCTTAAATTAAACTTCTTTTTCTTCCCATCCCATGTGAAAAACTCAGGGATTTGCGCATATGTTTTTGTTTTTGCCAATTCACTAACTTTGCATAACTCAAACCAAGCGAGGAACATAGAATTCACTAACTCCCCCCTCCCCAAAACTGTTTCTACTTCATCATCACCCTTGAAATATATTAGGTGCTTCCCTTCTAGATGAAAAGACAACCTTTGAACTGATGTCGACCTGTAAGTTATGGGATTTTTTAATATTCTCCAACCAGCTTCGCAAGCTGAAACATACCTGCCATTAAAAATTCGGTCATCATAAGCTAATTTTTTTCTCTAAATTTCTGGTCTAATTCAGTAAGATCAAATAATATAGATAATATAAACATTTACCTGCCATCGAAGAAATCTTTTATTTCATCAACGGTACCACTACCTTCAGTATTTTGAACTGGAGTCTCCTTTTTACTTTGTTAGCTTTCCTGTTCTGTACTTTTTCTCGTCGAAGATGGCTCAACAACCTGATACACGATCAGGCCCTTTAGTAATGTACTTAAATAAATATTTGATAGAACCTGTTTGGTTGCACCACTCAACATTAAGATGAGCCCGATATCTTAGTAACAACACTTTGTTATATGGAATAACATAGCGATTGTCACACTTAAAACCATTCTTCTCAACAAAATGTTTTGTTTTCCGCCTTCTGTAAACTGGAAATCCTTCTTTATCAACTGTTGTCTCATCAACATTTTTTTTGGGGAAAAACTTTGTACATTTCCCTTCGTCCATACATGGTGAATTCATATTGGCAGCCCCACATGGTCCGTGAATCATCATTTCCTTAACCATCTCATAAAGATCGGGTTCTTTATGCTTGTCTGGGATTTCAGCGGATATCATCTTGTCGATGTCTTCTGATTTTGGCAACTTAGAATCTGGGTGCATCCATAACAAAATGTGCGCATGGGGAAGTCCTCTCTTCTGGAACTCAATGGTATACATTGCTAAAAAACACGCAAAAAAATCCAAATTATTAAGAAAATTGAAAGTTAGAAAAATGTATAAACACAAATAGATTCATACGGAGACTTACATGAGACTGTCCGTCCTAACATATGTTTTTTTGTTAGATCATCCATTAAAGAGTTTAGCTTCATCTTGAACACTCTGCTAATAATCTCCGGCCTATCATCAATATTCAATTTTCTTGCTTCACAAAATCGAACCAGCTCAGGCCATTTAGGGTTGCAAGTGAATGTAATGAATAGATCAGGAAATCCATAATACTTACAAACTGCCATTGCATCTAGATACATATTTCTCATATATCTAGGTCCACCAACAAAAGAAGCTGGCAAGTAGCATTTGGTCCCTTGGTCATTCAAATTTGTGTTTCCTTGATTAGCAGCATCCTTCACCGTATTATAATTAGCAGCCCTCAAAGCTGACTGATTTAGCTTGAGAAAAGTTAACCTGTTAGTCTCTATAGTCGTATAAGCATCCACTAAGAATTGCTGGAACAATCTTTTGGACATTAACAGACTATGTGATTCATTCTTCCTCTCCTGTATACGGAATGCAAACCATTGGCGCATACTGATGCACTTCCTCTCTTTCTCTGTATCTCGATTCTTTTGATTTTTTTTTGCAACCACCAGGTCCTTTTAATATTCCTGGTCTATAACCATCCTCACCCTTAGGAAACAACAAAGGATATTGTAGAGCAAGATAGGCTGGATGTATTTCACTTATTCTTTGTAATTCTCCTGATTTCTCTTCAATGATGATGTCCCGAGTCGGCATTGCAACATGGAAGTCTCCTGGAATTAATGCAGCAACCTATGATGATGTCGGTACATCATAGTTTCGTCCGTCTTTTTGACGATCACTAACAATTCTCATATGAAAACTTTCTTCAGGATTAGTATCTAGCCGCTCTTTAGCTGATCTAAAATTTTCAACATAAGGGTTCACAGCATCTAGCATCTTGATTATAGCAGCAATCACATCATGTCTTAACTTCTGTTTCTTTTTATATTTTCCTGAATTTTTTGTTTTACTGAAAAAAGAAAACAATCAGTCAACTATTATATTTTATAATGTGTAGATGTTCATTAGACATTGGTGTTTAACATACCTCAGAATGCCAGCTCTGTTTGCAACCTCATTCTCTGTATCTACAATATACAATTGTGAAAACTTTGGAAAATCACCGTCTGTAGGCTTCAAACTACCAAGTAGATGATAGTTCTCTCCTTGTATCTGGAACATGTTAGGACCACGACCTTTGACAACTGAGTTTTCGCAACACCCACCAAGTGAGCTGAATGAAAAAATCATGTTGTATGCTCTGATATTTTCTCTGAAATGTCTACTCAATTCGTCATCATTTGTTAACAACGCAAATAATAACTCAGGCTGATTTTGTAGGAAAGGAAGTTTAACAGATCCTTGCAAACAACATTGTGTGAAAGTAGGATTTTTATCCCTTCTTGTGCCTATTAATCCGCTCCCCATACCACATAATAGCTCCACAATATGAACATGTATAATCAGGGTCGCCATGGTCAAGATACTCTACATATAGTATAAAACATTTGTTAATATCAAAAATATTTAACTCATAACTCACAATACTAATCATAGCACATATTAGATGATATCTACCTGTCGTTTTTTCTTAGCTTTAAAGAGTCTTTTTGATTTGGATCCAAATGCTTTTATCAAACTTTCATCTAATATGTCCAAAATCTGATATCCTTTATAAACATCTGCAGGAACATCTTCAACCCCATTTTCGCCTTCTGAGTCTTCTGAATCACCATCGTCCGAACTGCTACTGCATTGGTATGTTTGTTCCTCTTTATCTCCCTTAGCTTCTTCATTTTCCATTTTCAAATGAAGTTTGTATTTAAAATAAACTTGCAACCACGTAAAATCAATATTTATGTAAATCACATATGACTTCTTACTTGTGTTCATTCCTTTTGATGTGTGTTGGTGTGGATGCTATCGTCTCCTTCTGTGAATGTTGCAGCTGGAATCAGAAGAGCATTTAGTTTCTTTTGCCTAGCAAGGAATTTTGCAAGACGGAACTGTGTTTTTGGTCTAGATACGACTCCATCAACAGTTTTAATGTCATCAAAGCACTCAGGTCCTGTGATAGTATTAAGAAGGACTCGTAGATAATATCCATCTTCGAAACCAATTGGAACGTAGTTAATCCTTCCAATCGCCGTACCTGGCCTCTTTCTTAAATTAAACTTCTTTTCTTCCCATCCCATGTGAAAAACTCAGGGATTTGCGCATATGTTTTTGTTTTTGCCAATTCACTAACTTTGCATAACTCAAACCAAGCGAGGAACATAGAATTCACTAACTCCCCCCTCCCCAAAACTGTTTCTACTTCATCATCACCCTTGAAATATATTAGGTGCTTCCCTTCTAGATGAAAAGACAACCTTTGAACTGATGTCGACCTGTAAGTTATGGGATTTTTAATATTCTCCAACCAGCTTCGCAAGCTGAAACATACCTGCCATTAAAAATTCGGTCATCATAAGCTAATTTTTCTAAATTTCTGGTCTAATTCAGTAAGATCAAATAATATAGATAATATAAACATTTACCTGCCATCGAAGAAATCTTTTATTTCATCAACGGTACCACTACCTTCAGTATTTTGAACTGGAGTCTCCTTTCTTACTTTGTTAGCTTTCCTGTTCTGTACTTTTTCTGTCGAAGATGGCTCAACAACAACTGATACACGATCGCCCTTTAGTAATGTACTTAAATAAATATTTGATAGAACCTGTTTGGTTGCACCACTCAACATTAAGATGAGCCCGATATCTTAGTAACAACACTTTGTTATATGGAATAACATAGCGATTGTCACACTTAAAACCATTCTTCTCAACAAAATGTTTTGTTTTCCGCCTTCTATAAACTTGAAATCCTTCTTTATCAACTGTTGTCTCATCAACATTTTTTTTGGGGAAAAACTTTGTACATTTCCCTTCGTCCATACATGGTGAATTCATATTGGCAGCCCCACATGGTCCGTGAATCATCATTTCCTTAACCATCTCATAAAGATCGGGTTCTTTATGCTTGTCTGGGATTTCAGCGGATATCATGTTGTCGATGTCTTCTGATTTTGGCAACTTAGAATCTGGGTGCATCCATAACAAAATGTGCGCATGGGGAAGTCCTCTCTTCTGGAACTCAATGGTATACATTGCTAAAAAACACGCAAGAAAAAATCCAAATTATTAAGAAAATTGAAAGTTAGAAAAATGTATAAACACAAATAGATTCATACGGAGACTTACATGAGACTGTCCGTCCTAACATATGTTTTTTTGTTAGATCATCCATTAAAGAGTTTAGCATCATCTTGAACACTCTGCTAATAATCTCCGGCCTATCATCAATATTCAATTTTCTTGCTTCACAAAATCGAACCACCTCAGGCCATTTAGGGTTGCAAGTGAATGTAATGAATAGATCAGGAAATCCATAATACTTACAAACTGCCATTGCATCTAGATACATATTTCTCATATATCTAGGTCCACCAACAAAAGAAGCTGGCAAGTAGCATTTGGTCCCTTGGTCATTCAAATCTGTGTTTCCTTGATTAGCAGCATCCTTCACCGTATTATAATTAGCAGCCCTCAAAGCTGACTGATTTAGCTTGAGAAAAGTTAACCTGTTAGTCTCTATAGTCGTATAAGCATCCACTAAGAATTGCTGGAACAATCTTTTGGACATTAACAGACTATGTGATTCATTCTTCCTCTCCTGTATACGGAATGCAAACCATTGGCGCATACTGATGCACTTCCTCTCTTTCTCTGTATCTCGATTCTTTTGATTTTTTTTGCAACCACCAGGTCCTTTTAATATTCCTGGTCTATAACCATCCTCACCCTTAGGAACCAACAAAGGATATTGTAGAGCAAGATAGGCTGGATGTATTTCACTTATTCTTTGTAATTCTCCTGATTTCTCTTCAATGATGATGTCCTGAGTCGGCATTGCAACATGGAAGTCTCCTGGAATTAATGCAGCAACCTATGATGATGTCGGTACATCATAGTTTCGTCCGTCTTTTTGACGATCACTAACAATTCTCATATGAAAACTTTCTTCAGGATTAGTATCTAGCCGCTCTTTAGCTGATCTAAAATTTTCAACATAAGGGTTCACAGCATCTAGCATCTTGATTATAGCAGCAATCACATCATGTCTTAACTTCTGTTTCTTTTTATATTTTCCTGAATTTTTTGCTTTACTGAAAAAAGAAAACAATCAGTCAACTATTATATTTTATAATGTGTAGATGTTCATTAGACATTGGTGTTTAACATACCTCAGAATGCCAACTCTGTTTGCAACCTCATTCTCTGTATCTACAATATACAATTGTGAAAACTTTGGAAAATCACCGTCTGTAGGCTTCAAACTACCAAGTAGATGATAGTTCTCTCCTTGTATCTGGAACATGTTACGACCACGACCTTTGACAACTGAGTTTTCGCAACACCCACCAAGTGAGCTGAATGAAAAAATCATGTTGTATGCTCTGATATTTTCTCTGAAATGTCTACTCAATTCGTCATCATTTGTTAACAACGCAAATAATAACTCAGACTGATTTTGTAGGAAAGGAAGTTTAACAGATCCTTGCAAACAACATTGTGTGAAAGTAGGATTTTTATCCCTCTTGTGCCTATTAATCCGCTCCCCATACCACATAATAGCTCCACAATATGAACATGTATAATCAGGGTCGCCATGGTCAAGATACTCTACATATAGTATAAAACATTTGTTAATATCAAAAAATATTTAACTCATAACTCACAATACTAACAATCATAGCACATATTAGATGATATCTACCTGTCGTTTTTTTCTTAGCTTTAGGTGTAAGAGTCTTTTTTGATTTGGATCCAAATGCTTTTATCAAACTTTCATCTAATATGTCCAAAATCTGATATCCTTTATAAACATCTGCAGGAACATCTTCAACCCCATTTTCGCCTTCTGAGTCTTCTGAATCACCATCGTCCGAACTGCTACTGCATTGGTATGTTTGTTGCTCTTTATCTCCATTAGCTTCTTCATTTTCCATTTTCAAATGAAGTTTGTATTTAAAATAAACTTGCAACCACGTAAAATCAATATTTATGTAAATCACATATGACTTCTTACGTGTGTTCATTCCTCTTTGTATGTGTTGGTTGTGGATGCTATCGTCTCCTTCTGTGAATGTTGCAGCTGGAATCAGAAGAGCATTTGGTTTCTTTTGCCTAGCAAGGAATTTTGCAAGACGGAACTGTGCTTTTTCATTCTGTATTGATGCTTTGTTGCCCGGAACTTCCCTGTTGATCTTGACAGCTGAAAGTTCTCGATAATTCGCCAATCACCAAAAACAATAAGTCTTTGGTGTTTGTTGAATTGCTGCTTCTTAATAGTAGCATGAATGAGGTCTCCCTATAATAGTATAGATAGAAAAAGCATTAAAACATTAGTTAACTTTGTGGTTTGAAGTATATATGTTTATAAGTTATAAGGAGAAATCAAGAAACTTACTTGAATATCAGCTAGAATCATTTCTATAGTTTCTCCCGCGTATGTCGTGTATTGTTTCCATGTGTGGACGATCCTGACTTTGATTTTCCACGTTGTCTTGTAGGCCTTGAGATCCGAAACATGTGTGAATCCATTCATCGAAGCCATGACTTAATCGAAGGTAAATTTCTATTCTCTTTTCGTAGGTCTGATGAGTTTTAAGATTTGCAATGTATTCTATGGTTTATATAGATATTTGAAGTTGGGTTTGGTTTAAATGTAGAATATTCGATGCAATGAATATAAGATATTGTGTTCTCGATTTGATTTTGGGTTTGATACGATATTGTATAGTAAGAAGCGAGATTCGACACAACTATTTCTGTTTTTAGTTTTCATGATTGATATATGCTATTAAATAATAAATTATAAAAGGTAACTCAATCGAAATGGTTGTTGTGATTGTTTGGTAATAGAATATTTGTGATTAACTGTTAATATTTTCAGTTAATATTTTGATATGATCTTGATGATTGATATCATACGATTCAATTTGGTCTGTTTTTAGTTCTAATGATTGATATATGCTATTTAATTCGGAAGAAGAAAAGGTAATGAATTCGAAATGGTTTTTGGTCTTGTTTGATAAGAGAAAATTTGCAGTAAATGTTAAACCATTATCTTGATGATTGACATAACACGAGAGAGGATACTAAGTGATTGCATATTAGTAGTTGCCATTTATTTATTACTTACCCGATTTTCATATTATCTTGATGATTGACATAACACGAAAGAGGATACTAAGGGATTGCATATTAGTAGTTGCCATTTATTTAGTACTTACCCGATTTTCATGTTGTTTGTATTTGATTTCTTATGCAGGTTTCTGGCGAAGATAGTGTTTGGATACAGATCTTTAATATCTAGGATCCGAATGGAATAATAACAAACCACAAGGATCCGCGTCCCATAACCGATTCTAATGACTTTGGTACCCTTAATTTTCTTTTTTTTTATCTTCTTCCTTGCTTATTGCGTAGGGGCAATATATGGAATTTTTGCCAAAGTTTTTTTTTTTCTGGTTTTGTACTCCCCAATTAATAGTATAGATTAAATCCAAATCGGACGGTATAATATACATATTTAATGGTGTGCTTATCCATATATATTATATTTATTTTAAGAAATTTTATATTGTTTAGCTTCATATGATTCATACTTTGTAATATCTTCTATAACATGACAATTTTTTTTTTACTTTTCATGAGACGATGACATTTGGTGTCCTGTTTTCATAACATTTGTCTTCAAATTCCTTTCAATTATTATTAACATTTAGAATCCATCACATATAATTTTGTCTTGCTTAGATTCTAACTTTGTAATATATTAACAAACGGCAGAAAAAAAAATCCAATCAAAATATAAGCTGTGTGAGATTTAAATTACTCGACCTACTTATAGGTTTATATTGCTTTGGACTATTAATATACACAGAAACAGAGCAATATAATTTTTTTTCTAAAAAAAAAAAGAAAAAAAATCAATTAGTTAAGATTTATGTCTTGCTTAGCTTCATAGGATTTTTTTTTATAATGAACTAGATTAGGATCCGCGGTACACCGCATAGCACAATTATTTTAACTAAAATATTTAAATTATAAATTGTATTTGTTGGTTAAATATGATATAATTATATAATAATTGTTAAATAAATTATATAATACCGCAATATAATTTTTTTTTTACATAATATTTATTCAATCAATTTAATTAGATATGTCTATTTTTTGATACCGACAGTGTTAACAAAATAATAAAATGATGTTTTACCCGTGTAACACTGAAGTAATGATACTTTTTATTTATATAAATATCGATAAAATCCGTCCGGTTGTATAACCATGTCCCTCTCTATAACTCCATCCCGAGATATTTTAAATCACACTATATCATCTTAATTTTTAATATTTATTGTGTAATATCACATGCCTGATAAAATCAAGCTTTCTACTCATTCGTATTCAGAATCATTTTGGTCTCTTTTAAAGTATGACTCTAAATCATTGCACAATTTTTTTATGAGAAATTGTATCCATATTTTTTATTCATCTATTGAGTAATATATGTTCGTTTTTAAAATTTTGAATTACATCATATACAAGAAAAAATCACAATTTTTATTAACTAAATGTATCATAGAATAATTCAAGATAATTTAGATATAAATTCAAATAAAAATGAAAGGGAATCATATATTTATGTTTGAATAAGGTAGAAAATTTTTCTTATTTTTTAAAAATTTTACTCATAATTAATTTTGAAGTTTTGGTAACTAATATTAAAGTTAATGCATTAAATATAAAAACTTTCCAAAACGTATTTTTAAGCAAAAACAGCTGCAAAAATACTAGTCTAGATAGATAGAAAGGTACGAAAAAAAAAAGAAAAATCTAATCATAATGTAGGCGGTGTGGGATGTTAAAATAACTCGACTATAGTGGACTATTAATATGACAGAAAACAGAGGATACAAATTTCATTTTTCTGTGTAACGAAAGAAAAAAACAAAAAAAATGGTAATCTCTTTGCTCTGTGTTTGTATCATCACCTTCGGTCCGTTGATCTTTATCAGCAAGATGATCAAACGCTCTAAATGGAACCTTCCTCCTAGCCCTCCAACGTTACCAAGCTGGAGAATTGCCTCACATGTTATTTCAACGTCTGGCCGAAAGAACAGGACATGTTATGCTTCTTCACTTAGGGTTTGTCCCTGTAACTGTTATCTCATCGAGAGAAGCAGCTGAAGAGGTGTGTAGAACTCATGACCTAAACTGCTGCAGCAGGCCTAAGCGTGTTGGTTCGAGGCTAACCTCTCGGGGTTTTAAAGATGTCGCTTTCACACCGTACGGTGACGAGTGGAAGGAGCGGCGCAAGTTCTTGGTGCGTGAGCTTTTCTGTTTGAAAAAGGTTCAGTCTTCCGGGTATATCAGAGAGGAAGAATGTAACTTTCATGTCAAGAAACTGTCGGAATCAGCGGTGGATCGATCTCCGGTCGATTTGAGCAAAACCCTTTTCTGGCTAACTGCGAGTATCCTGTTTAGAGTTGCTTTTGGACAAAGGTTCCACGAGAACGAGTTTATCGATAAAGACAAGATCGAAGAGCTTGTGTCTGAAGCCGAGAGAGCTCAGGGTAGTTTCACTTGCTCTGATTTCTTTCCTATTGCCGGACTTGGATGGCTCGTTGACTGTATTTCCGGGCAACACAAGAGGCTCAAAGATGTTTTCGTCAAGCTCGATACTCTGTTTCAAGGTGTGATCGATGATCATTTACATCCTGGAAAATTATCAAAAGATCACAGAGATATCGTTGAAGTTATGTTGGATGTGATCGATGATCATAAATTCCTTGAAGCTCACGATAGATCACATCAAGGCATTACTAACGGTAAGAAAAAACAAGATTTGTTTCCACACATTTGCATTGAAACTGAATCTGCATATTTACAATTTGTTTCCACAGATTCAGTTTCAATGCAAATGTGTGGAAACAAATCTTGTTTTTTCTTACTGTTAGTAATGCCTTGATTTGATCTATCATGAGCTTCAAGGAATCATCTTTGTCTTGTTTACGCATCACGTCCAACATAACATCGACGATATCTCTATGATCTTTTTGTATTTTTCCAGGATGTAAATAATCATCGATCACACCTTGAAACATAGTATCGAGCTTGAAGAAAACATCTTTGAGCCTCATATGTTGCCTGGAAATACAGTCAACGAGCCATCCAAGTCCGACAATAGGAAAGAAATCAGAGCAAGTGAAACTACCTTAAGCGCTCTCGGCTTCAGACACAAGCTCTTTGACCTTGTCTTTGTTGATAAACTCACACTCATGGAACCTTTGTCCAAAAGCAACTCTAAACAGGACACTCGCGGTTAGTCAGAAAAAGGTTGCGCTCAAATCGACAGTTTCTTGACAAGAAAGTTACATTCTTCCTCTCTATTTTAGTCATATTGCTATCAAGTTCGTGGACAAATCAGTGCAATGATATTTGTGCTCTGTTCTTTCTTTCATGGGTTTAGTTTTCAACATGGTAGCAGACGATCAACTCGTAACACATTGTTATTTGCGTTTATGTTTCAGATGATCAACTCACTCTATGTTAGTTGAAATATCGTTATCTCTGATTTGGTTCACGAGTACAAGCTCACATCTCTATGTTCTGCAGGGAAGAACCTCTGAAGATCTGCGTAGTAGTATGAAAGGTGTGCAATTAGTACAGAGCTCAAAGAAAGAAAACGTCATTAAGAAAACTCTTGACCAAATTAAAGAAACCAGTACGGTATGAATGTCATTGGAAGCCTCATGCTATATGTATCATCGGTTTCATTGAGCAAATTAGTAGTTTCTGATCAACTTTCCTTCACTATTTTCCTACTTCATGAGTTAGTTACTAACAGTGCACTTTACCCGGATATTCTGACAGGACATATGCCAAGGTACTCAGATTCTTGCGTTTGATTCAGCTGCTGCTATAGAAATCCTTAGGAGGTTTGTGGTAGGAGATGAATTAACAGAGAAAGAAAAGAAAGCCCTACGCAGAACCATGACTGACTTAGCATCAGTTGTTCCCATTGGTGTTTTTATGCTTCTTCCTGTGAGTAAAAACTAACCTTATCAATTTTCCCAATATCATACTCATTCTCATTCTCAATTTGCAATTTTATATGCCCAATAACTTGGATTTCTGGTATGACACAGTTGCTCACTGCTTTTTCTATTTTGGTTATCACAGCAGCAAGGACCATTTAAAACCGATTTTCAATGAGGTGGATCAAGACTACATGAAGTCAAAGAACTTAGACTCATATGGAGATAGCTCAGACGATAATAATCGCGTTGATCTACCACGCAAAGTGCAATGAGAAGTAAGCATGATCGAGCTTGGACTGTCACTGAAGTTAAAAAAACTTATCGAAGGTGTGACGAAATATGGAGTAGGGAAATGGTCTGAGATGAAAAAGGTTTCATTTTCATCATTCATGTACCGTACCCCTGTGGATCTCAAGGTTGGTTCAACATAACTATAAACTGCCTCTACTCAATATTATTAGTCCTCCTGTTTATTTTGTTCGCTAACACTGCACATGTCTCTCATGATAGGACAAATGGCGAAATTTATGAAGAGCATGCTTTTCTCAAACTCCGTCAAACAAGATGGTTAGCACTTACCGAGTTGATTTTTTTTAATATAAAACAGAG
Source organism: Camelina laxa (assembly GCA_024034495.1). Lineage (NCBI taxonomy): Eukaryota > Viridiplantae > Streptophyta > Magnoliopsida > Brassicales > Brassicaceae > Camelina > Camelina laxa. The sequence continues at coordinate 5,856,107 of CM043884.1, forward strand.
TCAAGTTAATGTATAATTATATTTGGTGTTAGACTCAATCAGTGAATAGTCGTGTTTTTGCAGGGAGGTCCAAAGAAGCAGGGGTCAATGGCCATTCCTACACACATTATGTTGCAGGTAAAAGAGCTTGCTCAGAAACAGTCACCGATTTGCAAGGGTCGTAGAGTAGTAGTGAAGGGATCATCAAGAAATGGTTTCCTGTAGCGTTTTCTTTCGTATAAATTGACTGACCTGGATGTGAGACTAACTACTCTTTTAGTTTGGATTTTGTAGACTTAAAGGTATTGTGATTTAAACCGGATTACTAACTGGTGTTATTGGAACTGATATGAGATGGTTCCTTACTATGTGATTTCGTGTGAAATGTTGAAAGTTGAGAAAGCAAATTCCACTGTAGACCAGTAACGTTTAAAACACATCGTTTAGTATCTAACCAAACCAGATGATCAAATTCCACCCCAAACCTTACCGAATTAATTTGTATTATATATATATAAGCCATGGATGCGAGAGGGCAAATATTGCATAGGTTGGTATCGTAGATATGGGAGAACACATTAAACGACATGATGATTCACAAAAGAACGTGAACAAAAAGGTTGCAACTGAAAAGTCGCATCTTTTGGTTTAATCAATTTTTGACAATAAACGACAACCTTTAGATCAATAATAAAACTAATCTCAACCATTGGATTAGAAATATGATCTATCAGACCCTCAAAAATGGGTTTACTATTATACAGTAAAACCTCTAATAATTATAACTCTATAAATGAATAAATACTGTAACTTAATAAATTTTGATGTTCCCAAGTCGGATCAGTAAAAAATAACAAAATTTGATAAGATAATAATATAATACTTTTTTAAAATTCTCATGTAAAATATGGTCTCAATAATATCCTAAATTTACAAATATATATGTTCGTATATGTACTTTTTAGAATTTTGAATTTTCTCATAGAGCTCATATCTATAAAAAAAAAATTGTTATGTTGTATTTTCAAATTATAATGATAGACTAGGTAATTACCCGCATTATATGCGGGATAAATCTATGCAGATAAAATTAATGTTATAAGTAAAGTTATTATCGAGGATCTAAAATTTGTTTGTGTAAAAACCAAATATATAACCTGTGAGATTATGTTTAGATCAAACTACTATGTATCAACTAAATATATAATCCGTTCTTTCTTCAATCTATGCAATATTCTTTTTTTTTTTTGTAAGAATATATTTCACCCGTGAAATATTATACCATTGGCATTAAATAAGTCAATTGACTATAATAATGATTATTGTAGTAATTTTATTTTGGAAAATTTAAATATGTGAATAGTAATCAGTTTTTTTAATAGGTGCATAAATTCTGGTTTTAAAAATGTTTTAGATCTAATGTTATAATAATTAAATATGTTATAAAAATAATTATAATATGTTATAAAATGATTATAATATATTTTCTAAGATTAAAATGTTTGATTTTTTTAATTAATTGAAAAGGAATATACCTTAATCATTCGATAACAATTATGTGTAAATATCCATAAAAATGAGAGCAATAAATTTATTGGTGTCTCGAGCTCTCCAGCGATGACACATCAGCATTTTCTTGAGAATGCCTCTCTATTAATATATAAGGGATTATACTCTATAACATGTCATAAAAATAGTGAAGATTTTTTTAAAAAAGATTTCAATTTCTACATATGCATCATTTTCATCTTGATATTTTGATAGATTATTTGTAATTTATTGTCAGTAATGATTTCTAAATATCATAAATTCAATTCTAAATTGATACATTGGAAAGTCTAATCTTATTTTGCTAAAACTGTCTCAATTCATAATTTTAAAAAATTTAAACAATTAAAAAATATATCTAAAAATTAATAATTATTAATTTACGCTATAAAATAATTATTATTAATTTATAGATAAATTAATATCACTATAAATTAGTGCAATGTCATGGTCCCAACATTATTAATTTATAGAGGTTTTGCTGTATATTGATGTTTATTCAGTCAACTTTTTAACTCGGTGGCAAAAATTGATTAACCATAGAGTAGAAGAGTTCATTGTCATCAAGTTATGACTGAGAACCATTTATATAACTTTAAACCATGAAGAAGAAGTGTTCATTGTCAAAATGCAACCAGTCTTTTTCTTTCCCTTTGTTTGATCTTTTCAGATGGGTTTCTTTTGCTCAACCATTTGTCTCCAAGTTGTGGTCTCTTCTTCAGCACCAACAATGTGTTTTTGAGAAGAAGAGCAAAGATCTCGACTTTCAAATTTCGATCAAACGCAAAGATTATGATGATGATGATGGTCTTTTCAAAAAAGATGTTGTGATGGTGATGAAGAGCTTAGGCCTTCTCGCCGATCCAGGAAGCGAGGGACTTCGAACGATATAATTCCAAGAAATAGTATATGCCACTTGAAACATGTAATTCAAATAACTAAAATAGTATTCTAGAAAAATGTTCCAAAAAAAGGGGACCTAAAATTTAGATACAAATATGGAATAAAAAAAAGTATAGGTAAATAAGTTCAAGTCTCCAATTTTCACTAATTTGGGTAATTGTTAACTATGCGACAGGTAAATGAGCCACTTAGAAACGGGTACTTTGTGAATTTTGAATATTTTTGAAAATAGGTAGATAGTCTAAAAGGGTTTGAAAACACTTCTAGGTTATATACGCATAATAGTCTAAATTTATTATTTGACCAAATATATATTTATGGAAAAATACTAATATTATATAATTAAAATTTTATGAATTTAAATGGTTTATTATTTGACCAAATATATGTTTTTCCATTGGTTTTTGAAGTAATTTCATTAATTTATTAATTACATATACTTTCGGAAACCATAATTAAATTTTGATTAAAGTCCACTATATTTATGATATTAGGACAAGAAATATTATATGTCAACTGAAACAGGTAATTTGAATAATAAAAAACAGTATACTCGAATAAAAAAGAGGATATAAAATTTAGATAAAAATATGGAATCGAAAAATATAGGTAAGTAAGTTCAAGTTTCAAATTTTCACTAATTTGGGTAAGTGTTGACTATGCGACAGGTAAATGAGCCACTTAAAAACGGGTACTTTGTCTATGAGTAATTATTTAAAAGAGAGTGATCATATGATTGAACTTTCTAATGGATAAGGGACAAGATGGAACGAGAAGAGATGGAACGGGACAATGTTTTTCCGTTCCAAAATAACTACGTCTAAGTTATATATGCAAAATAATCCAAACTAAAATCAAACTGAAATTCATATTTAGATTTCATACTAATATTGTAAAAATGCAAAGATTACATATTTAAAATAATATAATTCTAACTTATTTTTATAAATTTAAAATTTATATGAAATTTTAGTCGAAGACGTCGAGATCACAAAATCTCATCTGTTTGCATCTGATTCCACTTACATCTCGCAAACGTCGTCGTCCGAGAGAGAGACGATGAAAGAAGAGAGAGAAATGTGGACGAAAGTTTTTTTTCCATTGTAACATTGTAGTTTCTTTCATTGTGACACGTTAGTAGTTCTAAATGTTTCAAAAAATCTAACAACAACATGACTAATAATTTGAATTAAGCCCAACTAACAACTAGAGGAAAACAACAACTTTAAATAAACAATGTTAACTTCTCATTACAATATTTTCTTTTATAAAAAGAACTTCATGATGATTACAATTTATTTTAAACAAACAGTTCACTAAATTATACTTACTACAAAAACCTATTCAAAAAAATATTAAACAAATAAAACAACAAAGAAAAACAAATGATCTACATAAAACAGCTGCAAAGAGAATTTAACAGAAAAAAAAAAAATCTACAAAACCAATCTAAAAAACAATCTAATCAAACAGCTCCAAAGAAAATTATTTTCTAATCAAAATGAATAGTTTTTTAAAAAAATATCCAACAAACAACATAAGCACCCAAATCAAATACAAAAACAGATATAAAGATGAATTTACAAAACCAAAAATTAATCTACACAAAAAATCTGAAATATACCTTTATCTAACTCGCGTAGCGCGGGTCAATTGGTAGTAACCTAAAAATTAAAGAATCTACCTTCGGACAAGGAAACGAAACTGACCTAGACAAGAAATATGAACCAAAATTTCCTCTAAAATTCATTTAACTAACGAGGCCCTCAATTCTATGGAAATGAAATATACATCCAATTTCATTAGTTTTCAGTTCAGCATTTAAAAAAAAAAAGAATGCTAAGAAAGTTTTCATTCTAAAAAATTACCTATATATATTTGAAATTTCAAATTCACAAACTAAAATACCTGAATCGTATGCTAAAAAAAATTCAATCTAAACAAATATATCTATTTGTTTGCCAAAAACAAATATATCTATTTAACATTTGATTTCAATTCATAAAAGAAGAAGAAAAAAAACACAATCCAATATCATTACTATTTTGATTCACAGGTTTAAAAAAATTCAGATTCGAATGCAGAAAATTCTGGTTCTCTCTGACGTATACTGCAAGAAACCGTAATGGTGCTGAAGTTTCTTTCCTCAGTCATGCTATAGAGCCACCAATAATCGTATTTGCAGCCAAGAGACCTCTTACCAAAGCCAGTTTTTGTTTTCTGAAACTAAATTGAGGGTCCGAATGGTGACCGCGGTTTTGGTTGTGCGGGGAAAGCGGTTTTAGAGTGCGGTACGTATCAACTGCGGTACAAGCGGATTGCGGGACAAGTGCGGTTTATACAAAATAAACGGTACAGAATGATATTTGATTGGTGAAAAAACTATTTGCGGTTCAGTATTAATTGTGTGAATGGTAAAAAGGATAAGCGGTGCGGATTACATTTATTATAAATAAATTTATTAATAATTAGTATGTTTTGTATATTATTGTATGTTATGAATTAATAATTTAAAAAAATTGTATTTATAAACCTTAAATACTATAGTTGATCAAAAAGTTTTTTTTTTTTTGACATATTGATAAAAAGTTCAACTATAAAAGATACAATTTTTTTAAAAAAATTATTGATTACTTTGATTTTCCGATAATTATATATACTTGGTATAAATATATGAAGTACATAACTTATTCAATACTATTTATAAATTGATTAAAGTACATAAGTTATAATTTTAATAAATATTTCAGTTATTTAAGTTATTTTTGTTGGATAAAAATTATGTTAATAGTATCTAATTTAAAAATAAATAATGTGATGATCAATTCAAATTTCTTAATAACTAAATAAATATAGTTTTAAATTTATAATTTTGTGATAACAATAATAATTAAATTATAAAATAAATTACCTTCAAAGTTCAAAGTGATGATCCTATCTTCTGGTGAGAAGAAGAAAAAAAGAAAAGGAACGAAGGAAAGAGAGAGATATTTTTTATGTGTGTATTCATTCATTTACTTTCTTACTTTTTATATACAGCTTTATTATTTTTTTAATTTTTTTATTATTTAGAGAGTGCATTTTATTGTACAGCTAGGTTTTGTGCAGATTATAAAATTGAAGTGCGTTATTCTATCTCCTTATGTATTATTGTTGTTTTGAAAAACGCAAATCATTCACTTTTAAAAAAAAAAAAAAAACGCACACTGATGGATAAAAGTGATGATTGGTGACTCATTAGAGTTATTGTACTTTTTTTTTGAAATCCTCAAATATACATGTGGCCATTCAACACCTGAGTCTTGGTTTTTAACTACTCTTTGGGAGTCCAACGTAAATCAAATTCTTGCAGAAATAAATAAAGTACACATCTTACATCGCATATAGCAGAGAATAATGCCACTATAAGAAATATGTAAAGAATCTACTTCTTCTGGATACGCTTAAATTACCCTCGACGGTTAGCTGTTGAGTTAATCAACTACATACTACTTCTCTCTCCTCTGTGTTTATTTTGTTCTGGTGCTAAGCGTGGGAAGAGATTTCCTGCCTCGTGGATCTGGTAGTTTTACCTTTTTCTTAAGCAATTTGTTGGGCGTCTGATTGTTTGGAATTGAAGTCTAGGTTAAATTTTGTGTTCTCGGGAGCATAACATGAACATCTTTTAATTAGTACCTCGAAGAACCTACACACTAGCTCCTCATTACTGTGCCCTGTGAATAATGATTCATTGATGTTGATTCTCTTGAACTGTTTTCACTTTTCAGTCTGTGTGTTGGTTTGATCATGTATTGTTCTTTTCTTATGTCGTCTTGGAGTGCTCATCTAAATTGATACCATTTGATACATTTGGTATAGTTACGAGGAGGCCATTGGTGTTGCAGCTTCATAAGACTGAAGAAGGGACTACTAATAATTACACTAAGTTAATTTAATGTATGTATTTAAATCTCTAAACATATTTGAATCTTTGTTTGTGTAGAAGAGAGCCGTTGATTTAGATTACTATGTATGGTGAGCTGTTGCAGCAGCAAATTTATAACATTTCTAAACAAAAGGAGAATGGAGAAGTACAGCAGATGGAGATTGAGCTTCGAGCCCAATGATTGCAATGGAAATCAAGAGAAGGACAGAGAGCTTCATGCGATTAAACTAAAAGAGGTCTGTTGGCTGGTTTATATTATATACCTGTAAGTGTGTTTGCTATCAGCAACTAACTTGTGTTTCTTAATATTTGATACAGGAATAAGAGGGTTAAGAAGATGAACAGGTGGAGGGGGGAGATTAGAAGTTTAATCAATGGCTGAGATCAGTTGGAGCTCAAAGACGCTTAAAGGCAAGCAACAAGCATAATTGGATCATTCATGAGATTTGTGTGTTGAGTGTTATCTTCTTCTTCTTAGTTCTTTAAATCTGTTATCATGGTGTTGTACTCATCTAGTTAGAGCTGTTTCTTCTATCTATGCTCAAATTTGTGAGATTTGGATTCTCGTTTTAAGAGCGACGATTCAATTTGTGATTGATTTTCAAGTATTCGATTAAGTTGCAGTTTCTCTGTAACAAAGGTATTAGAGCTGTGTCATCCTCGGATCATTTCAATGGCGGTGAAACATTATCATACGGTGGTTCGTGAAGCTTTGACGGAGACTCGATCGGAATCGTTTGGATCGGTGTTTAGCAATACAGAAGAATCGATTAGAGCTCACAACGTCGGACGATTCTCACGGCTTGTAACTACAAATTCGATCAAGAATCATTACGCTAGCACTGGTGGATCTGGTATGTCATCGAACAATTATTTTGATGCTACACGTTTAGAGAAATTAGAGTCCCTCATATTTAATGGTGATAGAATCAAGGATGGCTGTTCCAGATTGAACAGTTCTTCTTAATTGATAATACTCCGGATGAACTCAAAGCTACTCTTGCTTCAATGCATTTAGATGCTCTAGCTGCTTCTTGTCACCAATCAATTTCACAATCAGTTCTGTGGGAGCATGTTAGGTGTAATTGGGGGCTTTACAAAGTGTTGTTGCAAGGATACTATTATAAGCTTATGGATGCTATAGCAGAGCTGAAACAGTTGCAGGAAACAAAAGGAATTGAGGATTATCATGAAAAATTTGAGCGGATTAAGTCTCGTGTGAATCTCCCTCAAGTTTATTTGGTTAGTGTTTACTTGGAGGGGCTGAGAACTGATACTCAAATGAATTTTAGGATGTTCCAACCTCAAACCATTCAGAAATGTTTCTCGATTGGAAGATTCTATGAGTTCGCTCATCCGACGAGAGTGATTAATAGAAAAAGGGTTGACCATTATCAAATTAGAGTTCAGCCTTCAAATGTTTCAGACTTCTTTGATGGATTTTAACAATTGGTCTAGCGTTAGAAGGAGGAGTGAAAGTAGCATTCAGTATAAAGGGGTTTTATCATCCAAACCAGAGCCTGTTCATAAAAAGGTTATTGTTCCTACTTTGAAGAAACCTAAAGATGTTGTAGCTCAGCCTCACAAAAAAGCTTGTGGTGAATCAGAAGAAGTTCAGGTGGAGAAAGTAGCATCGGAAGAAACCGGAGTTATAGATTATATTTCTGTTAATGCAATTTCATGAGTTTTTGATCACCAATCGATGAGGGTGAAGGGTTCATATGGGAAACAAGTCTTGTCTATCCTCATTGACTCTCATTCTACACACAACTTCATGGATACCAAGGTGGCTGAAAAGTTGAAGTGTGTTTTAAAATTTGCAAGTATTGCTCAAGTGTCAATAACAGATGGGAGATTGTTGGGGGTTGATGCTACAATAGATAAGTTCCAATGGGAATTTAGAGGCACACCATTTCAGGCTGATCTTTTGGTTCTTCCCTTGGGTGGGTGTGATATGGTGTTAGGCAAACAATGGTTGGATACTTTGGGGTCCATAACTTGTGATATGAAGAAGTTAGTGATGCAGTTTCGTATTGGACATAGAAAAGTTCTTCTTCAGGGTATTAGGCAAGGCTCTGTCAGAGACGTGAAGGCCATAAAGCTTAATAAGCTAAGGGAAGATCAACTTCAGCTTCCCATGATAGGTGTTCCTGAAGTTCCTGCAGGGGAACTGATGTTAGTGTGCTCTTTGGAAGCTAATCATCAATCCGACCAAGCAAAGTCTGAAGAGGAGCACTTGGTTCAGCAAGAGCATTCTGTCGATGGAAAGAAACTGCAGCATGAGCTGGTTGGTAAGACTGATTTTGCAGTAGAAGTGGTGGATTGGTATGAACGATCACCAAGTGTAAAGAAAGAAGAACCAGCTTGTCCGAATCTCAATGAATTAATCTCATTCTCTCAGTTTATCTTTGGTTTGATGGTGTTCTACGTTTGGCATAAACGGAAGTTTAAACACCTACAAGCAGTTTTAGAGGGTCGTGATGCATTGCTACTACAACAGTCTCTGCTAGATAATGAGGGGTTCCAGATCAAGCACAAGTGGTCATTTAAACTCTTGCCATCGATCTTAGAGCTGGAATTATACTTGGACAGGCTCGTCCCTAACTATGCACCACAGTTTCATAGCTTAAGACTGATCATTCTTATGAGTATGGGGTTGTTTACAAAGCTGAGAAGCTAACTGCTTTCTTCGGCCTGGAAATGGAGTGTACAACACTTGTTCCTTGCAAATCATGTAGTTCCCTTCTCTACAAACCTTGAGGTATGTTTCTCAAAGGGGGGAGATTTGATACAGGAATAAGAGGGTTAAGAAGATGAACACGTGGAGGGTGGAGATTAGAAGTTTAATCAACGGCTGAGATCAGTTGGAGCTCAAAGACGCTTAAAGGGAAGCAACAAGCAGAATTGGATCATTCATGAGATTTGTGTGTTGAGTGTTATCTTCTTCTTCTTAGTTCCTTAAATATGTTATCATGGTGTTGTACTCATCTAGTTAGAGCTGTTTCTTCTATCTATGCTCAAGCTTGTGAGATTTGGATTCTCGTTTTAAGAACGACGATTCAATTTGTGATTGATTTTCAAGTATAACAATAAGTCATTCAGTACTAGGTGGAACCTATAATGAGCTGTAAGTGTATCAAGGCATGTAAGAAATCAGAAACTTGTATGATTGTAAACTTTTTTCAGTTAAGGTGAGGGAGCTCTTGATACATTTATACACCCTCCTCTGCATATCGTATCAACCAGCATTTTCGATATCCAATTTTTCTTCAGAGATTTGTTTAAGTTAGAAATTAAATACAACAGTAATTTCTGGTATCATCTAGGTTGACATTACGAAAAAGGAGTTTTATTATATAAAAAAACATTGTAGGGTAAAACATTAGTTTATTCCTAGGATCCGAGTAACAAAATTAAGACATATATAACCAGGAAAAACAAACTAACAGAACAACAAAGTGAAAAAAGCTTACACGAAACCTGTAAATGAGAGGTGTCACACTCACAGGTTTTGATACCTGTAAATTCATCATCATCTAAAAGGCGCAGAGCTTCAAATTTGTTAATGCTCTCAAACGAACCAGGATCTTGTTGCGGGTGAGCAACGATCATATCCACATCATGATCTTTTTCTCTATCTGATGTTGATATGCTGCTCGTGGGTTTACACTTCTGTTCCGGTGGGCTTATAGACGTTGCGGCACATGTTGTCGTCAAAAGATTATCCAACTTAAGATCCTCAACATGGTCTACAAAGGTGTATACTCTATTCGGATTCTCCACCGCTTCATGGTTACAATGGACTCCAACAGGTTGGAGAGTGTTCCTTTCGGATTGAAGTAGAGAACATAAAACCGTTTAGATGTATATTTCTTGGACAAAACAATTTCAGCTGTAGCAGTCACTCCAACAACGGAAAAAGTATTGCAGTTAGCGAGATTACTACTCCACAAAGAGTAGAAAGATTCTGACCATTCCTGTTTCTCAACATCCTCTAGAATCCACGTACGCAACTCAAGGTCAAGCCTTCCACCAGATTTGTTATACCTCAAACTAATAGCAACTAATTTACCCTTATAATTCATCAATTTATAAAAAGAGAATACCTTCTCAATAAACTTGAATTTCTCAGACCTAACATCAAAGCAAACTATTACAGACGTTGCATAGTTGTCAAGTTCATTGCCGGGTTCATATCGTATAACTACGTAATAATAAACCCCATTGATGCATATCCCTTCATCCCCAACCCTATAGCTGAATGGACATTGGATCTTCCTCCACGTCATATTTTGAGTTCCTAATGTCATAACATAATGAACCGTTTCATTATAATCTGTATAGTCTACAAGCAATGCCTTATGTTGCATGTCAATCGGATCAAACCCTAGAAAGCAGCTTCTTATCGGTCCGCACGTTTTCAATTCAGGTAAGATCGTATACTCTCCCGTGATAGGGTTACATATTACCTCATTTGATCTCCACCTAGAGAAATGGATCAAACCAGAGGAATATCTGCAACTGTATCTTGTGTCTAGAGAAGGTCGAATGTAATTCGGCGCGTAATACCAGAGACGACCTCTCATATGAATTCTGAGGTTGAGGCGACGAGAAGAAGAGCAACTCAGAGCCTCGTTTGACAGCGAACAAGAGACGGGGACGAGCCGAGGACCTGGTCAGGAACAACTTGCTGAAATATGGACGGCGAAGCATGGACCTCCATACCGTTGACACGCAGTGACACCTAGTGATTGATTTTGCTGGCAATCTCGAGAAGATATCTAGAAAGAGATCATAAGGGATACAATCTAGCCTCGTTTTTCGTCTATTCATTTCGGATGGAGAAAAAATCTCAGAGACTCTCTCTATATTATATGAAGTTTCGACCTAATTAGATTTGTCAGCGCTTACATAAGGCCTAGGTAGGCCTAGGACAATTTAAAATAAAAATTAAATTACTTTAAAAGATATTATAAAATAGTAAAGTATTCATTATAGCCTAATAATATAAAGTTAATTAATATATAAGATATGTGAAATAAATAAAAATCAATTCAAATTTATTTTAATGGATATAAAAAATATATCTAAAATCAACTTATTTGTAAATACTCTCTAAAAAATAAGATATGCAAGAAATATTTTCAAAATATCTTATTTAACTAATATATTTTGTAATCATAAATAAAAAATAATATATATTTATGAAAATAAACTATTTCATGGATTATATTTGTTATTTAAGAAAAATTATACAAAATTCATTTTTGAAAAATAAAAAAGAAGCAAAAAATTTCAATTTATATTTCCTTAAATTAATATTTAAAACTCTAAAATTCAATAATTACAATTGATTGACTCTATTGTATTATTATATATTTATGCAAAATTGAATATTAATAGTAGTTTTTTTAATTTATTTACTATGAACAAATCTTCTATTGCAGAAGAAAATAAACTATATGTTAAAAAATGTGAGAAAAACACAAAAGTTAGTTATGTTCTTATCCAAAAAAATTTTGACAAAATTGTCTAATTTTTAATTATTTAAAAGATAAAAGTTATGGGACATAAAAAAATTATGGGTAGGGACAAGATGAAACAGGACGGGACAGGATAAGACGTGATGGGACGAGATGTCTTTGTCATTCTAAAATAGTTATGTGTATACATGCAATAGTCCAAACTAAAACCAAATTAAAATCTGATATTTGGATTTAACAAACATACCACTATCGCTTAAAAACTGCAACATGATCATTGTATATTTGTTACCGTGAAAAGGATTAACGAAGTACTTATCTAAATAAGATATTTATCTAAATATGTTTTATAATATTTACCATGTAAGTAAACCAAATATACTACTCAACACTATTTAAAATTTCGGAATTATAAAAAATACATAAACCAAAACATTTTCTACATTCGAAATATACATAAATTAATTACAACATGTGTCTTGTGCTACAGCACCGGTATCACCTAGTAAATATTATAAAAACACATTTTCATGGTGTAACGCCAGTATTTATCATCACTAGCTACAATAAAAGTCTCTTGTTTCTCTCTAGAACTTTGGAGAGTGTTCCTTTCTGGATTAAGGTAGTAAACATAATACGGTTTAGATGCATATAGTTCATTGACAAAACAATTTCACCTGTAGCAGTCAACCCAACAACGGAAAAATTGAGGTTAACCTTAACGACTTTATTCTCATCCCACAAAGAGTAGACAGATTCGGACCATTCATGTTTCTCAACATCCTCTAGAACCCACACACAAATCAATGGGAAATCCACCATCAGAAGCATACCTCAAATTAATATCACATAATTTCCCCTTATAGTTTATTAATATAAAATCCAATGGTCGAGGAAGAATCACTTTTGCGTGTACAAAGTTGAATTCTTCCGACCAAACACCGCAAACTATTTCCTCTATATCACAATAGATGATGTTTTAGGATTTTTACATGAATTAAGAAAAACATTTACTATTCATCAATAAGTGAATTATTTATGTATAATAACATATTTTTATAATTATTAACCAAGTATTTTATCAAACTTTTAATTTACAATTTTTTAGCATTAATTAACAAAAATATACAGAAAATCAATCTTTGTGATACAAAAAAACTAGAAAATCATCCTTACATAAGCCGTATCATCAATATATTCAGCTATGTAATAGTAAACCCCATTGATACATATCTCTTCGGCAAAATGAGCTTCGGTTAAGGTACATTCGATCTTCCTCCACCTCATTTTTTAGTTCCTAATGTCAGAATATAATTCTTGTCACCAAAATATGGATTTCTCATGGACAATACCTTAAAATGTTTGTCAATCGGATCAAACTATAAAAACCTTCTCTTTAATTTGTACCCTCTCAGTTTAGGTAAGATCGCATACCGTCCCGTGATAGGAATAGGATTACATATCAAAGGCACTGTATCCTCATCATCTTTTGAGATCTTAACACCTTGGAAATATAGCAAACCAGAGGCATAGCCACTTATGTATCGGCCTACCTGGTAAATTGTAAATCTCGCTCTACCGTGTTCTAATCTTTTACAAGAACTGTAACACTTATTATGACAGACACACAAGAACGTCCAGACAAAAATTATTATTACACACAGTATTTATGGACATATGAGTAAATAGAGAAGAACATGAAGGAACCATAAACAACTATTATTATTATCATAGACAAACGAAGAAAACATAAACGAACCTATATGACTTAAGAGAAAACAAAGTAAAAGAAGCTAAAGTTTTCAACTCTATTTTGCATCAAGGTTTGAAAGAGTTAGTATGTTAATTTTCATTAAGTAAAGCATAAATCTTTCATTGTTGTTACTGAAGTGGCTAGTACATGTGTGACTGCACAAGCCATTGTTCAACAGATCTAAATAGAATGAATTTACAGACCTCACAATATTAAGACATTGGTAACCGGAAAAGAACAAAATAGCTACGCCAACAAAGTGATAGCAAGACTCTTGTACAGTACATGAATTTGGCTTGGCCTCCAAAATCAAATTAGCTAAACCTGTTCTCACTCTAGGTTAGCTAGTAATTTCGTTTGTACCAGTTCTGGATGAAGACTGCCGGCTGCTTATTCTTCACTGATGGAGCAAGACATTTTGGTTTTGGCCTTTTTCTAATGATATTAAATTAGTCCTTGGTATAAAAGGCTTGACTCGAGTTGCTTTGTAAATTGTATCATTAACATTATGATCCTCTACATAGTATAAAACTGCAAAAAAAATTACCACTAATGTAGTCAAGTACTTTAACGTATTGTTCAAATAAGATTTAATAATTAAGAACATGTATGATATTTTTAATCATATCTCGTTTATAGTATATCAAAACTTGATTAGTCGTCTTCATTTTATGTTACAAGGTGTAATTTACGCCTAACTACTATTATACAAGCGTCTAACACTTACGTATGAATTGTGGATCATTCAGCCTTGACAGAAAGGTACTTTTGTGAATCACAATATGTGATCAAACTCACGAGGCCGAACGCAATCTGTTTTCATCCATCCGATCCTCTGTTTCAAATTGTCATAGACGATCAAGTGTCCTCGCATCGATATATCTACAACAACAAAACAAAACATGTTTCTCATAAGTTTCGTGTTCGATTATTATATTTGATACAAGAAATTTGGGTTTACAGATAAAATGTATTTTTTTTTTACCTCCAATAATAATGGTGGAACCATCATGAACACTGCTTCCATCTAATATCCCCAGACAAACATTTCCTTTGTCCTGAATCAAAAGTGTGTACGAAAACTCAAATATATAAATCCATATCAAAGTCGAAAGCAGCCGCTATTATTAGAGCTTATAGCAAGTGCTTACGCTGATGATCACGTAATCCTCGGGTTGAATCAAAAGTTTTCTTGATATGATCAACCATTTGCTCCCTATTTGCAGAGTTATTGGTCTGAAGAACTTCTTAACATCTGACAAGGAACTGCATATTTATCGGAACCAATAACTCGTTAAAGATATGATCTTTCTTACACCACAAAAATCAAAATGGTTCTACAAAAGATCATAGGTTCAGAGAGTACCTGATGGGGAAGCTAGTTTTAGCTCTCCAGCAGATAGGCAGCGTTTTGTCTGAATCATCGCGTATTAATTCTAAACCAGAAACCTCTTGAAGCTTTAACCAAATAAAATAGTAAACATCATTGACCAGAACATTTTCATCTAACAAAAGGCAAATTAGTTTCTATATGTGGTTACTTACTGATGTGACCAATTGGGTGTAAGCCTGGTTAGGGAAGTATGTATAGGAACTCCCTGTGTCAAACAAGGCTTTCCCTACTCTTCCGTTTTCGCCATCTAAGCTAAGCATAGCGTTCCCGTAGCTCATCTTTGTAACTTGCATCTGATAAACTTCCCTGAAAGAACCCAAAAATGTAATTACCCTAGCATATATGCAAGTGACAAAGATTTGACACTTTTGAGAATATACCAAAATTTATTTAAATAAGCATGCAATCAAGCTATTCTAAGCGGCTAGATTCCGCAGATTAGGCTAGTTTTCGTTAAGCACTTACAGACGGGAATGGTGAAGCATAGGAACCCATGTGATTCCATGTGATGGAACCAAATCACTTCCCATGAAAATATATCCTTCACCGTTTAAATCAGAGGCAAGGCAATGGCCAACCACATTGCTGATAATACCTCGGCTTGCAAGTTGAGAAGGTAAGCTAATTTTAGCTCTGCTTAGACCGAGAATCCCGTCTGTCTTTAGCAGAGTGTTCAACAGTAGCCCTTGCTGATCATATCCGCACCTTAGAGTTCCAATCACGAAAGCCAAATTCACAGCATGAAAACACTCAAATATATTCCGTAACAAAATCGCAAATTCTTTGGTTACCCGAAAACTATATCTGACTCGGCAAGTGATCCGTTGTGGAGTTTGAGATGAAACCTATCTTTGGTGAGAACTCCCATGGAATAGCTATGATCAGCATATTCAATCTCGTAGTCACACTGTTGTAAACTCTCAAAATGTTCTGTCAATTGATTCCGTTGGACTTCTACACATAAGGGCTCCGAAGATCCCACTACGTTATCATTTTTTGGCTTATATAGTTGATTAGCTCCCTAAATCCCACCAAAATATCCAAAATGTTCATCAGCAATTCCACAGAAGAACAAACCTCCTTAAATCTCAAACACTAACTAGATCTTTAAATTACCTTAGCACAACTAGTGCAAGGCGCGTCACATTGGATCCAAGTCAAGTCACTTCCAGTATCAATATCAAGATGATAGTAGTGTCCATCTTCAGGCTTCCCAACAAGAATCCGTGTATAATACAGCCTACAACAAAATCAAATCTCTGTTTACTTGTGCTTTAAGCAACACACAAACATTCACATTTCAGATAGTTTAAAGCATACATACCCATCTGGATACACGTTACCACCGACGGGGAACATCGTAGTGGAGGAGGATGAGTCGATAGAACCAGCGGTTGTAGATAAAAGACTGTTGACTTTCACAGGGTTGACCAGCTCTAAATCCATTGGTTCCACAAAGATTCCATGACGCAAATCTTCTGCTAAGATCCGGTCATGGAACTCTCGAGCCCTCAAATCTTCTGCTAAGATCCGGTCATGGAACTCTCGAGCCCTCAATTTGTGAAACACAGGGAAAACAAACGACGTCCTTTCGCGGTCGCTGTTATCGTCGTCACGGTTCCTCTCATCAGAAACCCTAAACATGGTAACAGAGTTGGAGAAAACAGAGCCGTACAGAGCAATCGCGATAAGCGAGATAGCGAGAATACTCAGAACTAATCTCGGAGAACTCATGGAGAGATCCGAGAACCAGAGTTGAAATTGCGGGTTTTGGTGAAGTGGGTCGGGTTGAAAAGTCGGGTTTAGGTCTTCCTCGGGTGGGATCCCTATTGGGTAACCGTGATCAGTGAGGGTGAAGGCAGAGATTGTTTTGCCTTGTGAAGGGTCATCGGATGGTGGGAGAGTGATTACGACTACGCCGTGGACTCGTTGTTGTTGTTGTTGGTCATGAAGATTTGGCTCCATTCTCTGGTGATTAATTCCGATCGACTTGGTTGGTTTCGATCGGAGATAGAGAATGGGGAATTAGGATGAGAAGAAGTTTAATGGCAGAGGAGTACAAGTGGTCAAAGAGTCAAGAAGAAGCTAGCTTTGCATACACGACGGAAGCTGCGAGGAAGGAGAGGTTTATTTTGTCTACTATTTGAAAATTGAATACACACTTAGTCACATGATCATATCCATAAACATACATTTTTTTATTTTATTTTATTTTTTCCCTTTAGAAAACTAGTGTATACTGTATAGTGTTCCCTGTTTGATCGTATAAAAAAGGTAAAATTAATTAGAAAACAAATTAAATTTTGCTTACAGTTAAACCCTATAAATATTCCATTTTATAATGCGTGGAGGAAAATAAATTTATTTTTACTACAAAGCTAAAAATTATGCAACTTTTGTAATTTCTTGCTTTAAATTTTGCTTGTTTTTTATTTGTCAATTTGATTCTTTTTGGGACTAGTTAATAAAAGGGTTTGTAATGTTACAATATATTATTATTTTTTTTATAGAAATCATAAAAATCCTCGATATTGATAGAATTTAGGAAATACTACAAGTTATTATTAAATTCTTTAAATATTAATTTTGACATTTTTGAGAATATTTGATATAATTATATTGATTTTATAGAAATCATAATGATTTTGAATCTAAAAAATAAAAATAATCACATATTATAATATCTTTCTCAAAATTAAATTGTTCCGATAATATCATACAATCTTGCGGCTTGGAAACAAGATTGTTTCGGTAATATAATACAATTTTGGGTCCTTCATTCTCTCTCAATTCCATTTGGTTTATAGGTATTACCAAAACCTTTGAGATTTCATTTGCTTCATTTTCTAGTACATCCCAAAAACATATGCCCTCGATACATATCTGCAACATATGTAAATCATAACGCTTGAAAAGTGAATCATTTACCTTGGAGAGCAAAACATGAATGAATAGTAAAAGATCATTGTAATTGATCGTCTTCAGCGCCTCAAGGATTTGTCAACTTTTGATTATTGTCAAATTGGCAACTATTGCCTTGAAATTTTTTAAATACGTACTTTATGTCCATTGTCAAAATTTTTGGTGAAAATAATTAAAAAAAAAAAAAGATTTTTATGTATTTTGTTTATAATAGTCAATGGTTAGTATCTATGATTTTTTTTTTTTATATATGATGTAAAAAGAAAAGTCATTACACAACATTGAGTTGGATCACAATATTGGGTTGCACTCATCTTACCAAAAAAAATAAAAAAAATTGGGTTGCACTCTTGTTATTTGTACATAGATTGCTCTCTATTTGTTTATTCCAAATTCCTCCTTTGACATATCTCATTTGCAATGTATTTGAATGTGAATATTGTGTTTTCGATCACAAAATTTATGACATGTTCAAACTATCCATTATTTCAATTGGTGGTAGAAATATCTTTAAGAGAAGAATAATTTAGAAAAGCCATTTATGATAGACACTTGTGAAAATTGAAATTAAGTACACTAGCTAACTACTTCTTTCCTAAGCAAATACACATGAGTTTAAGCGATTGTTTTCTTAATTTGCAAGTTTTCATGTTGTTGTTTATATGCGTTATGGGATTGGTAAGACAATTCTTTGTCTTTCAAATAAAATTCCGATTAGTTCATTAACATGGTCCATTATCTTAGTTTTTTAAAAATGGTGATCACAAAAAAAAAAAAAAAGTTAACCAAAAGAAGAACATTATTTTGCAAATTTCCAAGTAAAGTAATCTATATAATAATAACAATCTGAATAAATGCCGACAACAATTGTGATTTTTTCGTAAAAAATAATGTTATTTTTTAGAATAATTTATATGTTTGTGTCTGTTCATTGTAATACTGTATATTTTCATCATATTTTATTCACTATTTTTCATCACTACATTTTGTTTTAATAGTGGTGTCTTTTCAATATTCATGTCTTTTAAATTCTATATATATTTGTCTCTTCTTCAATAATTAACAAATCATTGTTCATTGGAAAATATTTTCTATTTTCTGTTGAATCAAAATAAGTTGAATATTAATATATTAATATCATGTATCATATGTTATTTTACAATCTAACTAAAAGATTATATAAATGATTAGAAATTTAATACAATTTTAAATATATAATTTAGAGTTGCGTCAATTTATCTTAACTCTTTGTAAATTATGTATTTTTTATTTATTTAATTTTTAGAAGTTGTGTATTTTTACTAGAATTTTCCTTGATACATTTTCACTAAAGTTTAAATATATTTTATAATTAAAATTATTTTATTAGAAAGTTATATGTACTCATTACAACCTCTATAATGAAAAGAATTAGACTATTTTAAGTACTTCAGTGTAGATTTGGGAGATACATGTCAAGTACTTCGACTATTTTTCGGATTACTGTATCTGACGAAATTTCGGTATATTAAGATGATACATGTACAAATTTGGATTTGTTTGGATACTTTTTAGAATCCTATTCGGAATACTGAAATGTTCCACATTGGTTGGTAAATTTGTGTGAAATGGAAGACTCGCTTAAAATAATACTATTGCGAACGGCCCTTTTGGTTATTTTCCCCTTAGAAATTTTACGAACGACTGACTCACTAAAAAAAAAAAAAAACAAGGGAGCCCGACCGAATTGGAGCAACTACTTTTCTCCATCATCACACACCATTCTCATCACATCATCGTCGACGAAATTGGAAATCCAGATCATGCACTAGAACCTCCCCCAGTTTCTAGATCTTGAGGAGGAACAAAATGGGTCGGATCTTCGAGTACTTCGTCGTGTGTGGACTAGGTCCGGAGATGCGAACCGTGGATGGAGATCTTGGATTCCATGGGATGCAAACGGTCTACTTGCCTTCGCTTCTTGACCAGTTCCCTCCTACTGATCAATCCCCTTACCCTGCACCTCCTCCTCAGCTTCCTACTGTAAGTTTTGGACAATTTCATCTTTCGAATTGGAGGATTTTGATTGGGGTTTTAGGTCCGTTCTGGTGATATTTTTTTCAAGTTAGTAACTGGAGAGGCTTTGATTTTGAGTTGGACTATAGGTTTTCTAGTTGAGTTGGGATATTGAATTTTGATTTGCCTTCTACCAAGAAAGGAACTTTTGGAATTGCTCAAAGTGTGGTTCGTTAAGTGAGATTACAATCGTATGTTTCCACAGGGAATTTAGTCTGGCACAGGGAAATTTTTAGTCTGACTCAACCAGAGAAAGAGCTAGTTCCATTGTATAGTAGTTCATTTATTGTTGTTATTCACAGTTATTTTTCTTTGCTTTGGTCTCGTGATTGTACTTTGGAGATTTACTTTTTATTTATTAATCATCTGTTTAAGGGGTTAATGTGCTTGATTAGGTTAAGCCTACGAGAGTTTGTTTCCTTTTCTTGGAGGAAACTAGATATATTAATCTCAGGCGGATTTTCATGATTCAGCTTCTTTCTTTTGGGACAGTGTGTTCTTCCTGGTGGGGTGGAGTTCCATTCTTCTGGCTTTGCTTCTAATGACCCTGCAAGTTTCCCACGGAGCTATCCCATAGTCTTGACGGGTATGTGATTATCTTAAGATTGCATACTTTGGAGTTTTGTATGCATTGCATTGTGGCTGCTCCACGTGTGATGTTGTTTCGGTTGCAGTGGAATTGTTTTTGCGGAGAACTCGTCTTGCTTTCATTTGTCTATTCTTTTTTTTTTCTGCCGTGTTGGATTTAAGTTGGTTTGTTTTGAATACA
Organism: Camelina laxa; assembly: GCA_024034495.1. Taxonomy (NCBI): domain Eukaryota; kingdom Viridiplantae; phylum Streptophyta; class Magnoliopsida; order Brassicales; family Brassicaceae; genus Camelina; species Camelina laxa. Next base: position 5,876,837 of record CM043884.1, read on the forward strand.
CCTGCTGTAACTGTGGTAGGTGATCTTTTACTGATTATTTTAATAATTTTTGCAGAGGGTGATGGATCAAAAATAGTTGTCAGTTGCATTGCATTTCGGGATCGAGTCTGTGAGGATATTATCGACGCTTATCGCTTACCACCGAATACATACGCAGACAAGTGTATATGTCTTGTGTCTCACGCCCCCAATTTCCGTGTTCTTCGGAATTCTCTCGAAGAGATTTTTGTTCTTTGCTTCTCTTCAGAAGGAAGCTGGTAAGCACTATGCTAAAACATCTTCACCTTGTCGATATCTAACATGAATAAAGCGTTGTGTTACTGTTTAGTATGTCCACCTTGTCGATATCTTCACCTTGTTCAAACACCATTAGTATGTTTGAACTTTGATGTTAATCCCCTTCAACCTTTTCAGTAAACCATTGTGGGATATTATCGCATATATGGTATCTAATGTGCCTTTGCCGACTCCTGGAAAAGACAGAGTCTTGTTTGCTGTCGAGAATTGCCTGCTCTCAGTTGAAGCACCTCCAGAGGATAGTCTTCCTCAGGCAGATGTATGAGTTGTGCTTTTGTCTCCTTAGTCTGTATTGAATCCTTTTCCTTGGCTAGTTTGTAGTAACAACTTGGAGATTTTCGATTTTCTGACATCTACAAGGGCGAGTGTTCCTGATTTCCTTTAACGTTTTTCCGATAGAGTTATGTAACATTTCGCATGGTTTTACTGAATGCAGATATCTCTCCAGCCTCTTGTACAATGCTTGGATGTCGACAACGTGATTAAGTTGTTCACATCTGTACTAGTTGAAAGGAGGATTTTGATTCGATCTAACAAGTAAGTTTCTCTATGTAGAGACATAATGAGTTTCAGTGACATCTTTCTAGATGGTTAAAATTTTCATATCATCGATGTTTGAGCATCACATTTATTTTGCTTCATCGTGAATCACAATAGGTATTCGCTTTTGACGCTGGTGTCTGAATCCATATGTCATTTGATTTATCCTTTCCGATGGCAGGTATGTCATAGAACACTGATGAGATCTCAGTTTATCACTTGAACAAATATGAACTCATTTGTAAGCATGCTAAGCCATGCATTTCTACTGACTAAAACATTTCATCTAATCTTTATTATTTGTTTGTTGTATGTTTCTGAAGCATGTCTACATTCCATTACTATTTTTTAGTGGAGTAGACTACATTGATGCACCAACACCATATATGATGGGTCTCCACTCTGATGTCGATACGTCCAATCTTGCTATGGATGGCGTGAGTCTTATTTTATGTCATTTTTACCCTCTTTAAGATTTAGACAACCTTATATTGGTCTCACAACATTGCCATTTTTAGGTTGTAGTGGTGGATCTTGAATTTAACCAAATCACTACTTCTGAAGAGATACCTCCGATTCCAGAGCCTGAGTTCAGCGCGTTGCGAAACGATATATTGAAACTACTGCACCCTAATGTTGTAGGGATTGATCAGTTGAAGGGCTTTGGTAATTCTGTTGAACAGTCCCCTAAAAGCCTTAGCAAACCTTGGGGAGAGGATCATGACCTTCAACTCAGGTGACTTAGGAAACCTTGTCATATGATTGCCTAAATTTTGTTATCTTTTTTCATGGAAACTTTTTGGTGCTCATGTTATACAAAATCCGTTTCCTATGGCAGGGTTATATTCTTAAAGTTTTTTGCATCTATATTGGGTGGCTACCGCAATTTCATAGTATGTGATTTTTATTCTTTACTTATATTATTTATTCACCACTATTGCACATCTTTTCTTACTTATATGATTCTTTTTGTCAGGAAAACAAAGTTTTTAGCACTGATGCGTTTCTGAAGAGACGGTCCCGTTCCACAAATCAGCCACCAGAGCCTATGGTAAGCTAACTGGTCCATGAATGGAATGCCTATATCTACAGTGCAATTTATAACTTCACATTGCTCTCTTTTGTTCCAATTTGTGTGGTAAACTGTCTTTTCACATATTACTTTTGAGTTCTTACTATTTATTTTTATTCATTGGAAAGTGTTAAATAATCTGACTTACCTTTTGTCTGTGGAATAATTATTTTTATTGGTATTATTTTAATTGTTTGCAGTTGGTTCAATTCTTGGGCTCTTTTGCATTCCTCGATTATCTTGAAAGGCGTCTAGGCTCTGATGAGAACAGTACTAATCTCCTCGAGAAGTTACAAGATGCAGTTGGAAGGGGTCAAGATGCTATGTCAATTTTGCCGAAATCTTCTATGGAGCCAGAAATAATCACAATAGCTGAGCCAGAAGTTGAAGAATCAGGTACATTTAGATCTTTTGTTTGGTTAATTTTGTTAGATCGAAGAAGCTGAATGATATAAAATTGAGGTTATTCATTTGTAAGAAACTACCGAGAATAAGAATGTCTCTTATTGATATTTGGCTAGCCACCAGTAGTTGGGCAGAGAAAAAATTTGCATGTTGGTCTAGTATGCATAACAGTAGAAAAGCTATTAAGAATCTTTCAGTCTGTTCTATTTTCTGGGGAATCATTGTCCGTCTTTACTCTTTACTCTTCACTCTTTTTTTGTCAGCCACCAGGTATACCTATGACAGGTTTCCCGCGAGGGTTAGGTCAGAGGAGCAAGAAGAAAAGCGAAAGCAGATCCTTGCAGCAGCAAGCGGGGCTCTTGAATCCAATGGAAGGCATCCTCCAAGGTATATCCTGATTTTCTTGGAACAGCGATCGGATTCCCTTACTTATTTTTTTGTATCTTCCAATTGTAGCTCACCGCCAGGGAAGAACACCAAAGAAGACAATTTCAGTTCAATGGAGAGGGCTGTAAGTGTTGCTTGTAATCTTGTTGCTCTAGCATGCCTTCAAACAAATCAATATGACATGAGAGGTGTCATGGCTCTGACATGTGTGGATAGTTAATCAAACTGTACTTATCAATCATTACACAGAATTAAATTAAGATATCAAATGAAAGTTGATTTCTCTTGTTCTTGTACGAGATCAAGAGGGTGCTATCAATTCTGATTTTGGCCTTCATTTTTCTTCTTTTGTCAAAAAAGATTTATTTATAACTCAACTAAATATGAAAAAAATGTCCAGAAGAATTCCGTTCTAAATGCTATACCATTACTTCTCCTCTTTTCAATGATATTGTAACTACTGTTTGCAGGCAGAGAGAGAACGAATGGTCTTGGATATACAAGTCAAGTTGCAGGTATTTCTTCTTGCTTATGTGTTTAAAGATTCCAGTTTGCAAGTCTGGAATGATTGAAATTGAATTTCTTCTTCAGAATGGTTTCATCTATTGAGAATTTTGTGAGGAAAAGAACTCCTAAAGAATTAGAAGAAAAAACGTATATCTTGTGGTGATATTTACTTATTCCCTTGATAATACTCAAACTTTAAAAAATGAAAACATAGATTTAAATATATTAACAAAACCCAAACTATTGGAAATGTATGCTAATTGAGCTGGACAAAAACTCTAGGCATGTCATCAAAGTTACACCTGAAAAACATAATCTTCTTTTTTTCTAGATGTAATGATCTAAAATGTGTACAAATAGTTTTTCGCTTTTGAAAAGTTGGTTGTTTTTCTTTAATAAACCCGGATTGGTCATGATTCGCCCTCCTAGTAAATTAATCCATTTTAAAAGGAAACGCTGAAGATCAAGTCTGTTGCCACTATTACATTGGTTTGTTGTGGTTTCCAGGGATTATGGCTCCGTCTTCTCAAACTGGGTTCAGCTGAAGATCCTCTTTCTTCATTTGAATACGGCACAATATTGGGTATGTTCCATTTTAATGAGAATGTGAATAAATGTACAGTAAAATTTCTGCTGCAAGAAATGGTTAAACCAAGAAAGAAATCAAATTCTTATGCTTAATCAGCCATATACTAACAACCAATTGGTTGCCATTGTGATTATATTTCCGTCTCTTCTGTAAAAACCAGAGAGCTGTTGTTTTCTCTATTGAAAATTGAACCCCATACTTTGCTCATGTAGCTCTCATCGAATCTGATGCTGAGGGGATTGGTGGGAGTGGCTTTATCGAGTGTATACGAGAGCATCTGTATTCGGTAAGCGTAGCAACTGTACGGCATTTATACTGATCAAGTTTTTCTGAGCTGAACCTTACTGTGTAGTGGACTTATTTCCTGCAGGGCTGGCATGGTCAATTGACCGAGGAGCAGTTCATTGCAGTCAAAGAATTGGTAGGTAGATAACTAGATTTATCTGTATACCAGCCTTAATATACCCAGTTTCTCAATTGCTTGCACGTTAGCTGTGCATATTTAGATTTGCTCAGGTTATATGCCCTGGCTGTTGTTGAAGGGTTTTTAGGTTGGGTAACACCATGTATGATTTCTTTTGGATTTTTGACTTCGGAGTTTAAGAAAAGTGACACAGAATGATATTTTCAACGAATTGTTATCAGCTCAAAATGGCTGTGAGCCGTGCTGCTTCAAGAAGCGATTTGTCGACAGTGCGGGACGCACTTGAAGTTTCTGCAGAAATGTTCAAGAAGGATGCCAATAATGTCTCAGACTATGTCCAGCGTCATCTCATCTCCATAACCATCTGGGAGGAGTTGAGGTATGCAATTCAACATGCTGCGGGCTCTATGATTTTTTATTTTATTTTGGTACTGCTCAGAAAATAGATTTGACATATTGTGTATTTTTTTGACAGATTCTGGGAGGGTTACTTCGAGTATCTCATGGAACAACCTGCAAATGAGTGAGTCTTCGTAAGATCTTGTATTCATTTGATAATATCATATGTTTGTTCGTATACATGCGCCTCATCACTAGCACAATGAGAACTATATTTAACAAATGAGTCGGTGAAAGCAACTGTAAATTTGAAAACTTATGGTGGGGGGTTTTGTGATGGAAATAGAAGCCGTTCTGTAGATATTTTGGCTTTAGCAAGGAGCTCTTTATAATGATTCCCGTATTTTCTTTTGTTTTTCAAACTAGATCGTTGAAAGAAACTTTTGTAGAAATTAGGAATATACTTTGTCTATGTTTTAGATCTTCAGTCTTTAAAAATGTCTGTAATGCAGATAGATTGTAAGTAATTTCCATGTCATACTCCTAGGTGTCTTTTTCCGATTGCCCTTAAGGATGCTTCATCAACTTATCAGTTGCAGTCCACATACTTGAAATTTTATCTCTGTTCACCATGTATAATCTTATTGTCTTACATTGTACAGCCAATTGATTGAATCATCATTGAAATAACTAATTTGTGTAACTCTTTATTGTCTCTCAGATCAGTGAACTATGCTACTTTGGTCACAGCCAGACTAATCATAGTGGCATCACATATGGTGATTTTTTTTTTACCTTCTTTTCTTGACATGTGATGGTTACAGTTCTTTTTGTTTACTATGTCTTCACATTATTTATTGCTCTTGCAAAGGCTGGCTTGGGACTTCCTGATACAGAAGCTTGGAACATGATCGAGACAATAGCAGAGAAACAAAAACTTGGATACAAATTACTGGTAAATTAACTCTTTATATTTCGTTCTGCAGTTATTGAAATGTGATATATGTGGACTTTATTCTCCATATGTTACCAATTTCAAGCTTTTTAATTGGGCTTTTGAAAATCCTAACCAACTGAGGCCATATCGTTTTTGTTTCAGATTAAACTCAGAGGGTTCCTGTCGCATGTTCAGCAACTTCGTGTCGGCTATTGGGGTGCTTCTTCATTTAAGCAGCAGATCGTATCTTCCGGGTTGCCATCCCCACGTCCAAAAGATGTCTCTGATGAATCCCAGCAACCTTCAGAAGCTTCTGGAAGGAGCTGGGTTCAGAGTATGTTTAGCAGAGATACAGCATCAAGAGCAAATTCTTTCAGTCGTGTTCGTAAGTGGGTATCTGATAATGCTTCTTCAGGTATATCCGTTATTGCTCTTCTGTCTTTTGGTTTCCATTCTAGCATGTTGTTGCTGACGTCAATATACTAAATCTTGCAAAACAGACATAACTGCTGCTGCACAGAAGAAAATTCAGACCAATGTACGTGTTCTAAAGGGTCACAGCGGTGCTGTCACTGCCTTGCACTCTGTGACAAGAAGGGAAGTCTGTGACCTTGTGGGCGATCGCGAGGATGCTGGATTCTTTATCAGCGGTAGTACAGACTGTCTGGTCGGTAAAAATGCTTGTTTAGACAAATGCTTATATTGTTATTTTACATTCATCACTTTTTTATTCATTTAGTTGACTTTGCTTTGCTTGCGCCTATATATGTTCTTTACATCGACTTGTGAACACACACCTTGATGATGATGATGTGTTCTATTAGATCTGAAGGATGGTTGCATTCACTATCTGCCTGTTATGCCTAAAGATAATTTCTTAGTGGGTGAATGGGTAGTTCATTCGTTTGCTATTAATTATTATTTAGATAAGTTCATTATTTTGCTATTAATGTTACCATAGTCATGGATATTGATATAGAAAATTGGAACATTTGGAAGAATAACTATGCCAAAGTAGGATTCGAAAAGTAATCCGCATACTGCATTTTTCCAGTCCAATGTGTCAACTTGTTATAGTGATCGTCATTGACTGAAAAGTTTTCACTTAAGAGACGATCGTCTCTCTCTTAAATAGGATGCTGTAGTCTTGCACTCATTCAATTCTGGAAATTCAGAGGGGTTAAGTTTTCTGCTAATTTAGAATGGGTGATGACAATCTAGTTTCCCGTTTTGTTGCTTCCTGAATTTGAGCAGGTTAAAATTTGGGATCCAAGTCTGCGTGGTTCTGAACTTCGAGCGACTCTGAAAGGACATACTGGGTATACTCTATTTCTTATTCACCTTGATGCTTCTCGGTAGTTGTGGACTTTTGTTAATATTCATATGTTACGGATTTTTGATAGCACTTCCTTTCTCTTTTTTTTTTTAACTTATATGTAGGACCGTGCGTGCTATAAGCTCTGACAGAGGAAAGATAGTTTCAGGATCAGATGATCAATCTGTTATCGTATGGGACAAACAAACAACTCAGCTTCTAGAAGAACTGAAAGGCCACGATGCACAGGTTTCCACTACACTCTAGTGTTTTTCTGACATTAGGATATGATTCATGAAGGGGGAAGTATTAATAATGGTCAACGCAGAAAAAATGTATGCGTGGACATAATAAAAAAAAATATATATATAGTTTTCATTGGAATACCATTTGGAAAATGTTGTGGCTGCCATCACTAGCATCTTTACAGTATTGACCGTTGATCAATGACAATTTAAGTTTGTAAAGTTAATATCACTAACCAACTATTAGAGGAAGCTTTACATAACTTACCTTTTCTGAATAAAGGTTTGCTACATCCAAAAATATTGTGCAGGTAAGTTGTGTCAAGATGCTTTCAGGCGAACGTGTCCTCACTGCTGCACATGATGGAACAGTTAAGATGTGGGATGTTCGAACCGATATGTGTGTTGCAACTGTTGGCCGATGCTCTAGTGCCATTCTCTCGATCGAATATGATGACTCCACAGGAATCTTGGCTGCTGCTGGCAGGGATACGTATGTATGCTATATTACCCATTAGTAACATGAATTTTCTGTATTAAATGTCGCTTACAGATTCTACTATAATGATTGGATAATCATCAGGATTGCAAATATATGGGATATTCGTTCAGGAAAGCAAATGCATAAGCTGAAAGGGCATACCAAATGGATACGGTGAGCCTCACCCTGATCTTTTACAACATGTTTCTTTTTGTTGTGACTTAGAAATTACAAAACTAATAAACCTATGGCCTTATCTCCTTTTACAAGTTTACTAATGATGCTATATCTGCGGGTTGTAGGCTACTTATTCTTAGTATTGAATTGGTTTATATGAATCATTTGTTATTACCTTGTAAAATGCTGTAGGATATTATAATATTTCAGCTCTGCGACTTGTTTGATCAAATTGTGTCAATTCTGCAGATCAATACGAATGGTCGAAGACACCTTAATTACTGGCAGTGATGACTGGACAGCACGAGTGTGGTCTGTTTCCAGAGGATCATGCGACGCTGTTTTGGCATGCCATGCTGGGCCAGTACAATCTGTTGAATACTCCCCATTTGACAAAGGAATAATCACAGGTCCATGTTGATTTCATCTACCAACAATTCTCAAAAGATTATAAAGAAGCATCAATTTCACAAATAACATCAAAGCTTAAGTTAGTGCGTTGCTCTCTCTTTCTTGCAGGCTCGGCTGATGGGTTGCTCCGCTTTTGGGAAAATGATGAAGGTGAGATTCTCATTATTAATCTGAACTCTAACCTGACTCATTTACTTAAATCTATCTAGCTGGCTTCATAAACTCTTTAGTGTACTTATGTTACAATTGTAAACACCAACCCTTGGCCAACAACAGTTCTAAACCCAATCAACAACTATCCACTGTACCAAACATTATATTTCAGGTACCTGATAATCCCTTAATACTTTGGTTATCTCGATTTTCAGGTGGCATTAAATGCGTGAAGAACATAACGCTCCATAGTTCTTCCATACTATCAATCAACGCAGGCGAACATTGGTTAGGAATTGGAGCAGCAGATAACTCAATGTCTCTATTCCATCGTCCTTCCAACGCAGGAACCAAAGTCTCAGGCTGGCAACTTTATAGAGTACCACAAAGAACAGCGGCCGTGGTATGATCCTCTTATCACATTAGTTGAAAGATACTCTACTTTTTCTGTTCATGCCGTTTGATAATTCTTATGAGATACTGAAATGCCTGGAAGCAGTATAGATAAATAATTCTTATAAGACTAGACAATTATGAATCATTGTGTTCTACAATTTGGACTGGTTCGTTTCTTTTTATTTGTGTATTTGTATTCACTGAGACTGAATCTCGGACTTTGTGATTCAGGTGAGATGTGTTGCGTCAGATCTCGAAAGGAAACGAATATGTAGCGGTGGCCGGAATGGAGTTCTCCGGCTGTGGGATGCGACCATCAACATCTGATTTGTCTTCCACAATTGTCTCTGTGTATGTGTTGTGTATGTTTGCTTATTTATGACCTCTGACATATGTGGTTTAAGAAAAATTTTGATTTTTTTTTTTAATTCCAAGTACTTTTTACATATGTTTTCTCAGTGATTTTTGTTTCGATCAATCTATTTCTTTTTTTCTCCCTCTGTCCCATTTTATAAGATTTTTTTTGGACTGTATACGATTAAAAACATATATGCAAACAATTACGTGAACTGTATATAATCCTTAACCAAAGTTTGTTTTGTATATAAAATAACTTGGGAATATATTCGACAAAGACTGAAGCCGATTAAATTATATCCACAACTTAATTTGTATGTACCTATATCACATACAAAATAAAACCTCTCAAGTAAACAAAAAATGAGTGACTTCGTAACCTTCTTGACTGGGAACTTGTATGATTCTAAGTCGATCGAAAAAGAAAACATAAATTGGTATTGACGTGTGAAAATGATTCTTATTTGGTAAAGGTAAACATGATTGTTCTTCATGTTTTTCTTTTTCTGGCTTAAAAGACTTCGTCTTTATGCTACTGAGTTATGATCCAAGCTAGGGACTTAACTAAATAGAAATCTCTAAATTAGAGAGCAATCAAAGTCGTTGTAGTATAGTGGTAAGTATTCCCGCCTGTCACGCGGGTGACCCGGGTTCGATCCCCGGCAACGGCGTAAACTTTTTTGATTTCACGCTTCTTGGACTTGGACTCCGGCTTAGTAATGTTCTCGGATGGGATTGTGTAACCGCGGCTGCAACATAGCTCGAGAGTAAAAAGAAACAAGATAATAAAAAACACATTAATTTTTTAAAAATTGTAACACATGTATCATTCAGAGTGGGGGTACGCTACCATACCTACCAGACTACCAGTTGGATCCCACGAGATCTCGTTGACCATCAGGTGTGAAGCTTTGTTCATAGTCTCAAGCCTATCTACGTCGAAAAACTCGAGGTGGCCATCGAAGCATTCTATCAATTCAGCCAGAACTATATATGTGCATGTGCTTGCTTCTTGGTGACCAGAAGAGGGCATCGGCTTGCTTGTCTTCAAAGGTAGCTAGCTTCGAAACCTTTCCAGGATTTTAGGGAGTCTCCATAGAATAGAAACTGACACCTGGATTTGATTGGTCTCCGTGAATCGCAGCAAACCTATGACTGCTGGGCTCCCACGCGAAAGCAAGGATTTTCTCGTCCAACTCGAGGTAATAATGCCCTTCTTCCTCACTGAAGCGGAAAAGCTCAAACAGAGAGCACCTACGTCGGGTAACTTGGACAGCAAGATACTTTCCATTGCTCTGCCAGTGCATCTTACAGTTGCTAGCGCTGAGAAAATCCTTGTGCATCAGCTCCACTTGGCCAGGAATTTGCACAAAAACAACCTTGTTGGTAGGTAAGCTTCTGCTTGCCATCACCTTTCAACAGTGCAAGGATGGGTTCAGTAGGAGACCAAGACATGTCCACAACATCATCAAGTTAACATGCTTCTTGCGTAGCAGGCTGAAAGTCTTATTAACAGCTACAGTGTTTTTGACAAGTGTGGCAAAGTATTTATCATCTTTTCACTCAGGATCAAAATGTGAGATTGGAAGTAAAAAGTAAGAAAGAAGAGAAGCAAAGATGCACTCACTTTCGGTTTGCTTGGGTTTGGTTTTCACCCGGTGAGACCAAGTATTTCTCACCTGGTGAGATGTCAAACATATTCTCTTCCTTCAATAACAAAAATGTAATTCTCAAAATCCTCAGTCCTATAAATTAATCCTATATATGGAGAGAAAACGGAAACACATTTTTTTTTTTTTTAAACCATTATATATGAGAAACAAACCTTATGATGATCATAACCCATGCTACAGCACCCCTATTACCACAAAAGTTAGTCACTGTCTCCGATTACAATGCCGAGAGGTATGAACCTAGAGGAGACCACTGCGCATTAAAGATGTAATAGGTCTGCACAGGACGAGAACATCAATAGCATTTACATTACACCATAGCATTAGAAAGTGACAATGGACAAAAAAATAAAAATAAAAATAAAAATGTCAAGAAAGTTACCTCAATATTGGGAAGATATGTGTGACCGTCTTACGAGTAGGATCATTTACTAAAATACGGTTAATACTATGGCCTTGATGGACGACTAGCTGGTCCAAGTCATGTACACGAGTACGACACCACTAAAGAAAAATATTGATCTCAGCATGCATGTAGAACAAAACAAGGTCTCAAGCAAGTTAGACGGGTAATAAGTAAAAGTACTCTGTACCGACTCCACATCGATGGGCAGTAGATAAATTGGGTTTAGCTTAGCAGCCTGCACAAACAAGATATGGGAAAACACAAAGTGGTGATCATAGTAGAAACAAGTAGTAGTAACCTGAGTATACAGCTTAATAAAATTTAATTTCGTCTGATTGTATGATTCCTCAGGAATATCGACCGCTCCTGTTTTGAGTCTTTTGACTTGTTTGGCTACAAATACAGCAGCAACCATTTAGAATATACCATAAACCTAGCGGTTGAACTTGAAATGATGGCTCGAGAAATCAAGAAAGTAAAAAAAAAACTCCTAGCTAGAAAAATAGAAAACATCACCTCGCAATCCTCTTAGATTTGGGTCTAGTACTTTGTGATCTTTGCCGCTCATATGCGCCATGATTTCGAAACTTAATGACACAACAACCGCAAAGTGGCTACTGGCTTGTTTTCTCTTTTGACATCGTTTATTAAAGCTGTGCAACGACGATGTTATTAAACTCGTTGGGCCTCGAGCGGTCGAGCCCATACACAAAAACATTATGAAGCGGATATTAATTTGCTCTTACTCATATTTTTGGATTTGGAAAATTCCCTTTTCCTGGAAGAGTAGATCTGGTTGGCTTCTTTTACGGGAGAGTTTCTCTAATAAGTGAAACCTGAGAGACCATTTTCCCTACTCTAGTAACTCTACTTTTTTAGCATATTTTGGTAAAAACTTGTAGTCATCACTTGGTCTTTCACTCTTTAGTATGTTTTGGTTGTTTCTTTCTATTCAACTTTATCTCTGCTGTCTCAATATGAAATCCTGATAGGCCTTTTTGTTTCAACAACTTTATTGAGAAATGACTTTTTTTTTTTTTTTTTGAAATGGAAAAACAGATTCCTCTGCTGTACATTATAACTTGCCGCAGTTTCGCTATCCGATTATGAGAGTGTAGTCATGTACACAAGTTTTCAGTACAATATTTGTCAGTTTATTACCAACCTTATTGTTTGTCAGTGCATAGTCGAGGGAGCTGGATGTGGCTGCGGTAATGGTGGTACCGGGTAAGCCGGTACAGCATAAGGAGCAACTCCAAGATGATGATGATGGTGGTGATGATGAGTTCCCATTGGAGGTGGAAGCATCACAGGTGTTCCAACAGCTGAACCCATATGATCATGTGGTGCGATGATTGGTTGTCCCACAGGCGCATTACCATACATCCCTAATCCAGCCATTGTTGGCGGATGATGTGGTTGTGGTTGCGGCTGTGGCTGTGGCTGTGGCTGCGGTTGAGGCTGAGCTGGTCTATGTTTGACCACTTGTTGTTGTTGTACTTGTTGTTGTCCTCCTGTAACCGCAGGAGGTTGATTGTTCACGGTGGTGATGTCGTGAATGCTAGACCGCCTTCTATCTCGGTTCATCGAGTTAAGCCGGATGAAGTACTTTTGAGCATGACTTGCAACTTGTGTTGGAGTTCTTGAGATCACAAAGTTCCTTGAAATGCTTCTCCAATCTCCTTTCCCAAATTTGTCCAAACCCAAAAGAAACAACCTTTCAGAAAAAAAAAACAGAGGATTTTATAAAGGTGAGATCTTTGAACAAAAAGGTAACAGAGCATTGAATAAAAAGGTAAGATCTTTGAAATCTTTTTTTTCACTCTTTAAGTCTCAAAATGTCAATGGATAGATAAAAGAAGAAGAAGAAGAAGAAACCGATGCTCTTCTTCAGTCCATGGGATCCCTTTTCTTCTCTCTTGCTCTGCTCTGGATCCACTACTTCTTCCTCCTCCACCATTGGAGCTACTTATCCCTGAGGTTCCATGATTTGGTTTCTTCTCCGATGATCCAGAGGAATGAGAGTCTCTGTTGGCCGGAGAAGTTGCTGCTGCTTCGTCGACGATGAGACCTTTTCGGTGATGATGATGATAACGAGGTAAAGGAACTTGACCATTCTCGATTGCTTTGACATCTTCTAAAAGGATTTGGTAATGTTTCTGTACTTGTTCTAAGGTCTTGCTTGGAACCATTGACGCCATTTTCTTCCATTGATCATCTGTTATGTCTTCCTCTACACAATGCAACGCAATTGCGTTCTCGAATGCCTTCTCTTCCTCTCTGCTCCATGTTGCTGCCACCACACTCTCCATTCGATTGATTCAAAAAATCTCTCTGTTTCTCTCTCTCTCTCTCTCTCTCTTTCTTCTCTTTGGTTTAATCGTGTGGTGGGCATGATAAGAGTTTGTGAAACGTATGTGAATGGGTCAGATTCTTTACCTTTTGGAGTTTTGTGAAACTTTTATTTTCTTTCTTTCTTTCTTTTGGTGTTTAAGTTGAGGTGCGCATTATAGGATTGGACAATTTGTGTATGCGCAGGATAGTAGGGGACAGTGCATATGCGCATGATAAGAGATTGATTGGGACTTTTATCTTATTCACAAGCATCATCAATCAGTTTGGGTTCGTTTTCTATTGTGTCACTCATAAGGAAAAGAGTAGTACCCATAGGATAAGATTCTTGTAGTTGACGATCACTCTTTACTTTTCTTTCAAATTCACCCTCATTCGTTCTTTAGAGATTTTGGTTACTTCGGTTTATTATGAAAGCAATGCAAATGATTAGTGTAGTTTGGCAAACCTTTCGATTTTAAAATTTATTGCAAACAATTTAGTTCAGAAAAAGTTCAGTATTGTCTTTACTTTTAACCTTTTAAGTTTTAAATGTTGAATTATGTTAAAACAAAAACAATTTGAGACTGTCATTGTAAATGTTGATCACATTGTAAAACTCTATATTTACTGTGGATGCGAAATTCAGAAATGAGAATAATGTGTAAAAAAATAATTATCGAAGTCAAAATATTTGTTAGTACACTACACCAAACCGAATCCAATCAAATAAAATCTACCAAGTAGTTGATGTGTAATGTACTACTATATAAAGAAAACAAAGATACCAAGTAGTTCTTGGGCAAGTAATATGTCACTAGCTTTCTCCTAAATGAGTGAGAAGTCTAACCCTTAATCGTCTAAATTTGTTTGGATAGACTTTCACGAAGACGATTGAAAAGTTTGATCGTTTAGCTTTGTGTTATCTCACCCCGACTACGGTTCTTATCGTATACTTTTGAGTAATAATGTGCTTTTAATGACTCAAATCAACTATGAGATCTTACACCGACATGCATGAAATCATTTAAATTTCATGAAGAGATGCAACACGAAATTTAAATTTCTATATGACTAAAGAATATAGAATTTACTAGATTTGGGCATAACATCTGAAAACTAAACCGAAAAACTTGGTTTCGCAGCCAAACCCAATAGTTATTATTCAACCCAAAAGGATTCCAAATGTTTCTACTCGAAGTATCCAAACCGAAGCGAAAACCAAACAATAAAATTGTAATCCGAAAATTCTTGGTTACATTTGTCAAAGTTATACAATTTTTTTTTTTTTTTTTTTTTGCAAAGCTTGACCAACTTAACTACAATTAAACTTTTTTTAAAAAATAAAATGGATAATTATTAAGATCACAAAAACTGAAGCGAAACCGATTCAACACCTACCCAAACCAAATTGCCATAAAACTTGGACGAATACTAAACTTGCCTACCCAAATTACCCGAACTCAGAAAAATCCAAACCCAACCGAAACCTGAATGCACATATGCCTAGAAGCAGCAAACAATTTTTCAAGTGTATAAATAAAGTCATCAGTACTTAATCTTTGGGCCTTTACTGGCCACGTTCCTTAATTTGTTTAAGGGGATACCCCCCATTATAGGCCCATAGATGCGTTAAATTTTAATCAATGTTGTACGGAAGATAGATTATATACAATATATTTCCTAATATATATCATTGGGTTACAGCTGGGGAATGAATCAAATTAACGTAATGTTCGGAAGAAGAAGAACCACAAAAGCTTTGTTTTTTGTGGGTTTCAAATTTCAATATGCCAATTTATGAAAATAATTAAGTATATACAGAATAATTTAATATGAAAAATGAGGCCAAAGTTTGGGATATAGGAATATTAGAGTACAATTAAAGTAAATGTCCGTTGCAATGCGACATTTGCGTGTTATCACATTCATGCGCACTATATTTATGCGATCAAATCTTATTTTCTTATTAAAACACTTGGGTGAAAACATTAGTATTATGTAAACATTGGCAAATGCGATACTAAATATTTAGAAGAGAGTTTCAGCCATCTTTTTTGATTGATTTGCTTCGTGTATATAAGGATTTTCATATTACTATAAACTAAAAAAGATGGCTGAAACTCTCTTCTAAATATGTCACTAGCTTTTTTAGTTTCTAAGGGTATCATGTATATATATATGTATTGGATAAAATAAAACCGTAGAAAATAAAAAAGCGAATGTAATATCAAAGTCATCATCAAGTCAACTACCACCGTGCATTATGGCGACGAATGTACGATATTCAAAACGTCGGACTACTCAAACTTATTTATACACCTCAATTAATCCGAATACTAATTTGTCCTATTTATTAAAGTTGCACCAAAATTAATTTTGAGCATTTCTTGGCTATTTCGAACCCGTATATCGAAACAATATTACTTATGTAACGCATATAAAAATATAAACTAGAGTTGTAAAGTTAAAAAAGTGCCCAACCTCCAATAAAATTAGGTCATACCAAATACAATGTAATAAATTCAAAACTTTGACTATTTGGCCTTTTTTTATGGTACCACTCCACCTCCATTCTTCCTTGAACGTAAAGTAACCTTTTGACTCTCTTCTTTCCCTCAGTTTCATACATTTTTTTCACAAATCCAATACTCAAAGCCCATACATATATGCCTAATATGTGAATAATCCATATCATCAGTTAACTCATTAATTACATTATTATGTACTTTATTCTTCCAAACTTATATAAAACTCGTCTTAAGCTATAATTTCTTCGAGATTAACATTAAAGAAGCACCTATTTTAATCATAAAATCTCATATCTTTTTCTCTAACCATTTCTCTTATCTCTCTCTTCCCCTCTGTCTCCATGACCTTTATTGCTTTTTCATCTTCATCAAAATTTTCTCTACATGGCCATGAAGAAACAACCTAAGCCGTGTAGTTTCCTCTTCCACGTCTCTCTTCTCTCTGCGCTGTTCGTTTTGCTTCTTATTTCTTTTGCGTTGACGGCTTCTTACAAGCGCAAATCCGGCGTTAATGGCCTTGGCCATAAGAGGATTCTAGCAAGTAATTTTGATTTCACACCGTTTCTCAAGAACAAAGATCGCACTCAACGTCAAAGTCAAAGCCTGACGGGAAAAGAAACCGGTTCATGGTACATTGATGAGGAACGGATCGTACCTAGCGGTCCAAATCCTTTGCATCACTAGCTAAAAGGTTTTTGTTTTACTTTTTTTTCAATAGATTTTTGTTGCTTTTTGGATTAATATAGTGTTATGACAACATTCATGACCATGGATCATGATTATATATTGTGAAGTGTATGACAATTGATGTAGCCATCATATTTGTTTATTATGGTTTCTTAATTCGAAGCGGGTTCATTAATATCTATTAAAAGCTTCAGTTTTGTATATATATATATATATAGTTGTGGATCTCTCCATTATCCAATGAAGTACTTGTTATTTTCACTGAACATAATTAATATATGTGATTTGCTTCTATTTATGTTGAGTACAAAGTACATTATATTGTTCATATTGTGATAAGGTACGTCGAGTTAACAATATGTTGTTTTGAATATATATTTTTCTGTTAAAGTGTTGAATACTTGGCAAATATATTTGAGTGAAAGTGTGTTTGATTTATTAGACAAACATATACACACTCAATGTATTTTCACTATAAAAAATGATTTATATATATTTTATTGTGAAATTTAAAATTAGCTTACGCATGATATTATTTTTCTTATATTAATTATGCTAGAAAGGAGATATATATCATATACAATTATACATTAACCGTAAAAATTATCAGTGTTATTGTATAATGTGAGTCAATATATATACATTAACTAGCATATTAAAAAAATAATAATAATAAGATAACACTATATCGAAACCCGAATTATCATTCATGTCTTCGTCTATACACTCTTCAACACTAAAATACTCTCAGTAACATAGTTCTATATAAGTCATCGATGATATTCAGAAACTTTCATTCAAAATCACATAGTTGGTATTGACATTTCATCTGCAGAAAAAAAAAATTATCCCCTTTTAATTATAAGATTTGGACCTAATCACTCTTTCCAAATGTCAACAAAAAAGGTGGAGTTTGTTCACTAGTCATTTTATTAAACTATGTATATACAGCGCCACGAATAAAGTCGGGTGCGTGTGTTTGTGAATGCATAAGATCTATGGAATCATCAGCTATATGGGGTTCAGATATAAAGAGATTCGCATATATGACACTACACACATCTTCATGTAAGTTTAATCTTTCTTTTTTTTTCTCAACAATTTTATATTAGTTAGATAGATCAGAAAGCAAAACGTTTATATATTTAAAAGTAATGCTAGCATATAGAGACCTTTTGTACTACTTTAATTTATCCCTTCAAATCTGTTCTTTGTGGAACAGATAGAAAAAAATGTAAAAACTTTCATTGTAAACATCAGTTCTTACGGCCAGTTTATCAAAAATATAACCTCATTCTTCTGTTAAGTGTTCAGATATCTCATTGCTGATCATATAAGTACTTCCACTTATAAATGCGTACGAGAAAGAAAAAACTCCATCGAATATTCAATGCTCCCATGATTGCATTTTCGTCATTATTTTAAGAACAATATCATCATCACAAACCTGGAATTAAAATCATTTGTTTCCTTATCTAATCTTAGTTTTAAGAAACAATTTTCTTCAAGTTCAGGCTTTTCTTGAGGTGATGTGCATGGGATCAATTGATTAAGATGATTGGCCCTCTGTGACCTTTTCCAATAGATGTCAAACTGAACCCACACCGTCAATACATTTTATGAATGAACATCCGAATATAAATTAACTATAACAATTTTAAACTTAAAAATCGAGTTTTTTTTTTTTTTTTTTTTTAATCATAAACGCAGGAAAACAGACTCTATTTGCTACCGAAAATATTTTGTTCAAATATTTTTGTATCACATAATTGCTATACAGTCTTTTTAAATAAAAGTCTTAGGAATAAAAAAAAAATATGCCGTCACATATCCATCAGCCTAGTTTTGTCTTTTGTGTTCTCATCTCCTAGTTGATTCAAATTTTGCCTCAAAATAATGAATCATTTGAGTGGAAAATTTCGCTAGGAGAGCTTTTGGGGATCGCATATAAGGTTACTGACGAATATATATTAATGCAAATTTAGAGCACACTAATTAGATGATGACGTATTTAATAAGCAAAAATATTCTCTTCTTAAACTTCTACATAATCACATCATCAAATTTGAACAAGCGTAATGACACGACGCTATTCACTAGTGCTAATCACTGTGTCACATACTCCAATCTTAATAAATACCTTCTAATTACAGATTCTCAAAAAAGATTACTACTTATAAATTTACAATCACATACATCATGCATGTATATATAATTTTGAAGGGCATATAAACTACCGATCATCGTGGTTTCCCATTCATATATCAACATTAGATAGTTAATTTGAACTTTTGTCTACGAAAATGATTATTAGAAGTGTCATATTAAATGTTAGCATATCCATAATTCATGAATATTGATTAGAATAAAAATGAAGCGCAAAATATCAAAACAAAAATGTCAAATAATGAGTGACGAACCGATAGAGAGTAGAGACTGAGTCAAATTTTGGAATAAATGAAAGACAAACTCACAAAAGTCAATGCAGGATGGCTACGCACCACTGTATTGAAAGATCAAGTTGTAAAAAAAGAAGTAGAAGTGTAAAACTATCAACCAATGTCATTGACGACATAAAAGTGTCATTTTCTATTGGGATTTTTGGATACACAAAGAATCTATGACTAGAAATCTAGTTTAACTTCAACCAATTTATGTCGTTTAAAACTTTAGTGATGAACAAGTCCAACAAAAAAAAAAAAGCAAGTTCCGTCCACTAAATTTTCAACTACTCAGATTATTTTGCAAGAGCCAGACAAACCATCCGGCAATACAGACAAATTTAGTTCTTATTGTTCAATATGCATATGAATTTGCTACTAATGAAAATCAAACACAAGAAAAAAAAATACGTTACAAATCACAATCATCCGGTCACAAGCAAGTTGAGGAATGTATAATTTAGAAAAAAATTAAGAATGTAAAACTTTTTTTGAATATCAATGTTAAGTTTGCTTCTTCTTTTTTTTTTAGATAAAGGTAACAACACAGTGTTAAGTTTACTCTATTTTCGTTATAAGTATATATATGTTTACCTAAAAACATACATTCCATTGAACTTGAACATCAATAATAGTACAGAAATTACGAGACAATATATCTTGGTCAATAATGTGAATTTGTTTCACGATCAATGATATGGAAGATCGAATATCGATTCTGTCAATATATAAATCATTCATGGCCGTCCAAGTGACGTTTACGTTCCTCTTATCTATTAGTACTACTACTTATTATTATTATTATTATTATTATTATTATTATTATTATTATTATTATTATTATTATTATTATTATTATTATTATTATTATTATTATTATTATTATTATGCAGCATGTATAATTACCAATCATCGTTATGTATATATGGTTGATTCTTTTTTGTTTGGTAAGTTTTCTGTGTTAATCACCAAACAAAACGCTCCAAATCGCAAAAGCGTTCATCATTTCTTATTTTGTTCATCAGATATTCACCGCATACACATCGATCGGCAAAGATCAAATGCTATTGGTCTATAAGAATAAAGGGACTTACTAATTAGTATTTATAGTAATAACCATGTAATTAGCATCAAGACCCAATCCCTTTTTCTGTAATGAAATTGAATACTAGGATTTAAAATATTCTACTTAGACCAAGTATATGTCTCGTTTCCTAGCTTATATTTCTTATATTTTAATACATAAGGCAAAGTTCGTTAAGCATATCCCTCGCATGCTCTTTGAAGTTTCAAATTTTCAACATAAATCTAAAGAAAACGAAAGTTTCAAATTTATTAATTATATTCAAGAACTCATTGTCCACATATGACAATATGATATACAAATCATTTTAAGCAAAGACGACCGATTCCACAGGTAACCTACTAACCATTTTCTTAACTTTCGTTAACGTGTACATTTACTTATATATAGCACTTAACACATACATTTCAGACACTAGAGACTAAATCGCCTCTAGATCAAATTCTAATTATTGAGTTTGACTAGTTAAACCCTAACAAAAGGTAACGAAAGCAATTTTTTTTTTTTTTTTTTGTAACTTCTTAATATTCTTTTCCGGCGAGGATATGGATCGATCAACGCCGGAACATAACTCCTCCTCCTCCTCCTCCTCCTCCTCCTCTTCGTCGCACAAACGTCTAAGCGTGAGCTTTCTTGTCTCTATAATGGTTCTTTGCGCTAGACACGCGAATCGTCTCTCGAAGAAGCTAAAGCTAAAGCCGAAGAAGGGAACTCGAAGCGGCGGAGACGGCATAGGAGAAAGATTCCGATGGAATCTATCAAGCTCGCCGCTGAGGTCTCCTCGGACTAAAGAGTTGTTCACGTCTTTGAGCAACAAGGCCATGACGATGATCGGCCGGAAAAACACGGCGGAGAAAAATGCTGCGGCGGCGGAGGAGGAGGAGCACGGTCTTTGGCAGAGAGAGATTCTGATGGGAGGCAAATGCGAGCCGTTGGATTTCTCGGGTGTGATTTATTACGACTGCAACGGACGGCTGTTAAATGAGGTGCCACCGAGATCACCACGTAGCACTCCGTTACCCGTTTACCCGACCGGTTCTTAACCCGGGTCACCGTTAAGTCCGATGGGAGCGAATGATTTTTTTTAAGTAGCTTCATATTAATATAAGAGGCTCCATTAGATGATTGATGTCATGATGTGTCGATTAGGCAGCATAAACAAATTATGTATATATAAGAATGTTACTCTGTACTGTATGATCCCTTTTATGCCTAATTTGCCTATTAAGTTGTTTGTTTGGTTACAACATTTAAATTTGGATAGGCTAAAAACTCAAAAACGATATCATGCTATTTCACTCGATAACTATTATTCTTGTATGATTTCAAATGAGTGTTTTTGTGTTATAAAACTGAGGATACATCAGGTTAATTAAAGACTAAGGGCATCTCCACTCGGGGAGAAGATTCTCAAAAAAAAAAAATATAATAATACTTTAATTATACAGTTATATTGAACTAATAAAATTGTCTATGCCCCAGAGAAAAACAGTAGAGGAACGTTTCCACAGCAAGTAATATTAGGCCATCCTTAATGGCAGAACTATTGTGTGTTCTTAGCCCAATTATATTATTAAAAAAGGGAATAGTGGGTTTAGATCAAAAATTTTGATCTTGGGATAGAACTGATCCATAGCCGAGTTCTTTTTTGTTCCCTGTGTTGTGATTGGTTGAAAATTTTTTGAGAGAACGGAAAATATTCTTTTCTCTCATTCTTCTTCGAAATCGATTCTAAGAAGACCAAAAATTGGTGACGACGAGCATCGGCGGGACTCCGTGGTGGTTGCTCGGTTTCGGCGGGTTCCGACGATCCCCAGGTGCTTCTCCGCTGCCGCGAATCCGGACCTTCTTCGCTCCCAGCTTGATCGGAATTCGGACCTTCTTCGCTCCCCAGGTTCTTTGAAATTTCTTGGACTTTTGAAAGATGGGAATGTGGGTTTTTTTTAGCATTGTTAATTCAATGATTGATGTCAATTTTGAAATTTTATTTTCTTTTGCTGTTGTTGTTGTTGTTGGTGGTCCAACAAATAATAGTTTTGATTGATGTCAATAGTTTTGGTTGTTCTTTTGTTTTCAATTGTCTGAGAAATCTATCTGATTGAGTACGTATCTTTGGATCTTTGGATCTCGAAGCATGTGTGTCAACCATTTCGTTTATAGGATTGAGTATGTATGGTCAATCCCTCTCAATTTCGTTTATAGGGTTGAGTATGTATGGTCAATTCAGTTGGTTACTCTTTGAGTGTGGTATTAGTCGAGCTGTTTAGCTGCTCTGCGTGTTAAACAAACTGGAAGGTGTATATATATGTGGGTCTGACGTGATAAACACAACAAACGCTTACAAGTGTTCACGTCGAGTGAAGAGTGCAGCCACGGATACTGCAGCTGTTAGAGGTAAACAATGACACTCACACTTTGGTGATACATCGGTAGGGATGTGGTCGAAGCAGCTGGAGAGGTTGTTGGAGATGCAGCAGTTTGGTGATACATCGGTAGTGATGTGATCGAAGCCGACAGTAAGGAGGAAAACAAAGATTGTTTGCACCGTGGGTCCTTCTACCAACACAAGAGAGATGATATGGAAATTGGCTGAAGCTGGGATGAATGTTGCTAGGATGAACATGTCTCATGGTGATCATGCTTCACATAAGAAGGTATTGTATATTGAATTTGGTTCTCATGGTGATCATGCTTCACATAAGAAGGTATTGTATATTGAATTTGGTGATCATGCTTCACATAAGAAGGTATTGTATATTTATATTTTGTTTCATAAAAATTTGGTATTGTATATTGAATTTTAGTAAAAATTTATAAGTTTGAAATTTAAATGTTATAAACATTTGTAAACTGTTTAAAAATATTGTAAATCTTTATTTTAAAAACACCAAAATTAGTTTCACCATTTTTTTTACCTATGATCTTAACAACTGATCTTACATTATTTTCTCTATATATTTAATCTAAGAACACAAAAAAAAGTTCCCCCATTAATGATGCCCTTAGAAGCGATTCTCTTTCTAATGGGGCCAACTTTTGAGTTTTTCAATTAAAATTTAGCTCACAAAAAACATGAGTAATCCAATAAGTATTCCCACTGGAGATGACCTAATGGAGTAACAGCCAACTAAATAGCAAGGTTGAAATTCTTTTATTTATATTATAATTTTAGAATAAAATATAATAATTTTAGAATAAAATATAATTTATATGATTGTTTTTGAAAGTTTGTTTGGGTAAAACATTATACAATAAAATCATATGCTAAATATGATAATTTGAAAAAACATTTATTTTGTAAGTTTTATATTGTTAATTTTGTAATTTTATGTATGAGATATGGTTATGTTTGTTGTTTGTTTTAATTTTAATTTTTGAACATGTTTGGTGAAAGTATTTTAATATGACCCGTGCTTACGTAAGATTTTATTTTTAACTGGATCCTGAAAATCACGATTAAATATGATAAATTACCAAGATTTTATTTCTTTTTATGCATAGCAGTATATATTTTGTAACAAATACATGAAATATTAAAGATTTTATTTTGAAAATTGTATAAATCATTGGAATATTTCCTTTTAGAGGATTCTGTGGGATATTCTTAAGTGTATATTGACCAATTAATGTATAACCTTTTTGATAACTAATCTATATTTAATGTATAACCTATTTTGTAATCAAGTTATAAAAATTATATAGTGTACAAAAAAAATGAATGTTGTGTAATTCCGTTTTATTATATAGGGATTATAAAGCTTCTTTTTCTTTTTGTTTGTTAATTTGTCTATTTTCAAATGAGAGCAGGGCTATGTTAACTGTCTCGAATCATTGGTTTTTCATATTACTTTTGACTCGATCAAATTTTATTAAATTCATTTGACTTAGTTCAGTTTGATTCGGTACGGTTAGACTAGTTGTTGAGGAAAAGCCTAACAATAAATCAGTTACTTTTATTAACAAAAATCATCTCAAGGGGTTTATAAAAGCCAGATATTCTAGTCTTTATAAACAATTTCCGAGAGCTTGTCCGGATACGAAAATGGAAGATAAACAGAACTAACTAGGGTTCATAGATTTTAAAGAGCCAAAGCTAAAACAAAGGAAAAGTGTACAAAAAAGAAGTAATTATAAGTTATCACACAAAATCGAACAGTTGCTAGTTAAGTCTTGTTGATTAAGTCGATTAGTGGGAACGAGAGAATGATGTTAACATTGTTGGTATTATAGAATTTCAACTAACATTGAAAATATTTAGTTTACCAATCTTGCAAAACAAAACAAAGACGCAAAGGTAAAAGCTATTGGTCGTTCAACTTAAAAACCAACACAAAACAATATCCATATGCAATGGAGAGAAATACAAACCCAAATCACTAAGGGTTTCTTCTCTGACAGAGCATTACCATTCTGACTCAAAAGTAACATTTTTTAGAAATTAAAGAAAAAGCCCAAAAATGATATAAAAAACTTCATAGATGTTGTAGAACGACATAACGCTAGCTACCAAAGGTGATTAGGTGAGTTGTAGCCGAGACCAGTTTAGTTTCCACCTCTTTCTTCATTCTTCACCTGTTTCAAGTTTTAACAAACGCCATCTCAGAGAGTAAGCAAAGAATTCAGAAAAAAGATGCACAGATTTAATTCAAGAGATCCCTTACCTTTGGAGATAGATGCTTCTTCGATGACTTTCGAGCTATTTTCTGCGTGGTAACCCCGAGAGCCCGCGCAGGCTGGTTCAGGCTTGGAGCTGGTGGTGCTGCTCCATCTTCCTGAACCGGTAAGGGTGAGGGTTTGATTAATGGCTAATCATAAACATCATCATTGTCATCAATAACCTCTCCATCCTCAGGATCAAAGGCACTCAAGTCAAGCTGGTAACGAAGTATCGCTCCGATCCCCCCATACCCTTTGCAAAACTTAGACCCTTCCTCTGATTGGTTTGTCACAAACTCTAGCGCACAACCAAAACTCGTGTATTCATTAGCCAACCATTCCAGTAACGACATCTTCTCATCCACGTCCAGTTTGGTGTTGCCTTCTTTGAAATTCTCTGTCTTGCCTTCTTGTTCCTTGTTCAAGAATCTTATCACAGTTTCACCGGTTTCACTGTTCCTCATCACATATTTGTTGATATCAAGATTCTCCCATACAATAAGTGTCTCGACAGCACCCAAATCCAAAGCGTTCAGCGTATCATCCAAGCCAACCACATACTTCCCCGTGTCCTGGTCTACCTCCTTGAAGTACTTCCCTATCAAACGCTTCTCTTGAATGAACTTCACATTCGCCAAGACTTCAGATGACAACTCAATAGCCTCATTGAAACCACGTTCTCCTCCATGTGATACCCCCACCACATTCAGTATCTTTGCCGTAAGCCGGGGGTCAAGCATATCTGAGTGACTCAATTCAGTCTTGAGATCCCCTAAACCGGCAATTATTATCCCGGACACATTAGGTTGACTAGTTGAAGGACAGATGTATAGCCGTGTGGCGAGCTCAGCAGTTTTCCTCAAGTAATTGCGACGCTTCTCAGTACGAAGACGATCAAAACGAAGAGCTGACTGTCCTCCCCTTCCGTGTTTATTCGGAAGCTCAACAGAGAACTTGTAAAGCACCTCACGTGTGTTACCGCTAAGAGTTCCAAAGAGAGTGCCGTTTCCATCCATTACAATGAAACCATACTTCTCATCATACTCCAGCAACTCACTAAGAGCTTCAGTGTGAAACTTGTTGTCACAGAGGTAGAGAGTATTGTTGATAGGTTTGAATGGCTCAAAGTCATAGGCAACCTTTTTCTCTTTCCCTTCCTCGTTGACAATGGTGCCGGTATAGAGCACGAGGCCATTGGGAGGGACCTTGTTGTGAAGCTTCAGCCTTTGTTGCGCCGAAGTTATAGCGCTCAAAACAGATTGGCGATTGACTCTGCTCTTGATGTTTGATGCGGTTCCGTATTCATCACTCAACATCTTGCTAACACGAGACACCTGACCGCGCGGAGGTATGATGAGTGAGATCATGCTAGTTCCGTTTCCCTTAGCAGCTTCAAGGGATTTGACCAGCTTCTTCATCTTCCACATCACAATGTTCTTGTCGTTGTTCGTATGATTGTCTCCCATTTTAACCTACAACGACGGAACACAGTATACGAAGGCTAGTTAATAACGCAAAATCTTGTACAACTAAGAGATCGATTCAGCGAACTAAACTAGAGTACAGCTAAATAGAATTAATCATCAATCACTCATCACTAAAAGTAACAAAGGATAAATCTCGAATTCTATTAGAAAAGCCCTAAACCCTAATTAATAACTAACTGTAAGTTGGTCACTATTCTCAATACTTGGCAAAAGAATAGGTTGATCTTTTGGCCTAACTCAAAGTTATGATCCTATAAAGAAATAAACGTTTCAAAATGATCGGAACAGAGTTGCATATATCCGAAAACAATGTACTAAATTCTAAATGTAAGAGATTTAACTTCTTTAACCAAAACTGATTGAGCTTATCTTTGTGTTTGTCTGTTCGCAGAGGAGGTGAAAGAGAAACAGAGGAGAGAAGAGATGACACACGATTTACAAGTTCCCAAGGTCAATGTGACCAAGGTACGTCTTGGTGAGCTTACTAACCAGCTCACAAGGTTTTATAGAATGCTTATCACCGATTACAAGAAACCAGGAAGATGAAACAGAGCCTATACAACCGAGTAAAGAAGAAGATGAGTTCTCTCTTACTCTCAATCTCTATAGATCTATCCTGCTTGTAATCGCACTCTCTCTTAGCCGTCACAACACCCTTTCCTCTTGTATTTATACTACCTAATGATGCACCCTCTTGCCAGGTTGTAAACCTAGGTGAATCAAAGAACCTTATCCTTGCCAGCGCAAAAGAGCTTTGTACGCTTCCGCTCAGGACAAAAAAGAAAAACAGAGTATTGACTGGCTGTATTCGACCGTTAGTGAAGAACAAGCTGGAACATGGGCCTAAACAGAAAACAAAGGGCCCAACAGGCTGATTCTCTGACCCACTAACACGGAACTGGATCGAAAAACTCACATTCTCCACCTCGATCCTGTTCCGACAAACACCCGAAGAACCTTTCACCTTGTTCTTTCGGTTGCTTCGACAACTCCGTCGAAGCTCTAGCTCACTTCGAGCTAGTTTCAGTGTCTGAGCACCCTCAGATCACTCCTGCCATCCTCGAACTTCTTTACTGGTAATGACTTGGTAAGGATGTCAGCCGGATTGATTTTGGTATCAATCTTCGTCACAACCAGATCCCCGTCGATAATCACATCTCTGATAAAGTGATATCGAATCTGAATGTGCTTGGTCCTCTCGTGAAAGACGCTATTCTTGGCTAAGCAGATGGCGCTCTGTGAATCACAGAAGATCTCCGCAGTCTTCTGAGGAAAACCCAATTCACTGGTAATTCTCTTTAACCATAGAGCTTCTTTAGTTGCTTCTGCCAAAGCCATGTATTCTGCTTCTGTCGATGACATGGCTACAATCTTTGTAAACCAGATCGCCAGCTGACCGTGTTTCCTCCGACTTGGAAAGCATAGCCGGTAATAGATCTTCTTCGATCCAGGTCAGTTGCGTAGTCACTATCGCAGAAACCCACTACTTCAAACTCATTTGATCTGTTGAAAGTCAAAACACAGTCTGAGCTTGTGCTTAGATACCTGAGTATCCATCTAACTGCTTCCCAATGTTGCGTGTTAGGAGAGCTCATAAAGCGACTAACCAGGCCAACAGCATGAGCAATGTCTGGTCGCGACCCAACCATTGCGTACATGATGCTTCCCACCGCACTTGAGTACGGTATGCTTCTCATTCTGAACTCCATTTCTGATTTCTCTTCTTTAGGAGTGCTAGAAAGCTTGAAATGACAGCCCATTGGAGTCTGAACTGGATCCGAGTTATCTACACCGAAACTTCTTAGGATCTTTTCAATATAGTCCTTCTGTGATAGTATCAAGATACCTTTCTTCCTGTCTCTGATAATATCCATCCCTAGAATTCTTTTAGCTGGCCCCAGATCCTTCATGTCAAACTCAGTACTTAACATTTCTTTTACCTTCTTTACTTCTTCAAGTTCTTTAGCCGCTACAAGCATATCGTCCACATAGAGTAGTAGATATACATACTCTTTCTCCCCATAACACTTGTAGTAAACGCATGGATCATATTCGCTTCTGATAAACTTCTGATCCTTCATAAATCTATCAAACCTCAAATTCCATTGCCTTGGAGATTGTTTCAACCCGTAGAGGGACTTCTGGAGCAGACAAACCTTGTTGTTTCCTTGATTATATCCTTCTGGTTGCTCCATAAGAATCCTTTCCTCGAGTTTTCCGTGCAAGAAGGCTGTCTTGACATCTAACTGTTCGAGTTCGAGATCTCCCTTGACAACGATTGATAGCATCAGCCTGATGGTGGTGTGTTTAACTACGGGAGAGAAGACTTCATTATAATCAATCCCTTCGACCTGAGCGTACCCCTTTGCCACCAACCTGGCCTTAAACCTTGGTTCTTCAACTCCCTTGATTCCTGGCTTTAATTTGAAAACCCATTTACATCCTATAACCTTTTGTCCCTCTGGTCTTTCTATCAGTCTCCAAGTCTGATTCTTGTCATGTGAGACCATTTCTTCATCAGCTCCTTCACTCCATTTCTCTTTGTGTTTACTTTCCATAGCTTCTTGAAACGTCTTTGGTTCCTCAATCTCGATTACCTCTGCCATGGTGAGTGCGTAAGCTGCCACATCACAGTCATCGAATCTGCTTGGTGGTTTGATAACCCTTCTTTCTCTATCTCTGGTCAGGAGATAGGTTTCTAGGTTCGACGGTGATCTTGTTAGCTCAAATTCTTGACTTGAATCCTTTTCAGCTTCGGATTCACGGTGAGCTCCACCTTCAGCTGAAGATTCACCTTGCTCTTTTAGGCTCTCGGTTTCTCGAGTTTCTTTTGGTAAAACGACATCAACTGTTTCTTTCCGGTTGATTCCTTCCTTACCAAGTCCTTATAGAGCGTGTCTTCCCAGAATGTGACATCTCTACTTATGACACATTTTCTTTCTTCTTGACTCCATATCCTGTAACCTTTAACTCCTTGTGGATATCCCATGAAGATCCCCTTCTTAGCTCTTGGCTTGAGCTTTCCTTGATCCACATGATAGTACACCAAACATCCAAACCTCTTCATGTGATTATAGTCAGGTTTCGAACCTGTCCATAC
This sequence comes from Camelina laxa, assembly GCA_024034495.1. Taxonomy (NCBI): domain Eukaryota; kingdom Viridiplantae; phylum Streptophyta; class Magnoliopsida; order Brassicales; family Brassicaceae; genus Camelina; species Camelina laxa. The sequence goes on from CM043884.1 coordinate 5,906,265, forward strand.
CTGCTCTGGTACATCGAAATTTAGAGGAGTAGACGGTGTCCTGTTTATCATATATACCACAGTCGATGTTGCTTCTGCCCAAAATGTCTCGCTTAAACCAGTTTCACTCAATAAGCTTCTGACCTTCTCAAGTATGGTTCTGTTCAGTCTTTCAGCAACCCCGTTTTGTTGAGGGGTGTATGGACACGTCTTGTGTCTTTGAATACCAAGGGCCTTGCAATGGTCTTCAAACAATCTGTTGCAGTACTCTAGACCATTGTCAGTTCTTAGAGTCTTAAGCTTCTTTCCACTTTGGTTTTCAACATACGCTTTCCACTCTACAAATTTGCTGAATGCCTCGTCTTTAGTTCTTAAGAAATAAACCCATACCTTCCTTGAGAAGTCATCTACAAACGAGATGTAGTACTGACATTTTGACAAGCTCGGAGTAACATTTGGAGATCCCCAAAGATCTGAGTGAACGTACTCCAGTTTCTCTTTTGATGTATGTTTCCCAGTTTTGTAGGATAGTTTGTGACACTTCCCTAGAATGCAGTGTTCGCATTCTCTCAGTTCTGAGATGTCTTCTTTCTTGATCATCTCCTTTTTCACTAACGAATGTAAGCTCTTTTCACTTAAGTGTCCCAACCTACTATGCCAGAGCATAGTCTTATCTCCATCCTTGATCACTGAATTTGCCTGCTCTACTATTGCCTTCCCATCTAGAATGTAGAGTGTGTCTTTATAGTCACCTGCTAGAGCTTCCTTCTCTCCATTGAAAACCCTTAATCTGAAATCCCTTGACTGAAACCAACAACCTTGTGACTCCAGTTGACCAAGCGAGATCAGATTCCTCTTAGCTGTTGGTGAGTATCTGACCTTAGTTAGGATAACGACTGTGTTGTCATAATTGACAATTTTGACTTTTCCTATAGCCGTGATCTCGCAGTAAGAATCATTTCCCATCAGAATCTTTCCTCCATTGATTTCCTCCAGATCGTACATTAGATCTTTTCTGTATGTTAAATGATAAGAGCAGCCTGAATCAAGAATCCACCCACTCCTTACTTGTGTCTCGGAGGCAGTTAACATCATAGGTTCTGAGTCAATACCCTGTCCGATGCCAGCTTCAGCCTGACCTTTCTTCGGACAGTCTTTCTTGAAATGTCCCTCAGCTCCACAACTCCAACATGTCTTCTTGGTTTTGGTCTTTTCTTTTCCCTTGTTTTGTTGTTTCGCTTTAGCATTTCCTTTTTCAAACTTGGGTTTCTGCTGAACAAAGAGCCCTTCACCGCTTGTCTTTGTTAAATAGTTACCCTTCTGCTTCAGTTCAGTTTCTACAGAGTAGGCTGATTGAACTATCTCCTTCAGAGTGATAGTTTCTTTTCCACCTCTGTATTTTAATGTATGAACCAATTGAGCGAAATGTGAAGGTAGACTGTTTAGGAGGATAACAGACTGATCCTCATCATTTAGCTCCACCTCGAGACTTGCCAGATCTGAAACGAGTTTATTAAACACATCCAGATTCTTGTCTAGGTTTTTATCTTCGTCCATTCTGAAACTGTAAAACCGCTGCTTTAGATAGAACCGGTTTGGCAGTGACTTGTCTTGATATTGTGACTCTAACGCATCCCACATTCCTTGTGCAGACTTGTTCTTCATTATCTTTCTTAACACCATATCAGTCACGCTCATACCTATCAGATTTCTGACTCTTCTATCTTTAGCCATCCACTTCGGGTCTGACTCATCTTCTTTCTCCATACTTGATGTTTCTTCGATCTTTAACACTGATAGTAGACCGAATAACTCAAGTTGTCCTAACATACGATGCTTCCATATGGAGAAATCTCCTTCCCCATCGAACTTATCCACCTCAAACTTACCCTGAGTAGGTTCCATTTACTCTCCCTTGACTAGATCTGATCAGAATCTAGCTAGAGAAGATATCCTGGCAAAACTTTCGCAAAACCAGCTTTGAAACTACCACAACCACAACTAGGCCACCTATCTAGACTCAGAAACCAAGTAGGACCCTATACTTGCTGAATCTAGATTTTCCAAACTCTTTTAGTTTTAAGAAGAAAAATGATACCTTTATTCTTGAAACCGCAGCTCTGATACCACTTGTAAGAGATTTAACTTCTTTAACCAAAACTGATTGAGCTTATCTTTGTGTTTGTCTGTTCGCAGAGGAGGTGAAAGAGAAACAGAGGAGAGAAGAGATGACACACGATTTACAAGTTCCCAAGGTCAATGTGACCAAGGTACGTCTTGGTGAGCTTACTAACCAGCTCACAAGGTTTTATAGAATGCTTATCACCGATTACAAGAAACCAGGAAGATGAAACAGAGCCTATACAACCGAGTAAAGAAGAAGATGAGTTCTTTCTTACTCTCAATCTCTATAGATCTATCCTGCTTGTAATCGCACTCTCTCTTAGCCGTCACAACACCCTTTCCTCTTGTATTTATACTACCTGATGATGCACCCTCTTGCCAGGTTGTAAACCTAGGTGAATCAAAGAACCTTATCCTTGCCAGCGCAAAAGAGCTTTGTACGCTTCCGCTCAGGACAAAAAAGAAAAACAGAGTATTGACTGGCTGTATTCGACCGTTAGTGAAGAACAAGCTGGAACATGGGCCTAAGCAGAAAACAAAGGGCCCAACAGGCTGATTCTCTGACCCACTAACACGGAACTGGATCGAAAAACTCACACTAAAGAATACGTTTGATAAAGACAAATTCTGATCAGATACATCAACTCGCAAAGCCTGTTTTGCAAGAATCGAAAACTACAAATCCAAAATTTTCAGAAACAGAGCTATAAACACAGAAAAAAAAACTTTTTAGAAAAATTCACATACAACGAGTTTGCTCGATCGATCGAGAGAATATTAAACGGCCATTAAGGAAACGAACGGGACACGTAAAAAAAACCAAAAGAAGAGACAAAGGTATAAAGATCGGAAAGAACCTTAAGAAGAAGAACGACGTTACAAGCCTCAAGTGTTGTTCTGCAAGAATAAGCAAATCAACTCCTTGAAGAGGCAGAGAAAGAATATATACATGTATAACTGTTTCTTTTCTTGCTACAGACGCTAACCCTAATTATTTCTAACTAAACCGACAGACTTTATAATGGGCCTAAGCCCCATTTTTTTCTTGTTAACATTAATTAAGTGGTAGTGGGTACATACAAATGATGGTCTGTTTTGTTTTTTTTTTTTTTTTGGCAAACAAAAGAATTTTCATTCAAAAGAGACCTCAACAAAAGTAGGGTTCTTACAACATAATTCAAGATAAGCATAGAAAGATAGGGGCTCCATGAGCTTAACAAAGGGATTTTCAAACTGAATAAGTTTTACAATCTTTGAGAAGTCTATTGGGACCAGGGTGGACTCGTACTTGAAGTCAAACTTCACAATATCCTCGACCAGCGATTGGCCTAAAGCGGCTCTAGCGGAAGACGCGATTGAGCTTGTAAAAAGATGTCCCATGGAGGGGATGCTTGTGGGGGGTTTGTGCCAGCATGAGACAGTTCAAAAGCATGGGATCAAAGCCCTTTAAGCTTTTAGGAACATACCTCATGATTCTAGATGAAGCTATAGCCGGGAACTCCGGGAATAGGAAGCTAGCCGTAAAAAAGCAGGTGTGTCATCCCTCACATGGCAATGGAGGTAAATGAATTCCACACAAAGCTTGTAATCGGTTTGGTCCTGGAGAAAGTCAACAAATATAGGCTTTCGATCTAATAGCAGTGGGCAATACGGAGGATCAAAGGATTTAAGCAACGGGTTAACACAAGTTGTTGGATCATGTTCATGATTATGTTTCCACGAGGTAAGCATACGGACATAGCTAACAGACCGACCTCGGCGAACAAGAATAACAAGCAAACCTAAAACCACCAATGTTCTGTTACCGAAGAGACCTCGACTTGACCAAGCAGAGAAAATCGATACTAGAGGAATTGAACTTGCGTTAAGCTTTTTAAGAACATGACTAGGTAGGGAAGTTCTAACACTAGTCAGATATGGTCGAGGGTGGGTCAGCGAAATCACATAATTATATGGCAATGGCCAAGCAAACATCGGCAGCAGGTCTACAAGATAATAAAACGGATGCAGCCAAAAGGATAACATTCGGTTAAGGGTACCGACCTGGGCCTTAAACGATGAGAGCATGGAGCAGTGTTTTTGGTACTGGGCCCAAATGTGATAACTGGGCCTAACCATGGATGAAGGTCCATTAGTGGGAACCCTAGAAACACATTCAAGCCGGAGGTGGCGATGAAGTGGCGGCGAACTGGCGAGTAGTCATTCCGAATGGAGTCTCTGTGCACCGGTGGGAACAGGCTTGGCGAGAGTCTGGAGTACCAGGTCTTCGCAGCGGCAAAAGGTTTGGAGAGGGGGGAAGTAGCCTCACCTTTCCGGTTTCTCGCGTACATGACCTTCTGATCCAGGGAACGACAATATCGAGCATCGTCATTTTACACCCCAGACTGAGAGATTCAGGCAAGGCAAAGATTTGTTCAGATCTGTGCCTTTGGGAGAGCGCCGGGTTTACTAGGCTCAAAGGAGGGTTTGGGGAGGGGGTTTGAGTCGGAATGAGGGTTGACAGAGAACTCCCTCGCCTTCTATCTCCGGAAGAGGATATGGCGTTAAAGCTTTTCAACGGAGGAGAGAGGATTTGATAATGGATCTGATCGGTTCAAAATGATTGAGATATGCAACAATTAAAAAAAATCAGAGAGCAGGACAAGTAAGAGGCAGCGGAGAAGGAACCAGTGATCCGACGCCGAAAAGCCGGAGTTTCACCGGCGTCAGAACATTAGCTAAAGGTTTCTCGATATATTTGGGCCTGAGAGAAAAAAAATCGGGGATAATAAAATCTAATTAGTCAGATTCATATTATCTGTTTTGTTTTCTTCCTAAGCCCGATATTTTTATTTGATTGAGTCCCAATTTGGCAATTTCTACTTCCGTTCGTCAACTAACAATAAGGTGACTTGATGATAGTTTGGATACTGAATATAATAGAACCACTGTGGTTCACCTCAAATTCTTAGTGGCTTTACATGAACTATAGAAAAATCACATTTACCGAGTTTCAACCGAAGTAATCCCATGACGACACTAGCTAGTACAAAAGAATTGAGGATTCAATTTATGTATCTACTGGAATAAAATCTTCTAAACATTATTTGACATGGACATATCTACTCCGCAGGTAAAGTAATTATATTTTCTCACGATTTCTTTGAATTTATCAAAACAACTTAACAAATAAACAACCACAAATCCTCCTGTTTTTGCTGTTTTTCTTTGTAGTGACATTCATACAAACACCAGCCGACCACATTCATATATTATTGATCAATACACCGAGAGAAAGAGGGAAAAAAACATAGGGAACAGTCAAATTAAGGGGAATACAAAACGTGTAATTTCTACATGAGACCAAACCCGTAAGGTTACTCTTCATGCACCAGGTGCTGCATCTTTCAGCGTACTATGGAAGTACCCACCAGCATAATCTTTGACATGAGCTGCCGTGTCATGGATTCGACTCCGAGCATAATCCACCTGATCCGACCCGATTGGATGCATGCCTTTGAAATATCGATACAACCACGACACAACAGCCCCCGTAGCAAAGAGGAATCCTGCAAGGGACAAGAATCCGGTGACGAGGAGGAACAAAGGGATCCAAATAGGGCTTGTGATAATGATGACTGGGAGAAAAGCAATGATTCCGAGGACAGAAGCGGTGACGGTGATCCCGGTGAGTAGAAGGAGGATTCCACCGGAGATGAAGAATGCGAGTAATCCGAAGAGCTGACCGGAGTAATTAGGAGACTGTGATTGTAGTAACTGACGGAGAAGAGATGAGAGGGGGTGGTTGGTGGTGGTGTTACTTCGTGGGACGGTGGTTAAGTTGTTGATGGGTCTCTGTTGGGTGTAGCTGCTAGGGTTTGTTCGATCAGCCATTCTCGGCTAGGAAGAGAGATATGTGAGGTACGAGAAAAGAGAAAGAGAGAAACAAATGGAGACAGCTTCTGAAAGTAAAGGCGCATGCATGCAAACACGTGGAGTTTCTGTCTTATTTTTACTAAATTTGTTCTTTCTATAACAAATTAACAATTACTTGTTAGAAACTATTTATCTTCTTTCCTGGTTTTTGTTTCTTTATTAATTCCAAATTGGATTTTGGAGTATCTTTGTTTTTGGTTTTACAAACGTTAAAATAACTAGCTAGCTAGCGCATCATTACAAACTTTTTGGTCCATAAAAGTTTTTGAGGTCCCGATATAACCAAGTCAGTGTAGCTCATAGGTTCGAATTAATTTAGGGTCTAGTCTATTAGCATTGTAATTAGTAAGAGTCCTTTAAACCGGTTAAACCTCGTTTGGATTAATTATCAGTGCTATATTATGTTGATATTTTGTGTTTGTTATCTTTTTTTTTTTCTTTTCTTTTCTATGTAAGTAAGAGTATATATAAACTGTTAACATTATGATGAAGATTCTGTCTAACCCCCAACCCTTTTTCCAAGCATATATATATGTGTCTCCATAAAATTTTAATTTTATCTGATTGTTGTGTAGTCAACATTATGATGAAGATTCCTCATGTGGACAACTTTTGAAATTATAAAGAAAATCTCTCTTTACTTTACAGAATTCCAAGTGACTATATTGTCCATTGAAGCCACTTTGATCAAAATCGCACAATGAAATCTCATGTATGTATTAATCTGACTATTAAAGTTTGGTTTGGCGCTTATGATCAACAAGTTGGAATCTTAACGCTTTTTTTGGTTGCCTCGTATTTTTTATATTTACAAAATTATTCCATCTCCTTATGTACACCAAAGAATCTCTAATTTTTTTTTATATTCAGCAAACAACTTCAGATTTTTATTTATTTATCAAATTACCCCATATCTTTGGAATTTTTCCCGATTACCCCAAAACCTTTGATATTTATTATTTACCAAATTACTCCTAATCTTTACATATTTACCAAATTACTCTAAATATTTTGGTATTAACAAATTTACCTGTATCTTTTGGTATTTACAAAAATATCCTAGTATGGTGCACAGTAGTTCTAGTATTTAATACCAATGTAAATATTTTGGAAACAATTGCACACTCATATTCTTTTTTTTTTTTTTTTTCTGTATAATTCTTTCTATAAACAAAAAAATAGAGCCAAAAATAATCTGATACAAATCAAAACAAAAGGGACAGACAGGAAAAACAACAGCATAGTGTCTCAAACACGCGCTACATCGCTGGTTGCACACAAGATATCAAATAAAAAGGGAAACCGGTAAATTAAAACTGTAATGAATTTCGAAATCATTTTTTGAGTTGGAACATAGTTTTGATATATTTGACAGTTCCTAGAGATGTCTGAAAGGCTTAAGACAAGATGTTCTCAGGGAAAAGAAGTATTGAGCCAAACATAGTAGCACCAAGAGATTGAGTTCCAGGAAGACTATTGAAAGCTGCGATAACAGAAGATGGACCATGTCCACTGTTCTTTTGGAAATGGACGAGTCCTTTAGGGAAAGCAAAGACATCTCCTTTCTTAAGAGATTGTGAGATGAGCTTATTGGTCGTTGTAAGAAACCCAACATCAAGAGTTCCTTCAAGAACAAAGACAATTTCGGTGGCACATGGGTGCGTGTGAGGTGGGTTTAAGCCTCCTGGTGCGTAGTCAATACATGAGAGAGAGATACCGAGTGTGTTGAGTCATGGGATTGTCATTACGTTAGCTCCTGTAACTAAGGAACCAAATGTGTTGTTTGCGAGACCTGGCATGGCTAAGCATTGTGAGAAGAAATCGAGGGATGTGACTGAAGCTGAGTCTTTGCAAGGGAAGCCATCGAGTTCGGAGGAGATGTTAGCTACGCAAAGGTCTTGGAGCATGTCGGGATCTGCGGAAGCTGAGATAAAGAAGAAGACAGTGAGACCGATGAGGAAGAGGAGAGATGGTGTACTTGGTGAAGCCATTGTTGAATTGGTTTAACTTGTTGATGATTGGACTGTATAGTTTGTTGTTATGCCTTATAAAAGAGTGGATTTGAAAAAGAGATTGACTTATAAAAGCAAGGAACACGCCTGATTTTGTGTTATAGTAAATCCTGAATTGCACATGTAGGGCTGAGATAAGAAGCAGAGAACGAGCATGTGCTATATAACAGCTAGAGAAGTGACGGTTTAAGGATGTCAACATCACGGAAAGGAAGAAAGGGGCGTTAATGGTGTTTGTCGGGTTTGTTAGCCGACGTTAACACTCTATAAGAGCACATGTTAGCTCTTCATTTGTTTTTATGCAAACTTATCCTATATTGTAAACTCTAGAAACTTCCTCTTTTCCTCATCGTTTTTGTGGGAGAATCTATGCCGGAGACTCTTGCAAGGGGAGAAGATGAACCTGCGTTTTCTTTGAACGTTGATTCATTTTATTGGCTACAAGTTATTCAGTTTTTTATCACTTTGTTTCCTCTATTTTTCCTTTGTTCTTTGTGGTTATTGATTTACGTTAACATTGGTATCAGAGCTAAGCGTATCCTCGAAAAAAATGGTGGAAACACGATCACAGTTGAACAAGCATGACAATGATGGTGATGGTCCTCACAAAATGGAGGGTGAACTGGAGGCACCGGTCGAGTCAAAAAACTTGCTCGATCTTACTCAAGCATAGGACTTTGCGATCGATGAACAAACCCGGAAGCTGGATCGGAACATTGCAGAAATGTTTCAGATGATCAAGATGATACCTGGTCAATAAAGTTCGCCAAGTCTTAAGCAACACAATGAGCAAAGTCATATGGCGAGTGCAGCGTCACCAGATCTGTTCGGAGATAGCTATGTGCAATCTCAGAGTGGAGGATCAGGGGGTCAAGGTTAGTATCCTGGGGTTACTCGGTTGGGAAGGGTGGATTTCCCTAGGTTTAACGTTGAACGTTGTTCAGCTTGGATCAGCACGGTGGAGGATTATTTTGCGTTGGACTTTACTCCGAATGATTCCAAGGTACGCATGGTGGCTATGCACTTTGATAGTCATGCTGCTGTTTGGCATCACGCCTTAGTACAAACTCCTTTGGGTAAAAGCTTGTTAAGAGATTGGGAATCTTATAAGTTTTTTTTGAGGGAGCGGTTTGTAGATGTGTTAGAAGATCCTATTGCTGAGCTTAAGAATCTACAAGAGACATTGACTACCACCATAAATTTGAGCTAATCAGAACCAAGGTCACTCTCTCAGAGGACTACTTGGTCTGCGCTTATCTTACTTGGTTCGCGCTTATCTTGCAGGTTTTCGCCTTGATATGCAGATGCATATAAGGATGTTCCAACCATAATCTCTTCGTTAATGTCTGGTTCCTTGTCGCCTTTATGAGAAAGCTCACCCTACATTTAAAGGTGCTTTCTCAAGTGGTTCACATACTAAGAACGTCAACGGTGGTGGTGTGACTTAGGTGGTTAAACATTATACGCAGAACAAGAAGGAAGTGCCGCAGGAGCATTCTGGTAATACAACATAGAAACCAGCAAGGAAGTTTTTATCACAGGAAGAGATGAGTGCTAGGAGAGCAAAGGGATTGTGCTTCCTCTGTGATGAGAAATATACACCTGAACATTATCTAAAACACAAGAAGACTCAAGTCTTTATGATTGAAGTAGAAGATGAGTGTGAAGATAGCGTATCAGAGGAGTACCAAGCAGTGGAGGAAGATGAGAAGGATATACCACTGGTATCAGTAAGCGTGGTGGCAGGGATATCTAATTATCGAACCTTGAAGTTCAGAGGTGTTCATAAGAAGAAGGTGATGTTCATTTTGTTGGGAACTGGTTCTACTCGCAATTTTATAGACCCAAGGACATCGAAGAGGTTGGCAATTGCTGTTCAGACCGCAGGAATAACACGTGTGGCAGTTGCAGATGGTAGTAAGCTAGTGGTTCAGGGGAAGGTCTCTAACTTTAACTGGGATTTCCAAGGCACAACATTTCAAGATGACTTTATGCTCATTCCACTGGGAGGTTGTGACATGGTGCTAGGAGTTCAGTGGTTAGCTCCACTAGAAGATATGACATGGAACCTGCAAAATTGGAAATGGGTTTCTGGTGGAACAAGCAGAAAATCCTGCTCCACAGAATCAAGCTAGGTTCAGTCTGAACTGTTAAGGCTAAGAAGTTTAATAAGTTTGACGACGACGAAGTAGAAATCTCTATGATATGTGCTCAGGAAGTATTACAGCAAGAAGATGTGATGGTGTGTGTGCTATGGAGATGAGTCGAGAGATCAATGAAACTAATGCTGAGGTCCTACAACTTAAAGCAGCTTATGCTGACATCTTTGCAAAACCAACGGAGTTTCCTCCATTCAGAGAGAGTCATGATCATGTTACAGGCCGGAGCTGATCCGGTAAACTAGCGACCATATCGATATGCAGTGTACCAAAAGAATGAAATAGACAGGATCGTAGAAGAATTGTTGTCTGCCGGTATGATCAGAGTGAGTTCTAGTATGTTTTCTTCTCCGGTGGTATTGGTTAAGAAGAAAGAAAACACTTCGCAGTTGTGTGTTGATTACAGAGGATTGAATGGCTTGATAGTTAAGAATCGGTTTCCTATTCCACTGATTGAAGATCTCATGGATGAATTAGGCGGCTCAACAGTGTTTTCAAAAATTAATTTGAGAGCTGGCTATCATCAAGTATGGATGGCAACTGAGGATGTGCACAAGACGGCTTTCAAAACTCATCGCAGACACTTCGAGTACCTGGTCATGCCATTTGGCTTAAAGAATGCCCCAGTAACGTTTCATGGGTTAATGAACACAGTCTTTAAGAGCTTCTTACGCAAGTTTGTTCTCATATTCTTTGATGATATACTGGTTTACAGCTTGTCATTGAAGGATCATGTCGCTCATTTGGAGCAGGTGTTTCAGACCATGGGAGACAATAAGCTATTTGCTAAGGAAAGCAAATGTGACTTTGCTTCATCTAAGGTGGAGTATTTAGGCCACTACATAGCATCATGAGGAGTTCTACGGATCCAAATGAGATTAAGGCTGTAGCAGAGTGGCCTGTTCCTTCTAATTTGAAGCAACTACGCGGGTTTCTGAGATTACCTGGCTATTATTGACGCTTTTTCAAGAATTTTGGTGCTATACCTCGCCCTCTCACTATCCTCACAAAGAAGGACACTTTTCTGTGGTCTGATGAGGCTTTTTCGGACTTTAATTGCCTTAAAGAAGTGTTGTGTCAAGCATCGGTACTTGCTTTACCTCTGTTTGATAAACCGTTTCTGGTGGAAACCGATGCTTGTACTATTGGCATAGGTGCGGTGCTAATGCAGAAATGTCATCCTTTGGCTTTTATCAGCCGCCACTTAAAAGGGAAGCAACTGCTGCTGTTCATTTACAAGAAGGAGTTGTTAGTTTTGGTATTCGTTGTTTAGAAGTGGCGCTATTATTTGTTGCCGAATCATTTCATCATCAAGACGGATCAGAGGAGTCTCAAATACCTGCGGGAACAACGTTTGAATACTCCTTTGCAACAGTAGTGGCTTCCAAAGCTCCTAAAATTTGACTATGAAATCCAATATCGGCAAGGGAAGGATAATGTTGCAGCTGACGCCCTGTCATGTATAGAAGGCGCTGAAGTTTTGCACATGGCTATGTCATTTCTTGAATGTGATCCGCTTAAAGCCATCCAGGCGCATTATGAGACATATGCTACACAAAAAGATTATTGAGGATTTAACTGATGATCCTACTGCAAGTAAAAATTATTTGTGGGTATAGTCGGTGTTGCGATGTAAAAACATGATTGTGGTTCCTCAAGATGTCTCTTTATGCAACTCGATCCTACAGTGGATGCACTGCTCTTGTACGTGAGGCCATTCATGGAGAGATGCAACGTAACAGAGAGTGAAAGGATTGTTTTACTGGAAGGGAATGGCGTTGGATATTCAGAACTATATTCGTAACTGCTCCATTTGCCAACAATGCAAGTATGACACTGCTGCATCTCCGAGGCTGTTGCAGCCACTACCTATCCCTGAAGTAGTTTGGACAGACCTATCCATGCACTACAAGAAAACAATGGTTTTGCGATGGACAAATATGTAGTGAATCCCTCGCAAATCGACAAAAGCGAGAGATTTGCGAGGAATGGACTTTCCTCGGAAATCGCTTCTCGCAAATTGGTCAACGTTGCAAATCCTTCACAAGTTTTGCGAGGAAAATATTCCCTCGCAAACTAAGCGCAAATTGCGAGGACCTGTTTAAATAGCAATTTCCTTGCAATTTCGGTATCTAGTAAATCCCTCGCAAATTTGCGATGCTTTTGCAATTATTTTTTCTGTCGCAAATAATAATAATGGTATAAAAAATTGAAATTTTCATTTTGGTAAGCTTAATTAGAATTAAACCGGTAATTAGAATTAAACATGAAATTAGAATTAAACCTATAATTAGAATTAAACCTTGTAAACTTATGCAAATTAAAGCTGTAATTAGAAGTACTAAGTTTACAAAATAAGTTTACAAGGGAGAGTAACCGATTAAGTTCTAAGCTAAACATTACACATTAAGAGAGAAAGCGAGTTCATCAGGTTACTTCTCCGGTGGTAGGTTCTCCGGTGGTTGCATCTCTGGTCATAGGTCTAGCCGCTGAATCTTCGCGGGGAAATCTAACAGCCAAGTCTGGATCTTTTTCTGCAAGATAATCGAAGTATGCATCATAACTATGCATCTTCTTTGAATTTTCTTACATCTTCACTGTAGAAAAAATATGTGATCTTTGTTGTTGTCGACAGGTTGACAAAAGTGGCTAATTTTATGGCTTTGGCTCATCCCTACACAGCGGTTTCAGTGGCACAGACCTTTATGGATACAATCTTCAAACTTCACGGCTTTCAAGGTCAATTGTCAGCGATAGAGACACCATTTTGCTCAGTAATTTATGGACTGAGCTGTTTTCTTTACAAGAAATTGACATGAAGTTCTCTAGCGCTTACCACCCTCAGAGTCAATTACCCTCTATTTTGTCTGACATCTTTGTGAAGGAACCAATCATGGTTTTGGATCAAAAAATGGTGAAGAGAAAGGGGCATGCTGCTACTATGGTGCTTGTTCAGTGGACTAACGAAAAAGCAGATGAGGCTACTTGGGAGTACTTGTATGATTTGCAGCGTAAGTTCCCTGCTTTCAAACCTTGTGGTCAAGGTTCTTCGAATGGGGGAGATGTGTTACAGTAAATCCAGAGTTGCACGTGTAGGGCTGAGATAAGAAGCAGAGAAGGAGCAAGTGCTATATAACACCTGGAGAAGTGACGGTTTAAGGATGTCAACATCACGGAAGGAAATAAGAGGGCGTTAATAGTAGTCCTGAAACCTATTATCCGAGATCCGGTATCCGATCCGGTATCCGCTACTATCCGCTTCGAAAAATAGGATATCAGGTGGGGCGGATCCGGATCTGGATAGTAAAATGATGAATCCAGCCGGATCCGGATAGTAGACATTTTAAAACCGGATATCCGGTATATACATATATAGGAGTTGAGCTATAAAAGTACTCATATATATTTTAAACGTGTTATCAAACTTAATATTTTAAAGCCCATTTACTTTAAACGGAAACAAACTTAGAGTCCATTAGTAGATCAATGCATTCTGAATCTGGATATTAGGGTTGAGCCTCACACCCACACATCTCCGTTCTTTGTTGATTTTTTTTTTCTACTTTTTTTCTTCTCGCTGTTAACCACGACTCCATCATCTTTCTACGGCCGTGACGATTTGAAGACGGGAAACAGTTGGAGAGACTTCGATGGCCGGCCGTTCCACCGCTGTTGTTATTGTTACGTCGTCCTATAATTCCGTTTTTGGTGGTGACGGCGTCGTTCTCTGATTCTGTTTTTGGCGGTGAAGGCGCCGTTTAATGATTTTATGGCTCCATTAAGCATAACATTGGTTCGGCTCCGATCTAAGATGGATCTGGATTTCTCTTTATTGGGGAAGAAATTAGAAAAACAAAAAAAAACCGGATCCGGATATCCGCGATTATCCAGGATTTTGGACGGATATTCGATACCCGGATATCCGAGGTGGTCGGAAGCGGATTCGAATATTAAAACTCCATATCCGCCGGGTACGGATCCGGATCCGAATACCTCCAGAAACACCGGATATCCGGATCCGTCTCAGGGCTAGTTAACAGTGTTGTCAGATGTGTGTCGGGTTTGTTAGCCGACGTTAACACTCTATAAGAGCACCTGTTAGCTCATCATTAATTTTTTTGCAAAGTTATCCTAAATTGTAAACTCTAGAAACATCTTCTTTTCCTCGTTGTTTTGTGGGAGAATCTCTTCTGAAGACTATTGCAAGGTGAGAAGATGAACCTACATATTCTTTGATTCATTTTATCGGCTACAAGTTATCCAGATTTTTGTCATCCTGTTTCCTCTATTTTTCCTCTGTTTTCTGTGATTATTGATTTACGTTAACATTTTGTTTCTCATTTACTCTAATCAAACATAACGTCAAATGTCAACGAAAACTAAGTACATGCATAGGTCATGGGGGGAGGTGTCTTTAGAAAAAAATAGCTACACCAAATAGCTATTACCAAATTATCAATAATAAACAACATAGTTGTCCAATTAATTAATACTAGAATGAAGAGATTGTATAGAGTATATTATCTGATTATACAGTATAAAGACAATAATCCAAATTAATTATAGTTAACAAATATATTCATTTGAAAATTCAAGAATGTTAAGTTTAATTAAAATAAATGCAAAATAATTTATCTACAAATAAACTATGAATTTTATTTGATCTATCATAACAGAACTGTTAAATCAATTTAAGTCACATCAAATAACATATGTTAACTTTGATAACTATATATTTACGAAATAAAACTTATATTTTTAATTTTCTGTAAAATTATTTTAAAAAACTATAAGAAATTAAGTGAAAATTAATATTTCATTGAAAACTGATTAACATATGCATAAAACCATCTAAAACCGCCTAATTTTTTATATATATAAGACTGTACAAAAAAAAACCCGTCTAATTCTAAACCTTAAAAGTAATCGGCATGATCTATATTTTTAACATTAAACTTAAATAAAAATATATATTTACACAATACAAAAATATGTTATAAAATATTATCTTAAAGTAAGCCTAATTTAGAAACAAAGCATATATCTATATTAATATTTTTGAAGTACATTTAGTGTTCTACGCTTTAAGTTATACTTATTTAAAAGGTTATTTACAAAGTTAATCACTAAAAAATTGCACAAAAATAAAATATATCGAAAATCGATTTAATACAACTATATATAATAAGGTCCTACAAATAAGGTAAAATCATTCATAAGATTCGACAATAACAATATGATTTCCAAAGGAAATGATTAAAAACTCTATTTGAAAATTAATATGCTTTTTATAAATAACTAGTATTGTCATTATTAATCTTTTGTTTTGTTTTTTGTAAAATCAAAATCTAATGTCCTAACCAAATTTTGAAAATATTGTTGAGCCTCTAAGTTGCTTTGTATAAATCCAACTATCATAGTTAATCATACTCTTTGAAGATTAGAAAAAAAAAAAAAAAACATACAACAACAAAATAAGACAATGAGTCTGAAATAAAAATCAATAAATCTAAAATATAGAAAAGTAAAAAAATTTGAATCGATTAAAATTATTTTTTTTAATACAATTTTAAGTAGATGTATATGAGAAAGATTAGAAAAATAGTATTAATGGAAATGTAGAGAAAGCAAGAGAACAAAAGATGAATTTAAATCTAACGTGAATTGGATTTTTGACGAGAATTATGAAACCGTTTAAAAAATCTTTAGATGGTTCCACTTCCCAGGATCATGGTATAAATTATACAAAAAAGAAATCAGCATCAAAGCGTCTTCAAAATAAGGTAAAATCATTTATAAATTCGATAGTATAATATTATTTCAAAGAAAACGATTAAAAACTTTATTTGAACGTCTCGCGCATCGGGGTGTTCGTTGTGATACCGTGTGTAAGAGATGCAATTCTGCAGTGGAAACTATAAACCATGCGTTCTTTGAGTGCCCTAGGTCTCGATGTATTTGGGAGTTGTCCCTATTCGGATGGATCCGGGGGGTTTTCCATACACATCGATTTTTTGAATTTAGATTTCATATTTTGGCGGGCATCTTCGCAATCCGGGGTCTCAGATATAGGCATTCATCTACCTTGGATTATTTGGTCAATTTGGAAAGATAGGAATAAAAATATTTTCCAGGGTATTGAGGTAGAACCTCTTGATATTTTGAATCAAGCGGCTACTGATAAATTATTGTGGGAGGAGGCCAAGTCTTACTAAGTGAATTACCTGGATCCACCTTCTTTTTCGGAGGACAGGGGTTCCTCTTCCCGTTGCCAAATTGATGGTTCTTGGAAAGGTATAGACCATTTCCAGGGTCTGAGCTGGTGGTGTTGCAGTAGAGAGCTTACAACGCTCCTGTTTGGAGCACGGAGTCACCGTCGGAGCATTTCCCCTCTACATACAGAACTATAAGCGCTGATCTGGGCTATGGAGTCTTTACTGGTGGCTGGAATCGATTGTCAGGCTTTTGAGACGGATAGTGTAGAGCTAATTGCGATGGTGCAGACGCCGG
The DNA here is from genome assembly GCA_024034495.1 of Camelina laxa. Taxonomy (NCBI): domain Eukaryota; kingdom Viridiplantae; phylum Streptophyta; class Magnoliopsida; order Brassicales; family Brassicaceae; genus Camelina; species Camelina laxa. The sequence continues at coordinate 5,922,964 of CM043884.1, forward strand.
AAGATTGGCCTGCTTTTTCTATCTGTTGGAGGATTTATCTCTGCTTCGAAGTTCCTATCCCTCCTTCACCCTCACCAGGATTACACGAGATGCCAACGTCAGGGCCGATTGTCTAGCTCGATCTTCACGATCTCTACCTTCAGATTTTACCTTTGTAAACTCTTATCCTCCTGTTTGGGCCACCAATCTTGGAGTTCTATTTTAATTATTATAGTTTGGTTGAAAAAACAAAAATAAAAAACTTTATTTGAAAATTAATATGCTTTTTATAAATTAATATGTTTTTTTATAAATTAATATGCTTTTTATAAAAAAAATCTAGATTTTCACTATATTTATATTTATATATGTTGTATTTGTTTGTTAATTTGTGGTTGTTTTATAAAATTTAATATGTATAGTTTAAAAAGAAATTAGAAATTAAATTTATAAGGTACATGAACCTGTTTCTAGAGAATTAACACTATACGGTGTATTGTGTTGGTAGGATCTGATTGAAATCAAATTGTGAATTTAAAAATCAACAAAATTGTAAGAGATTTGACATTTACTACCTCAAGAAAATAAATCCATAGATTTGACATTTCGTTTTTGGTTAATTACGTGTTGGCACGTTATAAAAATCTAATTTAATTATTTCATGGTCAAACAATCTAATTTTATTTTCAGCTTGCAAAAATAAATAATTTTAATTTTAATTTTGGTTTATCAATCGACCACCGTTTTTTTTTGTTCAGTCCTTTTTGTATATCGCTTCTCCTAATTAAAACCCTAAAAAGATTCATCATCATCATCATCGTCTTCCAAACTTTGAGTAACGGTCTCTCCATGGATACTCGTCGCGGAGCTCTTGCTGTTCCTAAAGTCCGTCGAGTAGGTTTCTTCACACCAACCGAGCCGCCTCCAGAGTCATCACAACGACCGAATCGAAGCCAATCCGGTCCGGTTGAGGCAACAACGTCTTCCTCTCCTCTCTCCGATTCACCCTCCGGAAACTTAATCTCTCCGGTCTTAATTCCACCGTCGCGTCACCATTCTGACAATTTAACTGCTCGCGCTGCTGCTCCTGTACCCGTTCCTGGACCTGCCGCCTTTCGCCGATACTTAGCTCATGATCGGAGTCTTCAGGTCGGTAGTTACAATGCTCCGGATTCGCTTCTGGGAACATCGCCACCGTCGAGTAACGGAGAGTTTTCTGAGGATTCGGTTTCTCTGTTTGGGTTCCAACGGAGCGATTCGACGAAATTATCGGCGAGTTTTCCTAATGGAGGATTCGATTTGACTTTAGCAGTTAGAGCTCCTCAGGAGTCTGAAACCAAAATTGCAACCGCGTCAGCTTCTGAAGGGAAGAAGATCACCGAAGTTTCTGGTATGTATACAAATCGATTCAAGGGTCTATTGAATAAATTGCGTGTAGCTCTTTGTATTGTTTATGTATTGAGTTTAGTGACCTTTATGATGTAACATCGGATGAGGCAGCCTGTAGTGCCGTAGGGACTAGGTAGAGGCCAGGAAATTAATATCTTGTTTGTAACTTGGCTATGCGTTTGATCTCATGGAGAGGTTTAGGGAGTCTGGTTTGGATATGCGACTTGATTTCCCTTTTTGCTTTTGGCACGACCGGTGCGAGTCCGGTTCAGGATTTGGTTGGATGACCATTCTCCGGCCAGGTTGATGATAGTTGTGGTTTTGCCTTGAGAAGGCAAAGATGACTATTCTCCGGCTCCGATGATGACCACACAAGTGTGTGTGGAGGCTATATAATGTTGAGTCTGGTTTGGAAGCAAAGTCTGGTGAGCAATTCTTGCCACGGTTATTGATAGCTGGACTCCGAATTTGAGTCAGAGAGTCGTGCTTTGAAGACAAATGAATCCAGCTAGAAACATAGGTAGAAGCAGGTGCCGTATGCAGAGGTGGTTCAACGAACTCCCAAGCACGTGAGGAAGTTACCTCTCTATCACAGTTGCTGTTTCGGAGGTGTTTTAAGTATGAAGTATGAAATCGACTTGGAGCTTCCCACTCAATAACGTCATCTTTGACCCTTAGATCTCTCTGAAATAGCATTATGTTTCTTAGTTTCATTTACCGCAACCTTCGTACTTTTCATGTCAACTCACTTCTGCAAGCGGACATTTCGCAACAATAGACGTCATTATCGTCAAAGTCGGTTTTTAGGCGAGTCTTCAACATTGGCAGAAATGCATCATCAAGTTTTGCTTCCGAATATCACTTTTTACAAAATCCTCCTTGACGGTTGCTGTTATCATTATCGAGGCTGGGAGTTGGTCATCATCTATCTCTGCTTTCGAACTGGATTGCAGGCCTCAGTCTTCTCCAATAACAAAATTGCCGTCTCTGCACGGCGAGAATGATCATTAGACTCCTGAAGTACCCTCCTCGATCAGGGGCCATGGGCCTCTCTGAAGTTGTTGATACCGCCCAGCCACAGAAGGGTCTTTAAGCTCCACTTCCAAACTAGACTTGCCTTTAGAATCAGAAGTTAAATACCTATTTTTTGTTTAGTATCAACTGTGACCATATGAAATGCTATGGATTTGAGTCGTTGAATTATTGCCGTGCACAGATGTTTCCTCCTAGGTTTGCATTTCGTACTGACAGAAAGAATATCATGCAGGAACGAGTGAATCTGTGACCACAAAACCCCAGAAGGAAAAGGAACCAAAATCGCTGAAAGATAAAACCACTAAAGCAGAAAGGCGTGCCATCCAAGAGGCACAACGGGCAGCAAAAGCTGCTGCAAAAGGTTCTTGTTTCGTTCAATATTTTTGCTTTGTTTTCCGTTTACATTAAAGTGACATGTAAAATCATCTGAATGCTTCCCTCTTGCTAATTTTTAGGCGAAGGAAAAAGACATGCAGATGAGTCTGTTAAAGCTAATCCTGGCAAGGCTGCTAAAAAGCCTCAACCAAAGAAAGAAAGACCTCCCGTCTCATCCTCTGTTTCTGAAAAGACAGCTGTAGCAGTAGAAAAAGAGAAGAGGATGGATGTCCCTCAGACACAAATGCAGTATGATGATAAAAGCCGAGTGGATAAAGCTAAGAGGCGTGCTGTGGTTGAACAGACCGAGACCAAGAACAAAGTTGAATTATTTCTCCATCTTCCTCAATACGAACGTGGCAATCAGCTTCCCAATTTAAGCTCCAATTTTTTCACACTTGATACCATACACCACGCAGTCTATAAGGTATAGCTATTTGTTTAGATGTGTGGCTGTGAAATGTTTGAATGTTAAGCTTTTGAACTGGGATCCATAAGAATTTGAAGTAAAGCCTAGTGGTTTATTTCTTCGAATGACATACACATGTATTTTGTTTATCTTAGGTGGGTTTGCAACATTTGGCTGGAGATATATCTGGGGACAATGCGAGATGCATTGCCATGCTCCAAGCATTTCAAGAAGCTATAAAAGATTACACTACACCTCCTATGAAAGATCTGACCATGGACTTGACAACCAAAATCAACGGTTATGTTTCATTCTTGATAGAATGTCGTCCACTCTCCATGAGCATGGGAAACGCAATCAGGTTCTTGAAGAACCAAATCAGAAAACTACCTGTAAACCTGTCAGAGCCAGAGGCAAAAGCTTCCCTGTGTTCGGACATTGGACGGTTCATAGATGAAAAGATAATTCTTGCAGACAAGGTAATCGTACAACACGCCGTATCAAAAATCAGAGATGGAGAGGTTCTCCTCACATACGGATTCTCTTGTGTGGTTGAGATGATTCTCTTATACGCTCATGAGATTGGGAAAAAATTCCGTGTAGTGATTGTAGACGCACGCCCAAATCTTGAAGGGAAAAAGCTACTCCGCAGACTTGTGAGCCGTGGCCTCGACTGTACCTACACTCATATAAACGCCATTTCCTACATCATGCGTGAAGCGACACGAGTTTTTCTTGGGGCTTCATCAATCTTCTCGAATGGAACTCTTTACTCGAAAGTTGGTACAGCTTGCGTTGCAATGGTTGCAAACGCATTTAGTGTTCCTGTAATTGTGTGTTGTGAAGCATACAAGTTTCATGAAAGAGTCCTACTTGATTCAATCTGCTCCAATGAACTTGGTAATGTTTCACTCGCTCTTCTTTGTACCTCTTGTTGATTAGTCATTTGCTCGAAATCAGATTTTGAATAGAGATTTGCCTGTGCTGAAAATTTTTACAGGGGATCCTGAAGCCGTAGCCAGCATACCATCATTGAGTACCAAAGCAAAGCAGTCAAAGATGATGGACAACAACAAAAACCTTCAGTTCCTGAATCTAATGTAAAGCTCTTTTTGAAGTGGTTTTGAAAATTCATCACAAAGCTTTATCTTAGTTTCTCTTAATCTTTCTTTTTTGGTTTCAGGTACGATTCAACACCTTCAGAATATATATCTATGATCGTTTCGGATTATGGAATGGTACGTATCACAAACATTACTGTGTTCTAAGTTTATTATTATGTCTCAATACAGTGTCTGATACATTTTGTCGCTGTGTGTGTAAATTAGATTCCTCCGACAAGCATACCAGTGATTGTACGTGAATACAGGAGAGAAAACTTGTTGCTATAAAAGGGTAATGTGTTTAGAATATTAGCATACAACATATACAGATACAGTTCACTGAGGAGAAAAAAGCTGAGTATTTAGCACAAATTATAATCATTCTTCTTTATATCTCTAATGATGAATTTTGCATTTTGTTGGAAAATTGTTTACCATTTTTACTTTAGATCAGTCGAACCAAACTTTTGGACGAGGGTTTGAAAAATTGTTCATTGTTTAAGAATAATGTGATTGGACATTTGGAATGACTTTTTTTTTTTTTTTTTGTATTCGATTAAAATTTGAATCTTTCACCAAAAAAAAAAATTATAAAAAAATGAGAGTAAAGTTTTGCTTTTTCATTTTATGTCTCAAATAAATATAGTTAAACTATGAAACGAGACCGAATTGGTCTTTGGATCTCCTCCGGGGCCTTGATCTCCATAGTATCGCATGAGGACTCGGACATAACCTGTACGGCACTTTAGGTGGTGTCGGAATCTCAGGAGCCCTGTTTCAGTCAAAGTTCCACTTTTTATTATTTATCAGAGTCAGTATGAAAATGTTTATAATCAAAAATATCTTGGAAAACTATTTCACCAAAACAGGGTAGTTTTGTTTTAGTGAAAAACAGAATTGGAAACAAAGAAAGAGGTTAGGAATCTTACTGTAATCCGGAAATTTCAATTTGGGAAAAGTCAAAATTAGTTAAACTATCCGAGTCTGATGTAGCTGTCCTCTGTGAGGTCTTGTGTCCCTTAACCTTTGCCGGCTGTGAAAATTCCGGTGAAGGCTGCTTTATAGCCATCACTTTGCAATCAAAATGTCTTGATACGTCAATCCCACTCATTGCCCATCTACGCATTTTATATAAAACCATAGAGACTAAATTACTAAGTCGTAACTGTGGGGTTCAAAAATCTATAAATTATGACCCCGGAACTATTGAATCGATCACAAAGGTGGTACCTACCTGTAAAGAAAGCTGTTCTGATGGAGACCAACGAGAAGCATAGAAGCACCAATCTCTTTCACAACTTGAGCAATCATTTTGCCATCATCGTCTCCTTCTCTCACGATGATCTCCGTATGCGTCTGTAAAGATCACGATCACAAGGTTCAAAAAACAAAGCTAATAATTCGTCTATAAATTATGGAGTGAACTCTCCGATCAAAGATGTTTTTTTTTCTCCACTCACGTTAAAGAAAGAGTCACAGATTTCACGGAAAGAGAGTGCGAGATGGTATCCGTGACGGCGGAGATTACGCGCCGCCGTGGATTTCTTTTTACGCGACGGAGGAGGAGAGAAGACGTGGAGGAGGACTATGACGTCACCTTGGCGGAGGAGGTTGTGTAGTGCCCATCGTAACGCCGTCCTCGCCGCTTCTTTGTCTTCTACGACCACCACGATCCTCCGTACATCTCCCATATATATATTTCTCTCTTTCTCTATTTTTTTTCTTTTTAGAAATTGGGTTTGGTTTAGGGTCGTAATTCTTGTGACTCACTCTCTCTCTCTCTCTCTCAATATGTGTGTATTTGTAAATAATAAAAAAAGTTGGAATTTTTTTTGTAGTTGGAGAATAAATTAAAGTGGGTCAAATGTGATATAGGGTATGAAATCATGGACCGTGTTTTTATAATTTGGGATAGAGTGTATGTATGTATTGCATCTTTACACTTTTAGGCAAGATTTTCATTTTAGTCTTTCACCATATCTACATATTGTACTGTATATGATCTTAGAAGTCATTGTTCTGACAAATAATTTGATTTAAGAAATATTCCTTCCGTTTCAATAGAAACACGTATATTAAGAAAAAGTTACCAAAATTATTTAATATGTGTTAATATGTGTTAGTGCTTAATTAAACCCGCGTATTAATGGTCGTATTGGTGCTTAATTAAACCCGCGTCTATACCACAACTAGAAGAAAACAATCAAAATCATTCATTATTGAAACATTAAATTTGTTTTAATATATTAATAGCCTAATAGGTGTAAATTGGTAAGGTAGCTGAAGAAATGTCTTAATAACAATTAAGCTGTTGTGTTGAGCAATTACCATGTTTGGTAATGGTAGGACACAACTTTTTAACACCAATTAATATAATGTGTCAGTTAACGAAAGAGAGTAACACGAATTAGCAAAACAATTCGTGGGAATAAAAAGAATTTCAACAAAACCAAAGGGTCAAAGTCTAATATGTAACAACGCGCTGCGATCAAACCATGTGTCCGATAAATAGACTCAGTAAACTCAAAAAGGTAACGCACGAAAAGTTCCGCGTCAGCAGCTGACAGAAGCATATGACTTCCACATGTGTTTTTTTTTTAACACTAAACTCAAACTGTAATGAATACGAATCTAACCCACTGTGAAACAGAGGATTTTCCAAATTCCTCCGTATGGGTCGGACATTACCCCTCTCCTGACGGATGTTTGGAGGGTGCTATGTCCACCAAAAATAAAGTACTTGATGTGGCAGGTTTTATCAGGATGCATCTTGGTCTCGGCAAATTTGAGGAAACGGGGTATTGCTTGTGATTCGGTTTGTGCACGATATGGGGCGAATGAGGAAACAACCAGTTATGCTATTTTTAGGTATCCACCAGCCAGACAGACATGGGCTTTAGCTCAAGTACTGGTTGGATCGGTTTCCTTTCCAACGGATTCTGTGTATGCCAATGTAGATCATTTTTTGGGTTCTTCCAACCCGGGTTCTCAGGTGACGGCTTTTCCTTGGATCATGTGGTATATATGAAAGGCAAGAAATGCCCGAATATTTGAAAATCAAATGGACAAGCCGGAGGAGATTGTTAGGTTAGCGGTAGGGGAAGCTTCTACATAGCTGCAAGCACAAGCTGAGGATTCTAGTCCTCGGGCAAGGGGGCCTACAAGCCACCTTCCTACTATTTTTTCAGGTCATCGGTGTTTTGTAGATGGATCCTGGAAAGCAGGTGATGTTTTTGCAGGTGCAGGATGGGTGTGTTCCTCCTTCCATGATACGTTGACGACGAGGGGTGCAGCCAATTTCCGCCGTAGTCTTTCACCGTTACATGCTGAATTAGAAGATTTTGTTTGGACTATGCGTTGCATGATTGAACATGATTATCGGAAAATGGCTTTTTATACAGATTGCACAAACTTGGTGAAGATGGTGTCTTCTCTTCAAGACTGGCCGGCCTTCAAGATCTATCTCGAAGATATCAAGATTGACAATGAGGAGTTTTCTTCCTTCTCTTTATCTTTATTTTCAAGAAATACAAATGTAAGTGCGATTCTTTGGCACATCAAGCTCATACATTTCTATATCCTGTTTTGTTTTTAAACAATTTTTTTTGTTAATATAAGCAAATTTTTTTGTTGTTAAAAAAAAAAAAAATCTAACCCAACCTGCCCATTCTCGTAATTATTAGAGTTTTTAAGGTAATAATAATACGTGATTGAATATTAAAATCTAAAATTGTAAAATGTAAGAACCACAAATCCGTAAAACTTGAGCCACGAATTCGGAGATGGTCCACAAATATTTTTTATATAAATAGGAAAAGTGTTCAGGCAAATTACGAATTATTTAATGTAAAAAGTAGTATTATTCTTAAGGCAATAAATTAAGTGAAAGATAGTGGGACAATGACGCAAGGAAATGGTTTGGTTGTATCTATGGGATCGACTTGTGCTTGTCTTTTCCATCCCTAGTTCAGGAAACATCCGCACACTTAGAGAGCCTCTTTCTAGGTTGGAATAATCAAAAACTTACTTATTCTTCTTATCTTTTGGAGATATCAAGTCATAGAAGAACTATATAATGCCAAAAAGGTAAGAGAAAATGATTCAATACAAGTCAATCACATCCTACAACATTATGAGATAGGAGGATTTTCTGGGGGCAATTTTAATGCCTTCTGTCACCAAATTACGTTTTCAAGACCGACCCTGATCATCACCTAGTGTAATAAATTTTCTTTCTTTTGCGTACTTTAGTTTCTTGGTTTTGTAAGTAATTCTGTCGTCGATGTAGCATATATATAATTGGATACACGTAATTATTAGAAACTTAAAATTCTCAAGTTTTTTTCCTTTCCCAGGTTTGCTAATTTAACTTATATCAACCCAAAAAACTGATACTAGAGGACGTTCGTTACCACCAACAAAGAGTGCTTTTTTTTTATATTATTTCTTTTGAAACCAAACGTTACCAACAAAGTTCGAAACTTAACCATGACTTTTAGGAGACTAGAAATCACCTGTTCTTTGCTTGTTGTTACTCTCGGGAGGTTTGGTCTGGCCTCACGTCCAAACTACTCCTCACGCGCTACACAACATCTTGGACTCATCTACTACCGTTATTGACAGATATTTCATTGGGTTCTATCAGACTATATCTATTACGGTATATTTTTCAGCTTTCCATTCATTCACTGTGGATGGAACGAAACACAAGACGCAATGGGGACACAATCCTTCATTCAGCTCAGCTAGTTCGACGATTCGATCAACAAATTCGAAATCGATTGCTTTCAATCCAAGAACATGGAAATGGGAAGTTACGCGATGGTCTGGTCACATGGCTAGCCACACGCTATCCTCCTAACTAAGGCACAAGTTTCTCAAGCTTTTTTCTTTTAAAATGTATGCTCTTTACTAAAACAACCGCTGCTCTTGATGTACAAAAGATTTTTTGAATAAATTTTACGTTTTATTCAAAAGAAAAAAAAAAAAAAACCATAACTTTTAAATAGTTTTTCCTTTTGTCGACTGACTTGATGAACGTTGTGCTATGGTTATCCATGCTCTTCTTGAGTCTATGACTTTGATAGATTCCGCTACAAACTGATCATATGTGTAACAACATAAATTACTTTTTTGAGGAACCAACAAGAAATAACTCAGAACATATGAATGTTGTTCAAGTTTCAAATTATAACAAAAGCATAATGGAATTCTAACAAGGACAAAAAGAAGATAAGTTTATAGCTTCATACTTGTAGTTCTAGGTTATTGTTCGATCTTGCTATATGTTGCTTAAAACGGGGTTTCTATGATACTCAGGTCGCTTCGGGGGTGTTGATAACGTCTGGACTAGAGAAGCTTTAAAACGAAGTTTTATGAAAAAGGTATTAAAATCTAAAAGTTAAAGAACCACAAATGTGTTAACATAATCCATAAACTTGAGCCACGAATCCGGAGATTGTAGCCACATTATTATTTTATATAAATAGAAAAGAATGTATTCATGCAATTGCGAATTATTGTTTTATATTTTAAAAAAGTATCTTAAGGAAATAAAATGAAGATGTAATGGGATATGACGCGAGGAAATGGTTTGGTTGTAGTACTAGTATTCGTATCTATGGGATTGTTACTTGTGCGTCTCTTTTTCATCCTAATTCAGGAAAAAATCCGCACACTTGAAGTTTCTAGTTGGAAAAATAAAAACTATACTATCTTATCTTTTGGATTTACAAAGGAACAAATCTTTACCAAAATATATAATGCCAAAAAGAAAGGAAAAAGGATTTTAATACACGTAATCTCACATCCTAGACTCCTAATCCTACATACTGAGATGGATATTAGATATAGTGATGGATTTATACTTGTATCAAGAGATAGGCAGATGGTTTATATACGTACTAGTTTCGATTCTAGCTAGAAACTTAACTCCTCAAAATTTTCATTATTTTCGTTAACTAGGTACTAATTCGTGGTAAACAGGAACTAAATATTTTTGTCATATAAATTTAAAATTTAAAATCTGATTTAGGATTATAATGTTTAATAATTGTATAATGTAAGTTTTTGTTCCATAAAAGTTAATTGGGCTAACATTTAGGGTATTTTTATAATATTGTTTGGTGTATAGTAAGATTGTTTGAAGTGTAATTTGATATACAGCACATATACGTTTAATGAATTGTGCAAGTTGTGTTACGTGTGTAATCTGATTTAGCTAACAGTAGAAGGCACATTACCCTAATTGTGCAAGTTGTGTTAAGTGTGTAATTGTGTTACGAATAGACTAAAGAGATAGGTTAAAGTTTGTGACACCAACCAATCGAGGCCTTTTATAAATTACATGGATTAAATTACGAAAGTGCGCAGGCCAATAAATTTATAATGAAAGAAACCATCACTATATCTAATTACGTGTACTAAACCAGTGTAAATTATAGGACGAAAGAAAGTAAGTTATAGGACGAAAGGGTCAAGACCTCTCCTATCTCTCTCTCAAACGGATTTTGCTTTCCCAAATACTGAAGTTGATTTTGTTTAGATATTACTTTTTTGAGGAATCAACAAATATCTCAGAACAAATGAATGTTACAGTTTTTCAAGTTTCAAATTTCCGGTGCAGTGTAGACCAAAAGAGCTCAAGTTTTTCTCAGGTACAAATCGTCTGTGGCTCAGCTTGAAGATCCTCCGTTCAGTTTTCGTTTCTTGGGTGATGGCGATTTAAATAGGTTCCGAACAGATGTTAACGGATCATCTACCTGAGAACAGCACATCAAGAACCATCGAAGACAGTAGAAGTTGGATTTTTACAAAATAAGAATAATCTCACAGAATATACATGGTTCTAGTTCTTTAGGAGTTGATCATTTATTCCACTTTCAGAGTCAGAGCGAATCCAGAAAATATATCAAATCAAGAAAAAAGTAATGCGTAATGGAATTGTAAACAAGGAAAAATACATAAGTTACTCCAGACCAACAATAGTTTAAATAGCTTTGTGCTTAGTTTGTGGGATATATTAATCGATCCTACTATTTGTTGCTACAAAGGGGGTTTATATGATCTCATGTTGAGAATAGTTACAGGTAAGTTATATCTTCTCATTTGTAATAGCTTTCTTCCATATTAACTAATTATGTGTAAGAGAATTTAGAGGAATGTGTTACCTTGAAGAGGGAAGATGGTGATGCTGATGGTGGAGTCTGACAAGCTCCTTTATGGCGTTGTAACGCAGAAAGAGTTTGTCGCCATCCAGCGTCTTTTCTAGCCGTTGACCAGATCCAAGGACAGAAATGTCTATGTTGCTTGATTGGATCAAATTCCATCTGTTTGTTTGAGGTCAGTGACGTTCCTGTATCTTCACACAGAAAGATGTGTATAAGCATAGTTTAGCTGAACAAATCTCCTAATGAGAGCTTTCAAACAATTAGCTATGAGCATAGTCTCATTAGTTTGGATAACAATTACTGTTTGTAAAAACTCCCATTGACAGTCTTAGCAATTTACCTGCAGTTGAATCCTTTGGTTTGTTGTTTTCAGGAAGATTTGATCTTACTACCATCATTTGTTTGTTGTTGCTTTGTAATGCAATATCACTCTGTATATCAGCTGAGTTTCTTCCTCCATCAGCCTTCTCTCCTATATCATTCACCACTTTATCGCTATTTTGTGTAACATCACCGGTGTTCTCTGCAGTTTTACTCTGTTGATCCTGAATTGAACTGACATCCCCATGATCATGATCTCTGGAGTAAGAAGCAAGTCTTGACCTCAAGTTCCTCCCGATAATAGGCAACGATATTGTTGCTTTGAAGTTTTGCTTCGTCGCTGGGGGTCCTCCTGCTATGGTAAACTTTAAGCTTGAAGGTTGTTTTTGAAGGGTACCACCCCTGGGATGTTTCTCTGCATTAATTTCGGTATCACCAGTGACTCTACACAACTCTAGTGGTCTCGGAACAGTTGAGAAAACCCATAGACCAACACAGGCGCCACAGAGCTTGCAGTCCAGTACAACAGAACTGGGATCAGAGTTTAATGTGTCAGGAAGAGTTGGATTGTCATTATTCCCTGATTCTCCATTTGGAATCGGGGTTGAATTAGAGATTCTCAGAAGCTCGCGGGTAGCAGTTTCTGGCAGTAAATCAATAGTATCTGTACCCCTAGCAGTCTCACTCGATTTATCTTTGCAGTCCACAATATAAGGCAGTGCCCGCGGTTCCCAGCCAGATAAACTGATAAGTTTTTGTGCCTGCAAATATCAATGCATCAGTTTTACTATCAGATGACACAAAATACCAAAAGCCTCTCAGAAAAGATGTCATCCATAGTCAATAAAGTGATCATATGAACAACATTGAATGAATCAAGAAGAAGAAATTGGACAAACCAAAGTAAAATCTATTGATAAAGGCTAAAATCATATAAGTACCTAAAAAGCAAAACATGGACATGGAAATGAAATAGACTGAAACAATAATAATAATAACAGAATTACAAAGGGCTCTACGTTAACTAGAATAATTCAGAATTTTTAGTGAAGGTTAAACCTGGTAGAAAAGTTGAGCCGGACTTGCTCCAACATGATTGATAAGGGATTCTGTTTGAGAAGATTCGGTAGCAGTGTTGCCAGATGCAGGTGATATAGGTCGTTTGAGAAATTCCTCCAGATCTGAGCTCCTCATGTACTCGATGGCTGATGGTGAAATAATAGGCAGGGCCAAAAGTCGAAGTAAAGCTTCTGATCGCTCTTCATGTCTATCAACTAAATCCTGCGGTGTCATTGAAGGAAACTCAGAAAGCGTTTCTTCGCATGAATTATCTATCCATGGACAAAGTAATTTGTGTCCACTATCCAACTTTAAGCTGAAGACTGATGCCGCTTTCTCCACTGAAAGATCACAGAGAAGATATCCAATTGCAGTGAGGAAACACCATAAAACCACTATATCAAAGATGATTTTATAAAAAAACATGTTAACAATACCTTGTTGCTTTGACCAAGAAGATGGGGCTGCAAAATAAAGATGAGCTCCACAAGATTCACAAGCTATAGAATCTGCGTTATCATTCACCCACCCTCTCCTCGCACAATTTACCGCACTAATAACCTACCACCACACACCAAAAAAAAAGAATCCGCTACGAGTTCATAGCAAGAACATAGCAACCACCAGATGATAATGACTTGAATTATAACGGAAGAAAAATGTCGTTTCACAAGAAGCAGACCTGGGGTTTGGCGAACCATGTCATGGATTTAAAAGTAGCTAGCCTCCTCATAAGATCTCCTCTATCCCATGGCCTGCAAAGACCAGAGGGTGATGAACCGGCAGCGACTTTCAAAGCTGAAGACCTATCAATGGTAGCTAATCCCGTCTTTGGCTCAACCAATGCTAACGCAGATGAAGGATTTGGACGCTTCCTGCCTCTTGATTGTTGCTCGGCAGATGAACTACAGAGACCAGACGAATACATAAGCTGATGCAGAATCATAACATGAACACATAATTCACAAGCTCTGATGCAAAAAATATCACAAAATCAACCAAGTTCTGAGGTTAAGCAATCTCCACATAATTCACAAGCTCTGAGGTTAAGCAACAAGCGAAAAACGATTCTGGAAATCTGAAACTAACCTAATGGAAGGTGAATCGATCCATAAAATAAGAAAATGACCTGGTTGGAGAAGAAGAAGTAAGCTGAGATTTCGATGGGGTAAAGAGCTTGTCCATGATTTGGTGAAATCTCTTCTCCGAGTCTTGTGCCATTGTTTATCTTCGAGAAAAACGCAGCTTCGTCTTGCTTGTCTTCCTCTTCCTACAATCCTATAAACCCTAAATCCTTACAGATTCGCCTTCGTCTTCTTCGTCGCGGCTCAGGTGAACGAACGAGTGGGGTTTAGATGGCGGTGGCGACGGAGTAACTCCGAAACGATGGGATCTCGTGTCGTTTTAGTCCTCTTCCGACTCAGCAAATCCATAAACTCTAAAATATTTTAGTTATTTCCATGAGTAGTCCCTATGATTATTAATTAGTCTAAGTATCACCCAACATTTTAAATTAGCTTCAAAAATAAAAAATAAAACTAGGATATATATCCCATTCTTAAAGCACGGGTCAACATTTAAAAAAAAAATTATAAAATAATAACAAAATTATTGTTTTCTTTTTTTAAAAAAAATTATTTTGTTTGAGATTATATTTATTTTTAGTTGTTATGTAAATTTATTAGTCTATTTGAATACTAATTAATTTAAAAGATTATAGTATTTTATTTTGACGTATTATTACAGTTTATATTGTTTATTTGTTGTATTTTCATCATTATTTTATGAAATATAAAATAGTAATTTTAATATTATAATTGTATACAAATAAAAATTATTAATTTATCATCTATATAAATTTAGTTTTACCAACCCGCCAATGTGGAAATTAAAACACACATTTTCATACATTGAGTAATATATCTTCTTTAAAAAAATTCAAATCACAACATATGCAGAAAAAAAATATGCATTTTATTAATTATAAGTATTATATGAAAATTCCAAATAATTTGTAAATAAAATAAAATAAAATAAATATGATAGGAGAAAAATTTGAAATCTTAACAAAATTTTTGAATTTAATTATTAAAAATAATTGTATTGTATACTTGGATATAAAATCTTAGTTTTTAAAATTCTGATTGGTTTATATATCTTTTTAAAAAAATTAGTAATTTCGTCCATAATTTATTCGAGAGAGAAAATATTTTTTAGATTTTTTAATATTTGATTTGTGAGTGTTTTTATTTTTAATTAATTATATTTATTTAAATTAGTTAATTAAGCTTAATTAATTTTTTCTAATGGTAATTGAATGTAATTTTTTTACACATTTTAAGGTTAGTTTCATATTTGTACTTCTCAATTAATATAGTAGGATACAAAAGTTCATCAAATTAAACTTTACGAAATTAATTCGAACAAATCTCAAAAAAAAAAAACAGTTTTGTTTTTCTCAAGTAGTCGTCGTATTTCTTTGAAAAATCAATTCGAATTTCAAATAGCAAATAACTCAAACCTCGATATTAACATTGTCTCCAAGAACTTATCAGTCAGAAAGAACAGAAAAATTCAATGGGTTCACAAAAGACTGTTCTCCTTTTGATCTTAGTATTGTTTTACATGGTTTCACTTGTGTCATGCACTGAATTTGAAGGTGGAGGAGAAAATGGTTGGATCATACCACAATCTAGTAACCAGAGTGATATGTTTAACCAATGGGCTTCCAAGAACCGGTTTAAAGTTGGTGACACTCCATTTGGAATCGGGGTTGAATTAGAGACTCTTAGAAGCTCGCGGGTAGCAGCTTATGGCAGTAAATCAATAGTATCTGTACTCCTAGCAGTCTCACCCGATTTATCTTTGTATTCCACAATAGAAGGTAGTGCCCGCGGTTCCCAGCCAGATAAACTGATAAGTTTTTGCGCCTGCAAATATCAATGCATCAGTTTTACTATAAGATGACACAAAATACCAATAGCCTCTCAGAAAAGATGTCATCCATAGTCAATAAAGTGATCATATGAACAACATTAAATGAATCAAGAAGAAGAAATTGGACAAACCAAAGTAAAATCTATTGATAAATGCTAAACATGGACATCCTATTGATCATCCTATTGTACCAAAATCATATAAGTACACCTAAAAAGCAAAACATGGACATGGAAATGAAATAAGCTGAAACAATAATAATAATAGCATTGCAAAGGGCTCTACATTTAACTAGAATAATTCAGAATTAGTGAAGGTCAAACCTGGTAGAAAAGTTGAGCCGGACTTGCTCCAACATGATTGATAAGGGAATCTGTTTGAGAACATTCATTAGCAGTGTCGCCAGATGCAGGTGATATGATAAGTTTTAAGATATTGTAACCTCTGTAACTAACTCTTTATTGCTAACCCAAACACTAACACACCATAGACGAAGGTAAGCACATCACAAGCTCTTCACCTAACAAAATCAGGAAGGAGAGCACATCACTCTCGCTCTAACCATCAGAGAGCACATCACTCTCTCACTAGCACATCGCTAGAACATTCAACAACAATCAACATAATCTCTCTGGATACTCATCTCTCTTATTTATACTCTCCAATTGCAACTGCAGACCTTCCAATTGCATTAAAGACTTCTCTAGTTCTCTTCAAACTACTCACTCAAAGTCCACGTCATTAGCATTCATTTAACAATGAAACACTAGACCAAGTGACCAACCCTATCAATACTCCCCCCATTTAGACAAGCTTTTCCTCAAGCTTTAAGAGAGAAAATTGCAGTGGCAAGGCACAAATGCTGGCCCTTTAATCTCAGGAACATACTGCTCACAACAACTGTGATAGTCTTACGTCTCTAGCGGTGCCATATAGAAGATGACTCTTGTATACCAACCTTCTGCATCATGTACAACTGTTGATGTGATATAGTTTCTGTGATTAGAATCACTATCTTGTCCCATTGTAGCTTTGCACCATTGTATACTCCCTTTCACAACTATATATAGAAGATGTCTGCAAATCATACGGCATAAGTGAATCAAGCTCACTTAGACTGATCCATTCACGAACTGTAAATGGACCAAACCCCACAACACGTGAAACTTCTAATCACCATGGAGAACTGTGTCACGACTGTAGCATCCATGGTAAACTCCTATTCTGGACCAGATAGGGTGGTTAGATCTCCATTTGTGCTTCAGGTAAAGCTTCATATCCTCATAGAAAAACTGTAACAGTCCTTGTAAATCATATCTCCCCCTCATGTGGAACAACAACCTTGAAATAGATGATTGTCTCAGCCTTCTCCAAGGTTTACACCTCCATAGCATTCTAAACCACTTCTGGTCCTGAAACGCTTCTAGTTGCAGAATGAAATTAATCAATTCTTTATGGAGAATAGCTTCCACTGTCCTATTTGAATCTTCCACTGGAAACGTCTCTGTTTCTTGAGTTTGTACTATAATCGCAGCCACTCCTTTGTCATTTACAGCTTGAAACAATCCCACTCCCTAAGCCAACGAAACATCATCATCACAATTAGACCGTGAAGCCATAAAAAGAAAGACCATGATGTCCTTGTGACTTCTGCAAATTGGAGAAACTGCAGGCTGTGTGTTATGAAACTGAAACTCTATTGCAACCTCCTTTTGCTTAATTCTCTGCAAAACAAGAGCTCTATTACTGCAGCTGATAGCTTTGAATTTAAACCACCAATTCTTGCACAACTTTCTCCTCCACAATTCCAAAACCCAACGGCAATCGTTTTTCAAGTTTAACATCACACATCTAAATTGTTGTGTTCTTCTTAAATCCTGGTTTATCATCACTTCACACAACAAATGTGACATTGATGTTGTCTCACCCTCCCAAACAAAAGAATAACACACATTGTCACATTTCTGGCCATCAACAAACACAGAGATTTGTTATTTGCATCTTGCTTCCCTTTAACTTCAAAACCAGATTTGAAATCTTTTGATTCTACTTTATCTTTGTGATTGAATTTCCAGGTTCTAAGAAACTTCTGTTTCAGAAAGTTGTGAAAGACTATGGATGTGGCTTCAGTTGATTCCTCAAAAACCCACTGCATCTCTCTTGGTCCCAACTGGTTAAGGGGTTGTTGTAGTCCCTCTGACTTATGTTTACATGTAAATTTCCAAGACTGTGTAGGATTGTCCTTTAGCATAGCGCTCAACACATACACAACGTCACACGGTTCCTCTGATTTAGAGACATCATCTCCAAGAGCAGATTGCCACACTACCGTGTCTTCACCACCAAGTGTGTCAACAATTGGTATTTCATGCAGCAACTCGGTAAACACTCTTTTTCTAGTCATAATGGATGATTGCTGCCCCAAAACCTCAAAAATTACATGCTTGTCTGCAGTAGAATCTCCAAATTTAGCAAGCACTCTAAGTTTCCTTTTGTACTTAAACATCCAGACCTTAGGAGATGTACTAGTCTTTCCTCGTTGATGTTTATGCTTTCTAAGCGGCATATTATTGAACACCTGATGTGCTTCGAGCTTCTTAGTACAATTTCCATGATCAAATATTGAAGAGTCACCAATGTTCTTTACAACAACACACGACAATTCCTCACAAACAACCAACAAATCACTACAAAAACGAAGGCTAGGTTCCAAGTGAGAAATAGGAACCTGAATATCTTCAATCGGAGGTGAGATATGATCAGATTCCTTCTCTGAACTTGAGTGAATCTGAATCGATGACTCTGTGGTAATTAAGTCACCTCCACCCAACGATTTTGTAGCCAAAGTAGCCTCTGATGGAGAACAAATCTTCACTGGACAGTTTGATTCAGCTTCTGATTCACAATCCGAAATCGAAATAGTTGTCAAAGTCACCTTGGATGAAGAACAATTCTTCACCGGATCAAACTGAGCCAACAACCTATGCTTAAAGACATTCCACTCCACAAATTTCTCTTTATTCATCTCCCGCATAAACCATGTTAACCCAACTCCGTCTAAAAACAAAAAGACAAGATCAAGCTTCTCATCATCTGAGAAACGGCCATGATTGAAAAGCTTCTCCACTTTTGGGATCCACAATGACGGATCTGTTCCGGTGAAGATAGGCGTATCCATACATCCATCATCGACATCTTCATAGATCACAGATTCCATCGTCTTCATCGCGTTGAAGCTCCGGTCATAGTTTCACCGCACCAATGATAAGTTTTAAGATATTGTAACCTCTGTAACTAACTCTTTAATGCTAATCCAAACACTAACACGCCATAGACGAAGGCAAGCACATCACAAGCTCTTCACCTAACAAAGATCAGGAAGGAGAGCACATCACTCTCGCTCTAACCATCAGAGAGCACATCGCTAGAACATTCAACAACAATCAACATAATCTCTCTCGATACTCATCTCTCTTATTTATACAGGTGGGAAATGGCCTTTTTCCCGACTTATTATAGGCGTGAGAGACTTTTCAATTTAATTTCCATATATGTCACATAAACATTTAATTTTTAGGGTTTTCCATAAACGGTTTCCTATTTTTTCTCCATCTTCTGCATGACGGCGCCCCCTATACTCCATTGAACATCGTTTTTTCCTTTTGGGTTCACAGTCAATTATATCTCTCCTTTTTCGATCTTCTAAACGAGTTTTCTTTTTTGGGTTTGGCATGGATCACGTGATTGTGGTATGTGGCAAATGGATCTATGATGAAGTCAAGTGGTTGCTTGTTGTTGATAATAAGAGAGGGGGTCGAATTCTAGACTGTAACAACCAAATGAGTTACGATGATTGTATCCAATTGGTGTATGAAGATTATGGTTTGGATGAGAAAGTATATGATATTGGGTTGAGCTAACCATAATAGAGAAGTTCGATTACTATAAATATAAATCGAACCCAAGGTTGCTAATTGTCAAGTACTGGGTAAAAGGTTGTAAGTGGAGGGTGAGAGCTACAACATTAAAAGACTACCCAAAGTTTCATGTGCGTGTATTTATTTCACAACATACATGTTCAGTGACCGAGCGTTCTTCACGTACCCGGCAACCAAATCATAATTTCTGATAGGCACAAATCTATTGGAAAAATAATTAAGGAGGTTTATCCGAAGTCTAGCAGGGGAATACATACATACCATTTGTACAAAAATATATTGGTTCGATTTAAAGGTTGGGAAGCATTTGGTTTGGTTAAGAAGGCGGCGAATGCTTACATAGTAGTCGATTTTCAAACCATTTTTGATCAGATTGAAGCTTTGAATCCTGCACTTCATCATTACCTTGTCCAAGCTGATGTGCTACTCTGGACACGTGCACATTTCCCTGGGAATAGGTACAACTTGCTTACTAGTAACATTGCAGAATCAATGAATAAGGTGATATCACACGCTAGAAGTTATCCTATTGTGGAACTGTTAGAAACAATTAGGTCCATGATGACTAGATGGTTTTCAGATTGAAGGAATGATGCATTCACTGTTGAATTGGGGGCAAATTAGTTTATCTAAACTAAGCCCATCAAATTAGACAAACTTCTTACCAGAAAACTGAAAATTGAAGCCACTGAAAATTGAACCAACTGAAAACTGAAGCCACCGATTATTTTGAGGAGCACCGAAGCAATTGAGGAGCAAGATCTGCAACAAAACGGGATAATTCAACTAACCGTTTATCTAATAAATCAACAAGACAAAAATCCACCACCACCCAAATCTAAATTGAGCGGATATAGCATGCAACACAGGATACCTACCGAATCAGACGAACAACAAACTCGGTCTCGGTTCTCTATAAATCATCGGATTGGGTATTTGGTGAAATCGACAGAGGAGTTTGCGAGTTCAACAAAATAGAGTAGCGGCAGCGATTAGGGTTCTTATTCACCAAAGAAGGAAATTAGTTGCAATTAATCTTGTTGTTCGCCGGCGATTTAAAGAATCAAAGATAAAAGAGAAAGAACAAAAAAAAAAGTTCCAGAAAAACGAAGAAGTGTTTGAATTATGTTATGATCGAGATTGATTTTTTTTTCTTTTGTATCGTAGTCAATAATTTTTTTAAAATATTAATTTCTGCAGACAGAATAATATAGGCTTTTCGGTCTTTTTACTTAAATGGGGGGGGGTCAATCTAGTTCTAATCGTGGTTTGGGAGTTAATCTAGTTATTATACATCATATTTGTGTCAAATTGGGTAATTTTCACTTAAATCAAAGCTTTGAAAAACCTTTTTCTACAGATGGGTATATACATAAATATCAAAAACAAATACAGAGAGTCTTCTAATTCTTCAACTTTACGGTTTAGCTCTTGGATTCTTTCCCTCAACTTAGTCGCCCTATTGTCTGTGAGTCTCAGAGATCTCTCTGCAGCATCCCTTGCACCCATGGCTGCACCAGCTGTCTCTTCCTTAAACTTTAGTTTCTTCTCTGATTCTACAACGCTTGCTTTGCCTCTTAGAGTTCTTCTTTTAGCACAGACATCTGAGCAAACAAAGCCAACAAGAGTTAGGACTATCATTCTTTAGTTCCCAGGAATTGCATACACCTATATAAATTGAACAGGGTGCATTGATAGGATCCAAAACCGAAGAAACTTCGTTACTCACTCCACCAAGAACTACATATCATAAAGAGACTTTATTAAAGGGAGAATTATTCTTTGCCCTTGCTATCTTTTCATCCATGGTGGTGAGAATGTCGACATGGTCAATTTCCCCTTTAAGAAAATAGAGTATAAAAACTCTGCATTGAGTTTGACATATTATGTAACAAAGAAACACAGAAGTTGCAGAAAGCTAGAGTTTGTCTCACCAGAGTCTACAAGGTTTGTTATATTTCCCATTGTGGTTGATGGAGTTTCCATATGCGATTTGTTGCATGTCTCCTCTAGTTCCTTTTGCTTCTTGAAGAAAAGTTCTTTGGTTCTGCTTGCTTTCAGTTACCTAGTCTTTGAACTTCAGCCTCAGCCTTGAGAAAGATTTACACAATAGATAAGGTTCTCAATATCATCTATCACTGGTATGGATCCTTTGTACTACATTAGTATGTACTTTACCTGCTGAATTATGTCCAATGTAATGCTGCCAGGAGCACACACATCTGATGGTGCAAATGATAGTAAATCAATGATGTGAGAAAACTTTTGACGATCTTCATAAGATGCATCCATTAGATTCCAAAGATTGGATAAAGCTCTACCAAGATGGTGAAGCTGCCATTTATAAGATGTCGTAGAAGGTTAGATAACAATATCTTGGTTGCACCTTTTTTCTTTGATAAATGTGAGTCTCGTTACTGGTTTTTGTTTCAGAGTAATTGTTAAGCTATGTTCCCCAAGAAATGCTAGACAATGAAAATTGAAACTTTGTTTTATTAGCTTTAACATTTTCAAGGCGCTTGTGCTTTTCCTATTCAAGAGACACAACAGTGCCATTGAGCTTTTTTAATATATCATCACTGATGTTTATGATATGTAAAGGGAGAATCTCTACTCCCAATCCTATTTCTAAGACCCATGACAAATCCTGAATACCCTGACTATCTCCTATAACTGGCTAGCTTTCTAGCTAACTGACTAAACTATAACTACTGGTACTGAGCTTGCCAACATAGCTATAATCCACTACAATCTACCTAGGGTAATAACAATGCTCCTGCACTAGACTAACCCCAAGGAGTTATCACGTACCTGTGATGTGAAGTCTTGTTCAACAGTTCCACCAGCAGCAGCCTCCTGCTCGGCTGCTACTTTCCATCTTGTTATTTCTTCTTCAGCAACAGCAATGTCGGTCATAAGTCCTTCAACCTATCATCTGATAAAGAACAAATTCACCACAAACTCTCAAATAAGAACTTCAACAATCAAATTCCCAAATTGATTACAAAGAACGAGATTCAACGTTCATGAGACGAGAAATCCCAAAGTCACCTTGCAAGAACTTCAAAGGAAGAAGAGTTCTTCGCAAAGGATGAACAATACCATACAATCAGAGGAAGAAGACGAAGTCTAACAAACTTTTCACAACAATTTCGATAAAAAGATAGAATATGTTTATTTTGGGTATTTAATAGTCGCAAGGTCTTCACTCCATCTTGACCGTTGCTCCTCTTTTAATCTTCCACCAAACACGTGTCCCTTATTATTATTTGCTATATCAAATCTCCCCCTTCCTAAACAACCAGTCCTCATGGTTGGAATTCAAGGAAACGCTGCAGCAAGTCATAAAGAAACTCCCAAGTAGCCTTAGAATCATCCTCATTAGACCATTGAACCAACACCTTAGTCGCTGCACTTCCTTGGCGGTTCACCATCTGTCGCTCCAAAATTCTCCAAGGCTCTTTGATCAACACATCCTGAACAATGGAAGGAAGTTGAGTACTCACCACCGGACCTCCTACCCGTAACTTTAATTGAGACACATGAAAGACTGGATGAACCCGAGAAGAAGACGGCAACTCCAACTTGTAAGCCACCGTACCACACTTATCCACCACCCTGTAAGGCCCAAAGTATTTGGGAGCCAATTTCTGATTCATTCGAAGAACCACAGATCCTTGGCGATAAGGCTGTAATTTGACATATACCAAATCACCAATGTTGAAGCTCCTCTCAGAACAACGCTTATTAGCAGTTTGCTCCATACGATGTTGAGCACGCAGTAAATGAAATTTGAGGATCAACAGCATATTTTCACGTTCCTGCAGACTCTTAGCAACGACAGCCACTTTAGATTCCCCCGGTAAGTAAGGCAACTGCTGAGGAGGCGGCTGGCCGTAAACAGCTTCATAGGGTGTTAGTAACAGAGTGAAACGTTGTGTTATACCAATATTCAGCGAGAGAAAGCCACTTACTCCAGAGTGTTGAACGATCACTGCACATGCATCGCAAATATGTTTCAAGACTTCGGTTGACCACCACAGTTTGACCATCACTCTAAGGATGGCACTACAAAAAATATATACATTGATAGCACCTCGTCTCTTATGTGTATTGAACAATCTTGGTAAGTGTATATTTTGTTGTTGTTTTTTTTTTCTTTTCTATTTGGTTGTTTCTAAATACTGTTTTCTGTTTGTGATTGCTATTGATTTAATATATGCGATATAGTATACTTGTTTTGTGTTTGTGATTGCTATTGATTTAATATATGCGATATATGTGTTTGTGATTGTGAATCATGTCTAAGATTCTGTCAATAAATCGTATATGTTGTTTATATAGTAAGGTTAGATCATATAATGGTGGACAAGGATTGGGTGCATCTTTGCAGGTATATCATTGCATAAATTATACAGGTTAGGCTAGCTTGAGTAGGGGTTTAGAGAGTTTACCTTTTTTTCTCTTCAATTATACAATAAAGAGCTGATCCAGCTTACGGGAGAGGGGCTTCAAATTTTGTACGAGTTGTGGCTGCTGATTTGGGAGATGGTGATATGATTATATGTCCTTGCATTGACTGTCGTAACATTGATCGTCACTCAGCCAGTGTTGTAGTTGACCATCTTGTTACAAGGGGTATGGATGAGGCTTATAAGTGGCGGTCAGATTGGTATCATCATGGAGAGTTAAAGTCTGGGGTTGAAGGTGACAATAAGGTCAGTCAGTTGAATGATGAGATATATGGGTTTATCAAGCTGCTGAGTTCATGGATGATGACTTTGTTAGAAGTGCTGAACTCGGTGATATTTCAGAGTGTGAGGACAAGAAAGAAGATGATTTCTTGCAAAGCTTGCAGATGATGTGACACCCTTATATCCAAGTTGTGTGAATCATAGTAAACTCTCGGTAATTGTGTCATTTTCAGAATTAAGACACAAAATGGCTGGTCTGACAAGAGTTTCAATGATCTTCTGGAGACATTGTTGGAAATGTTACTAGAGGAAAATATGTTATACACATCACTATATGAGGTGAAGAAATTTCTTAAGTCATTTATATGGGCAACCAGAAGATTCATGCATGTGTTAATGATTGCTGCTTATTCAGAAAGAAGTACAAGAAGCTCGATAATTGTCCTAAATGCAAGGCTTCTAGATGGAAGACGAACATGGTTACTGGTGAAGTAAAGAAAGGTGTTCCACAGAAAGTGTTACTCTATTTTCCCATAATCCCACGGCTGAAGAGAATGTTTAGGTCCGAAGAGATGGCTAAGGACTTAAGGTGGCATCAAACTAACAAGAGCAACGATGGTAAACTCCGCCACCCTGTGAATTCAGTAACATGGGATCAGATGAATGCCAAATATCCTTTCTTTGCAGCTGAAGAAAGGAATGTGCGGCTTGGTCTTTCCACAGATGGATTTAATCCATTCAATATGAAGAACAACAACTACAGTTGCTGGCCTGTTTTGCTAGTAAACTACAATTTGCCACCTGACTTATGCATGAAGAAGAAGAACATCATGCTTACGTTGTTGATACCTGGACCACAACAGCCTGGTAATAGCATTGATGTATACTTAGAGCCGCTCATAGAGGATCTTAACCATCTCTGGAACAATGGAGAGACAACATATGATGCATTCAGTAAATCAAATCTTAATCTGAAGGCAATGATGCTTTGGACGATTAGTGACTTTCTGGCTTATGGGAATCTTGCAGGCTGCAAAGTAAAGGGTCAGATGGCCTGTCCATTATGTGGAAATAATACAGACAGTTTGTGGTTGAATTTCAGCCGAAAACATATCTATATGTGTCATCGAAAGAGACTGCCACCAAAGCATAGTTTCAGAGTAAAGAAGTCGTGGTTTGATGGAAACACTGAACAGGGGAGAAAAGGAAGGATATTGTCTGGGCAAGAAATTTGTCAAAACCTAAAAAATTTCAAAAATGACTTTGGAAATTGGAAACGATCTGCGCGCAAGAGAAAAAAAGACTGAATGTACTAGTATGGAGTCTGATAAAGAGGAGTTATCTAGTGAGTCAGAAGAGGATGAAGAAAATGATGTAAATGTAGATGAGGGAGAGTTATCAAGATGGAAGAAAAGGCCTCTATTTTTCAAGTTACCGTATTGGGAGGTATAATTTTATTTTCAAATTATATAGTTATTTTCCATTACACTTTGTGTTACCTTATAGTTATTTATTGTATTTGTTCTGTTTATTTCTTAGGATCTTCCTGGGAGGCATAACTTAGATGTTATGCATGTAGAAAGGAATGTGGCTGCAAGTATTCTCTCTACTTTGTTACATTGTGGGAAATCAAAGGATGGTCTAAATGCCCGTAAAGATTTGTAGTATCTTGGTATTAGGAAGGATTTGCACCCTAGGACTCAAGGGAAAAGAACATATCTACATGCAGCTCCTTGGTCTTTATCGAAGAAAGAGAAAAAAATTATGTAGTCGTCTTGTTGATTTCAAAGGACCAGATGGCTACTGTTCAAACATAGCGAGAGGCGTATCTTTAGACGACTGCAAAGTAACAGGTCTAAAATCACACGACTATCACGTGTTAATGCAACAACTCCTTCCGATTGCACTTAAAGGTTTGTTGCCAAAAGGTTCTAGGCTAGCACTTGTATGCTTATGTGCATTCTACAACCACTTGTGTCAGCGAGTAATTGATATAGAGCAGATTTTGGTAATGGAAGCTGAGGTTGTTGAAACGATATGCATGTTTGAAAGATTTTTTCCGCCAAGTTTCTTCGATATCATGGTGCACTTGACGGTTCATCTAGGAAGGGAAGCTCGGCTAGGTGGACCAGTCCATTTTAGATGGATGTACCCTTTTGAGAGGTATAAATTGTCTCTTTTTAGTTACTGTTAATATGTTCATATTGTTCATTTCTAACCTATAAGTCTTCAAACATTTCACAGGTACATGAAAGTTCTCAAAGACTTTGTGAGAAATCCTGCAAGACCAGAGGGGTGTATTGCTGAGTGTTATCTAGCCGAAGAATGCATTCAATTTTGTAGTGAATTCTTAAAGAAGTCTACAAACGTACATGAAAAGCTAGATAGAAAAACTGACTATGATAGTAGTTCTATTCTAGAGGGTCGTCCTATATCCGCTGGAACTTTGGTGGGTTACATCAAAGAGTTTTCGGTATATCAAGTGATTCCACAACACTTGACGTTGCCATTCATTAGCTGAGGGTTGAAGAGTCGTTATAAGAGAGTCTAGGGCACAAGGATTTTTGGGATTCGTACGCTTTGTAATCTGTCTCTGCGAAGCTTCTATCTAAAGTTCCACCGCCTTGCTTTGTTTGGTTTGTTTTACTAGAATTTGGGGTATAAGGTTTTTCGAGTTTATCTCACGCCTTATCATCCAGCTTCGCGAGCCATTGGAGTTCTAGTATTATCAGTCTACCTACCTTAGAGCGTCGATTCCTTGGAAGAGTCACATCACAGGCTGTTGGAGATTCTCCTGAAGCAGTTGTTGGAAGGATTTTCTAGAAAGATTCATCAGTGTTTAGGGTTTTGAGGTAATCAGAGAGAAGCAGATCGGTATGTGCCTCTGTGATGATGGCTCCTACGTCGTTGCAGGTAATGGAGCTGCCATCTATGCGACCAGAAAGAGGGTAGAAACGTGAGAGAGTTTGAGATCATTGGTGTTGCTGTAGAAGAATATTGTAGAGACGTAAACTGGTGGACTTGAGAAGTCGACAATGGAGAGTTGAATTTGGTTATTGTGAGGTGTTGGTGAGTCAAAAGCAGAAGCAGGTTTGATCACTTCTCTTTTGACTTCCTCTAGGTTAAGTTCCATCTTTGTTCTCTTATTTCTATAAGAATGCAATAGCTTGTCCTGCTTCAAGAGGAGAAGATCACTTCTCTGTTATATAGTTGCATAATGTTATCTTTTGTAATCTTATTATTAAATAAAAAGTAGATGCAATCCATAAATTCATTGGAATTTGATATTGACTTCAGATTTGGTGCTTTTGCTTTTTAAAATTAGATTTTAGTTTAAATGTTAGTATCCTTATCTTATTATATAAAGTTGGGTTTTGAAAGTTAGCCATTAACAAGATCTTGACATGTGTCAAGTTATCAATATGAGATTTTGACATGTGTCAAGTTAATATTCAATAAAAGGAATTTTTGATTACAACAAAAACACAATATTTTGTTTAATAAAATAATGATAATATAAAAGGATAATTATAAAAAAATAGAGAATTTTTAAAAATACAAAGTTTTTTAAATAATTATAAGGAGATTATATAAATATATATATATATCATAAAATTCGAAATTATAATATTATTTACTTATTTTTAATTTTAAGTTATTAATTCTACAAAAAATAGAATAAGAGATTAAGGAAAATATACAGTTAATTATTAATTCTAAATTTTGTAAATATTCACTTCTATATAAACATAGATTGTCTCACATTTAAATAATTTATTCAAAAACATTGCTTCCAATTTTGTTTAATTGGGAAATATGTTTTAATGGGAATGTAAATTTTTCTTATTTTTTAAAACCAAAATTTGCTGCTACTTTCTCTTTTTCAGTTGGGAGTATGTAAGAATAATATGTTGACCCAAAAAAGGATTAATAAATGCGTTTTCTTTTTCTAATATTGATATTTAAAATTTATTGTAGTATTTTTAGATTGTTTTATTTAATTTATATTTTAATCTTTGAATTATTTGAGATTCATATATTATTGTGCTTATAATTTTCTATTGTTTTTTTTAGTTATATCAAATTAATTTTCTTCTAATTTATCAACTTTGATTGGTTGGTCATAAATCCTACTTTTTTTTGAAAACATAATTGTTACCGTTATTCATTCAATCCCAAAGGGAGATAATGAGTAGAAGCTCATCAACATAATAGATGAATAAAATAGGCTAATTAAATATAAGTTTACAACAAACATAGATAGATATATTGGAAAAACATAAATCATTGTTGGTAGATCCATAGGATCTTAAAGACTGTGACACCCTGGTTTGCGGAAATGTTTAAAAGAATTGATTTGCCCACATATGTATGTCATCAAAATGTACTTATTTTTCGGTCAAGGATTCTCAGAAAATTTCATGATGGGTGAACTTCCTGGAAGTGATAGTCGGAACTGTGCGAGTGAGGACAAAACACAGGAAAATATCATCGAACACTCGAAGTTATACGTAATCAATTCACAAGTAGCCAAGTGCCAATTACGATAGCCCTTATCCCAATTTAGTTTCATCAATTGCCTCTGTGAGTTCCTTCTACTTTTTTTTACTGTGCGAGTGAAGTTTTTAAAGTCTATCAGACATAACAAACTGGCCTAAGCAAGGTGGCGGTTGAGGAATTGTAGAGACAGAGGCTACATCATGGTGTGTCAAAGACACTTTCACGAATACATTAGAAAAATTAAAATTAGTTACTATCAAAAGATTTTGTGACGTTAGAAAAAGGTTTTTACTTTCATTGGATGTCGGAGCAAGCCATTTTGAGATAGCAAAAAGACGTGAACATGTTCTCTTCACATAGGAGGAGGGCAGAGACAAAGTTATCTTTATGGTGGAGAAGGTTGGACACAAGGTTATCTCCCCAAGGGAGGAAGGTGGAGGAGGTTGGACGCAAGATTATCTCCCCAAGGGAGGAAAATGGAGCCAAGGTTCTCTTCATGGTGGAGGAGGTTGGACGCAAGGTTCTTTCCAAGGGAAGAAGGTGGAGGAGATTGGACACAAGGTTATCTCCTCAAGGTTATCTCCCCAAGGGAGGAAAGTGGAGGAGGTTGGACGCAAGATTATCTCCCCAAGGGAGGAAGGCGGAGCCAAAATTCTCTTCATGGTGGAAGAGGTTGGATTCAAGGTTCTTTCCATAAGGGATAAAGACGGAGCCGAGGTTTTCTTCATGGTTGTCATACATTATTGTAATGATACATCATTGGTTAGTATATTATGCAATATATATTTTTTTCAAAATGTTTTTGAGCCATCAATTTTAGTAATTAAAAAACTATGCAGAAGTGAAAGTAAAATAGTTGGCTTAATGTATTCATATACACATTTTCTAGGTGGTGATAAAGAATATATTTGTAACATAGAGTATATATAGGTGTAAAAATATACTTTCTAATAACATACATAAAAGATTTCTAAATGGATATAAATCAGTGTATTATTATAAAAATAAAATTTATAAATAACATACTACAAATTTTAATATATTTTTGTTAAATTTAATTTAATTTAGAAAACTTTAAACCCGCACACCCGACGGGTCCTCATCTAGTAATAGTAAAAGTTTAAGTGTTAGTATCCCTATAATAGTAAAAGAGAAGTACAACTTCTACTTTAGACAAATATACCTCCATTGACCAAAAAAGAATACAATGTACGTGAGGTTAAATGAAACTTTTAAGGATCATGGGTCGAGTTATTTAAAAAATTAACCCGGAAATTTGAAATCGGGCAAATCAACAAAATTGGATCCGAGTCAAAAAGATTCGCGTCCTTTAAAGCGGGTTAAGTTTTTTTTTTCAATTTTTTCCAATAAACATAGTTTTAGAATCTCATGTGTAATAATGATGTTTAAAAAAATCTCATATGTGAATTGGAGAATTAAAGTTCTCTTCTCCCTCACGATCCTTCGTTGGTCAAAGAATGACGTCGGAGAAGGCGCTTACTGGTAGTGATTCACTGGAATTATGCCATGTTCGAGAAAAAATGAGATAAATAATATAGTTTTTGCTTTTGACTCATAAATCAATGGTTAATTGACGGATCTAACATATTTCTGTACAAAACTCATCAAATCGTGAAAAATTCAATTGCTAGCGTGATTTTGGAGAAATCATCTGTAATAATCGATCTGAAGGAAGAAGATAAGGACAATTTTGTAATTTACTATTAATTTAGAAAATATTGAAAGAAGAAAGAATTTAATAATATTCATAAGTGACTGTAACCAAAAATTCTAAATGGTGAAAGATTTTAGTATCTAACGTAATAACTACAATTATATTCAAATCCTACAATTTTTTAATGTTAATTATTCGGATTATGAAGAATTAACCATACTAAAAAAAAAATTTCGAGATAATAAGAAAATCAAAATAAAATCAATCACTCAAATAATTAGCGCTTGACATAAGCATTAGAAAAGTAATGATAATAAAATTTAAAAATAAGATATATCCAAAAATGTTGGAAATCGTTTAAAGATGTTTCCATAAAATCAAGCTATTTAATTTGGTGAAAATTTTTAAGATAATTTGTTACATTTAAAATCAAGCATTTCAAATTCAAATGTTACATATATAAACATATTTAATACAGTAAAATATTGTGCATCCCATATATAAAATCTAAACAGGTAATACACAATATTCCACATATATTCTCATTGCATTATATTTTTTAATTTCAAAAATATCTGATTTTATTAAACCTAATTTGTGATAATGATTAGCCGACTCTTCTTAGCCTATAAATTGATAATTGATAATCGATCATTTGCATCTTCAAAGTATCTCTTTCTCATTTTTATTATCATAGTTGTTCATCTATATCATAGAGAATTTATCATTTGCAATTTTTTTATTTTGGATTTGCAAGCAAATGATTTATTATTCATTTATTCTCATTGTTTAGTACATATGGCGTAGCTAATCTTTTTAATCTTATACTTTTATTTCAGGTGTGTAGAGCAAATCACTTCTCTTAAGGTAAAAT
Organism: Camelina laxa; assembly: GCA_024034495.1. Classification (NCBI taxonomy): domain Eukaryota; kingdom Viridiplantae; phylum Streptophyta; class Magnoliopsida; order Brassicales; family Brassicaceae; genus Camelina; species Camelina laxa. The sequence continues at coordinate 5,954,421 of CM043884.1, forward strand.
AACTTTTTAATCGATTAAATATATTTTTCATGTAATTTTTTCAACCATTTTTCATAACTATTTGTTTGATTCATGTAGCTTTCACCATCCCATCTATGTGTTTGCAGTAAGTTTTTTTATCCAATATATGTAAATCAACGATTTTTAGTATTTTGCAGGAACATCGAAAATAGTAATTATAACTATCAAACTGAATTATAACTTATACTGATTTTTTCAGGTTATATATATATATATATATATATATATATATCTTTTGATTTTTTCTTATATATATCCTACTATATTAATTGAGAAGTACAAATATGAAACTAACCTTAAAATGTGTAAAAAATTACATTAAATTGCCATTAGAAAAAATCTATTAAGTTTAATTAACTAAATTAAATATATATAATTAATTAAGAATAAAAAACACTCACATATCAAATATTAAAAAATCTAAAAAAAATCTAAAAAAGTATTTTCTCTTTCTAATAAATTATGGACAAAATTACTAATTAATTTTTTTAAAAATATATAAACCAATCAGAATTTTAAAACTAAGATTTTATATTCAAGTATACAATACCATTATTTTCAATAACTAAATTCGAAGATTTTGTTAAGATTTCAAATTATGATTCTCCTAATATCTTTATTTTATTTTATTTACAAATTGTTTGTAATTTTCATATAATTTTTATAATAAATAAATTGCATATTTTTTTTTTGCATATGTTATGATTTGAATTTTTTAAAACGAAGATATATTACTCAATGTATAAAAATGTGTGTTTTAATTTCCACATTGGCGGGTTGGTAAAATTAAATTTATATAGATGATAAATTAATATTTTTTATTTGCTCACAAATATAATATTAAAATTACTATTTTATATTTCACAAAATAATGATGCAAATACAATAAATAAACAATATAAAACTGTAATAATACGACAAAAATAAAATACTATAATATTCTAAAATAATTAGTATTCAAATAGACTAATAAATTTACATAACAATTAAAAATAAATATTATCTCAAATAAAATATTTAAAAAACTAATAATAATAATTTTATTATTATATTATAATTTTTTTTTAAAATGTTAACCCGTGCTTTAAGCACGAGATATATCCTAGTCTATATATATATATTTTATAAGTACATTTAACAAACAAATCCTGAACTTGCCATCTATTTACAAGACTGCCATTGTATTAAATTTTACATAAACATTTACTGAAAAATCATAACAAATTCAGATTTTATTTCAACAATATCTTTTCCTATTCAGATTTTATTTCAAAAATTCACGTCTGCTTGCAAATTGGGCCTTTCGTACAAAAAGACAAGAGTCCATAATATTAGCCCGATCATACAGCAATTATTTATATATTCTACCTCCCTCATAGACGTATTTTTAATACATAATATATTATTATATAGACTTTTTATCAATACTCATAAGAAACAATTGATATAAATAAAACTTTACAAACAAAAAACACTCCACCACTTTGATCAAATTGCACAACTATAAATACAACTACGTTAAAATGATATATGGATTAAAAAATCTAAATTACAAAATCAAATTACAGTATAAACATATAATTATAAAAATTATTTAATTTAAAATACTATTAATCATATGTTGTAAACAAAAATTACTAATTACATAACAATATATTTGTTGACTAAAGTAAATTAAAAGGATATTCTCCCTATATAATAAAGCAATAAATTTACATGAAATTATACAATTCATAATTAATTTATTCAAACTATAGTATATATTTAAAAATATAAAGATATTAATTACATATATAGATTACATAATAAATAAATTATATTATTTATTTATAAATAAAAATATAGCCCCGCGGTATACCGCCGCTGAATATCTAGTATAAAATTATAGTTAAATTTTTTAAAATATGCCCCAGGAAATCAGAGGGTTAAAGAAAGGAGAGACCATGATCACAAGATCCAAAGAAATTTAATGTATTCCTAATGTTGTATTTGTTTGAAACATCAAGTCGAAATATTAATAATATTTAATTGAATATATAAATTCTATGTCTAATAGTAGAATAATTTTATGCAAACAAAATTTGTATTCAAACTAGCCGTCCTATATTCAGAGATAAAAGTGTTCCTTTTCACAAATATTTTTTAATAAAAATATTTATTTACATTAATTCTTTTAATATATAGTATTTTCTAAATCTATTTTCTCTTCATTTTATGACAAATCATTGATGATTTCTCCATCATTGATAGATTGTTGGAGTACTTAATCAAATTCATTTTTAAAGATATATATGTAGTTTTTCAATGGATCAAAACATCTTAAAATTGATATATAGGTCTAGTTTGCCTATAACAATTATTTGAGTAATTAATCAATTCATTTTTGAAGATATATATGTAATTTTCAACAGGTCAAAACATGTAAAGAAATTTAGCTCAACATTATCATATTTTGTAATCTACTTACTTTGGGTTACTTAGGTTAGTATGTAGCATACATTATGAATGTGTAATTTTGACGAACGCAATCTTTATAACTTAAAAAAAAGTTCTTTTTTTACGAATATACTAGGTTCGGACCCGCACGTACGTGCGGGGTTATGTTTATAAACCAATTTTTTTTAGTATTTATAATCAAACTCATACTAATTGAGATTCTAGTTTGCTTTTTGGTTTAGTTTATTAATGTTTGAAAATTTGAAATAATAATTGTTTCACCAAAATTTTAAAATTTGGAACAACATAATGGTTGGACTGATAACAAATGAAATCAATTGATTAGATTCTATTAAATTTGTGAACTATCAAATCAAATATATAACCGTTAACGACGATGAAAACCCGTTTGAGACAAATACATATATTTAAGGTTGGGCGTAATTCTCTTTTCGTTTTGTCATGTTCCATCATGTCCTACACCTGTTCTCAAATTTTTGTTGCATAAAAGAATATTGTAACACCCGCAAACCATTTTCTGGGAATTTTGGTGAGGGTGTCGATCGACACCACAGAGGGAGTGTCGATCGACACCAGTTGTGGCCGGTTTGGTCGGTTCAATTTTAATTGTCCGGTTTGTGTGGTTGGTTTAGGGAATCCCTAAATCGAGTTTTTAGAGGTAGAAAACGACCTAGGGTCGTGTTATTTTGGTGATTCGCCGTTTTTGAGAGAAAACACAAAGAGAGAGTGTTCTTGAGATTTTGGGAAGAGTTTGAGAGATTCCTTGCTGTTCTTGGGAGATCTAAGGCTGGGAAGGTGCTAGAAGCTTGCTAGGAGTGAGGGATTCGTTCTTATTGGTCAGAAACTTCCTGCAAAGAGGTGAGTGCATGACCATGGCTTATCTAAGCTAAGATTTCTAGATTCTATGTGATTTGGTGCTTATGTGGTTGTTTCCTTGAGTTCTCTATGCTATTTCGTTGCTATCTGGGCTGGGTTTGGCTTCTGGGAGTGCAAGGAGCGGATTGGAGAAGATTGGAGGCGAGATTCGGAGTTTCTGATCGAGGGAAATCGCTGCTCGGTATCGGTGTCGGTCGACACCAGTTGGGGTGTCGGTCGACACCAACGCGAGGACGGCTCGGGACTTTGGCGAGTGTCGTTCGATGCCATGTGGAGGCATCGGTCGACACAAACTAGGGTTTTCGAGAGTGTCGGGCAGGGTGTCGGTCGACACCAGATAGTCAGTGACGATCGACACCATCTGGTATCGGTCGACACCCCTTGTTCAGTTGCGATGGATGTTGCATGCGTTGTATATTGCCTGGTTTGTTTTATTGATTGTTGTTTGTGGCTTGTAGAGATCTTATTGCTTGTGTGTATAGCCCAGTAGATGGGAGGATTGCCTCACTGAGTGTTTATCAAATACTCATGCATCTCAATTTGTGTTTGTGGTGCAGGTAAAGGCAAAGTGTGATCGTGGAATCAAAGGCAATGAAGAGGAGGATGTTCTAGGGACTCGATTGGATGTTGTCTGGCATTTGCTAGGGTGCTAGAGTTGAGTCATTAGAAACATTGCTAGGTTGCTGGTTTTCATATTTCTTGTTGTTTGGTATTGAGATATTGCCTTGCTATAATATTGGTTTATTATTGGGTGATTATTGGATATTGATTATGTTTTTTTTCCGCTGTTGAATGTGTTGTGGTTAGGTGGCTAGTGGGTATGGGACCACTAGCTGTAGTTGTTTTAATATATTATATTTATTATTTATTTATTAAAAAAAAAAAAAAGGGTTGGTCGTTTCATTTTGGTATCAGAGCCCTTACGGTTCTAGGTTTGGGTTCACTAGGTTTCTGTGGTGATGTTTGGGATTGCATGTCTTGATTGATTATGTGAGTTAGTCAATTGTGTGTGGTATGGAGTCCCAGAACATCCTCTTCGAGCCGTGTGTGATTCCACGGTGAGTTTATGTTTCGTGTTATAATAGAAATTGTTTGCTTAGCCTTCCATGGTAGTGCAGATGGTTAGAGAGGATGCTGTGGCTGGTCGAGGTCGTGGACGCGGACGTGGTCGTGGACGCGGACGTGGTCGTGGTAGGGGCAGAGTCCTAGTGGTTAGTGAGACCGAGGACCGAGTGTGACAGCTGAGGGTGTTGGCGAGTCGCAGGGTGTTCCGGGGATTCCGTGAGTGTGGCGGAGGGGGCGGTGTTGATGCTCCAGTGGCCGGTGATGCTAGGGTCCCGGGTGTGGGGGTCCCAGCGGGTGGAGTCCCTGGTGTTGACCTTGCGGCTTTGCTAGCACAGGTGTTAGAGCGGTTACCACCAGTGGTACCGGCTCAGGCTCAGGTAGTGCCACCAGTGGTGGCGGAGGAGCGGCAGCCAGTGGCTGCGGATGCGGGGTCCATGCTCGTTATCTCAGCATGTTGACAGGATGGGTCGGTTGCGTACTGAGCAGTTTTCAGGAGGTGTAGATCCTACTGCTGCGGATGCGTGGAGGACGAGAGTGGAACGTAACTTCCACACTCGAGATGTCCCGAGGAGTTTTGGGTGGACATAGGGGTCTACTTTTTGAGTGGTGATGCTGAGTTGTGGTGGAGATCTGTGGCTGCTAGGAGGGTGCAGCGGGAGATGACTTGGGCTGACTTCGTTTTGGAGTTCAACCGCAAGTATTTTCCTAGAGAGGCATTGGATCGTTTGGAGGTGCAGTTCCTTCGGTTGTCTCAGGGGACACGGTCAGTGCGGGAGTTGGACTTGGAGTTCAGTCGACTTCTTTGTTATGGAGGTCGGGCTATGGAGCCTGAGGAGGCTCAGATCAGGAGGTTCTTGAGGGCTCTACGTGATGACTTGAGAGTTCACTGTAGAGGGAGGAGTTATGCTACGCGTGCAGAGCTGGTTGAGACTGCAGCAGAGATTGAGGAGGATATCCGGGCACAGTCAGTGGTGGTAGCTCCAGCAGTTCAGCCTAGTAAGGCTCAGCAGCAGGGTGGTTCTAGCAGGGGCGGTAGGCATGCTCAGGGAACCAAGAGGAAGTGGGAGGCTACGCAGAAGCCGAGTGGTGCGGGTTGCTTCGGTTGTGGGAGCAGGGATCACAGGGTTGCTAGTTGTCCCAAGAGGAGTGTTCCGACGGCAGGACCTCGAGTGTGTTATCATTGTAGGGAGACAGGGCACATCAAGCCTTTTGTCCCAAGCTGCAGCCGGCAGCAGTGGCAGCGCAGCAGCAGGTGCAGCCTGGGGTCAGCAGGTGGCACGGATTGAGCAGGGGCCTCGGGTTTACACGACAGTGGAGACTGGTGGAACCAGTGCCGGGCGATCACAGGTATAATTTCGGTACTTAATCTTTGTGAATTTTAGTAGGGTCAGATTTTATGTTCCTGTGATAAAGTGTTAGGTTCTCAACACATGAGGTTTGTGTAGGGACCTTGTTGGTGGCGGGTTTAAGTCCCACGTTATGTTTGATTCTGGAGCTTCGCATAGCTTCATTACTCCAGTGTGCAGAGTGTGCGGGGATCAGCGGGGATCCTGGAGAGCGCACAGGAGTTGTTAGAGTTGCGGGAGGCAAGTTCCTGAGAGTTATTGGACGAGCTAGAGGAATTGATATTCAGATCGCAGGAGAGTCATGGCCAGCGGATTTGCTTATCAGTCCCGTGGAGCTGTATGATGTTATTCTCGGGATGGATTGGATGCATCGGCATATGGTGCATTTAGATTGCTATCGGGGTAGAGTGGAGTTTGAGCGACCAGGAGGGAAGTTGGTTTTTCAGGGTATTAGACCGACTTCGGGAGTCTCGTGATCTCAGCCATTCAGGCTGGGAAGATGATCGAGAAGGGCCGTGAGGCTTATTTGGTTACTATATCTATGCCAGAGTCAGTGGGGAAGTCTACGGTTAGCGGTATTCCAGTAGTGGAGGAGTTTGAGGATGTTTTTCAGTCTCGCAGGATTACCACCATCTCGGTCGGATCCTTTTACCATTGAACTGGAACCGGGGACGACACCGTTATCCAAGGCTCCTTACAGGATGGCTCCAGCAGAGATGGCAGAGCTGAAGAAGCAGCTAGAGGATTTATTGAGTAAGGGATTCATCCGTCCTAGCGTGTCACCGTGGGGAGCGCCGGTGTTGTTTGTCAAGAAAAGGATGGGAGTTTCCGGTTGTGTATTGATTACAGGGTTTGAACCGGGTCACTGTGAAGAACAAGTACCCTCTCCCGAGGATTGACGAGTTGTTGGATCAGTTGAGGGGTGCTACTTGGTTCTCCAAGGTGGATCCGGCGGGTTATCATCGATACCGATAGATGAGGCAGATGTGAGGAAGACTGCTTTCAGGACGAGGTATGGGCATTATGAGTTTGTGGTGATGCCTTTCGGGTTGACTAACGCACCAGCAGCGTTTATGAGATTGATGAACAGTGTGTTTCAGGAGTTTCTGGATGTATCTGTCATCATTTTCATCGACGATATCCTGGTTTATTCTAAGAGTCCTGAGGAGCATGCAGTGCATTTGAGGGCAGTTATGGAGAAGCTGCGGGAGCAGAAGTTGTTTGCCAAGTTGAGCAAGTGTAGTTTCTGGCAGCGTGAGATGGGCTTTCGGGTCACATTGTTTCGTTGAGGGGTTTCAGTAGATCCAGAGAAGATTCAGGCTATCGAGATTGGCCTAGACCGCAGAATGCCACAGAGATCAGGAGTTTCCTTGGATTGGCAGGTTACTACAGGAGATTTGTGCAGGGGTTTGCAAGCAGAGCACGTCCTATGACTAAGTTGACAGGGAAGGATGTTCCTTTTGTCTGGTCGAAGAGTGTGAGGAAGGCTTTGCAAGCCTGAAGGAGATGTTGACTACTGCGCCAGTGTTGGCTTTGCCTGAGCAGGGAGAACCCTATGTGGTTTATACAGATGCATCTAGAGTTGGGTTGGGTTGTGTTCTGATGCAGCATGGGAAGGTGATTGCTTATGCTTCGCGGCAGTTGCGGGTGCATGAAGGCAACTATCCTACTCATGATTTGGAGATGGGTGCTGTAGTTTTTGCCCTGAAGATTTGGAGATCTTATCTTTATGGTGCAAAGGTACAGGTGTTCACAGATCATAAGAGCCTGAAGTATATATTCACTCAGCCTGAGCTGAATTTGAGACAGAGGCGGTGGATGGAGCTTGTGGCAGATTATGATTTGGAGATAGCCTATCATCCCGGTAAGGCTAACACGGTTGCATGATGCTCGAGTCGGAAGAGGGTAGCTTCGGCTCAGGAGCAGGAGATGGAGTCTCTGGTAGGGGAGATCGTGCTTTGAGCTTATGTGCTGTTTCACAGAACCGTTGGGTTTGGAAGCAGATAGAGCAGATCTTCGAGTAGAGTGCGGTTGGCTCAGGAGAAGGATTTGGGGCTAGTGAATGCCTCTAAGGATGTGGATTCAGAGTATCAGGTCTCAGATAATGGTACTATCTTGGTGCACGGTCGTGTGTGTGTGCCCAAGGATGAGGAGTTGAGACAGGAGATTCTGAGAGAGGCTCATGCGAGCAAGTTATCCATTCATCCAGGAGCGACCAAGATGTACCGTGACCTCAAGAGGTACTATCATTGGGTCGGGATGAAGAAGGATGTGGCTAGTTGGGTTTCGAGGTGCGATGTATGTCAGCTAGTGAAGGCTGAGCATCAGGTTCTGGCGGGTTACTGAAGAGTTTACCCATTCCCGAGTGGAAGTGGGATATGATCACTATGGATTTCGTGGTAGGATTGCCAGTGTCACGGACCTTTGATGCTATTTGGGTCATTGTGGACCGGTTGACTAAGTCAGCACATTTTCTGGCCATTAAGAAGACTGATGGAGCAGCGGTCTTGGCTAAGAAGTATGTGAGGGAGATAGTCAGGTTGCATGGGGTGCCAGCAAGCATTGTGTCGATAGGGATTCTAAGTTCACTTCGGTGTTCTGAAGGCATTTCAGGCAGAGATGGGCACTAAGGTGCATATGAGTACAGCTTATCATCCCCAGACTGATGGACAGTCGAGAGGACGATCCGAGACGTTGGAGGATTTGCTGAGGATGTGTGTGTTGGATTGGGGTGGCCATTGGGCAGATCATCCGAACCTGTAGAGTTTGCTTACAACAACAGCTATCGTGCAAGTATTAAGATGGCTCCTTATGAGGCTTTGTATGGGAGGCCATGTCGTACACCATTATGCTGGACTCAGGTGGGGAGAGGAGCATGTTTGGTGCTAGTTTTGTTCAGGAGACCTCAGAGAAGATTCGGGTTCTCAAGCTGAACATGAAGGAGGCTCAGATAGGCGAGGAGTTATGCAGATAGGAGGAGGAGAGATCTTGAGTTTCAGGTAGGAGACAGAGTGTACCTCAAGATGGCCATGTTGCGGGGTCCGAACAGGTCATTGTCGAGACTAAGTTGAGTCCGAGGTATATGGGTCCATTCAGAGTGATTGAGCGGGTTGGACCAGTGGCATATAGATTGGAGTTACCTGAGGTGATGCGTGCATTCCATAAGGTTTTCCATGTGTCTATGTTGCGGAAGTGTCTCCGTGAGGGAGAGGAGGTGTTGGCTAAGATTCCTGAGGATCTTCAGCCTAACATGACTTTGGAGGCGAGACCAGTGAGGGTTCTCGAGAGGAGGATCAAGGAACTTCGGAAGAAGAAGATTCCTTTGATGAGAGTCCTTTGGGACTGTGATGGTGTTGAGGAGCAGACTTGGGAGCCCGAGGCAAAGATGAAGGCAAGGTTCAAGAAGTGGTATGAGAAGCAAGCCGCGACTTGAGCTTGTTTAGCCGGGTCCCATCGTATCCGTGGCTGGAGCGGGAATGGAGTATTCCAGCCCATCTCTCTTGTTACTCGGTCGCTTGGGGTGGTTGGTTGTGCGACTCAGTAACAAGATGAGGTGGTGATTGGGGTACAAAGTTTCCGTGAGGCGGGGTTGTGAAGAGAAGTTTCCAAAAGTGGAAAGTTTCCAAAATGGAAGGTGCTAAATATGGAAAGTTTTATGGGAGTTAGAATTTGTCCATTTTAGCGGTGGAGAGCCTTAAAGGGGGCTTGGGTGTGGCCTTAGTGGCGGACTTTTGAGTCAGTGTGCCCGTGTGTGGCGGTCTTTTTAGACATTGTGGGGTCTTCGTGACGGGCTTTTAGCCAGAGTGTCTTTGTGACGGTCCTCTTTAGGACATTTGTGTGGCCTTGGTGGCGGTCCTTTTTAGGACGTTTGTTTGGCCTTTGTGGCGGGCTGTTTAGCCAGAGTGTCTTTGTGACGGTCCTTCGGGACAGATGGCCTTTGTGGCGGGCTGTTTAGCCAGAGTGTCTTTGTGACGGTCCTTCGGGACAGAGTGTCTTTGTGACGGTCCTTCGGGACAGATGGTCTTTGTGACGGTCCTTCGGGACAGATGGCCTTGGTGGCGGTCCTTTTTAGGACATTTGTTTGGCCTTGGTGGCGGTCCTCTTTAGGACATTTGTTTGGCCTTGGTGGCGGTCCTCTTTAGGACATTTTGTTTGGCCTTGGTGGCGGTCCTCTTTAGGACATTTTGTTTGGCCTTTGTGGCGGCCCTTGTGGCGTATATGATCCTTGTGTGGTCATGAGGTATTCCAGTGAGGGAATATGTGGTTGGTAGGACATTGAGATGTTTTACGCGAGCCACGGGAAGGAAACCTGGATAGGGATAGGACTCGGACGTGTTCGAATCGTTTGCTCGCGACTTGGGGGACTTAGGTTCTCCTAGTACTGCCATTTTCAGAGACTTTGTGGCTCGGAAGAATGGTTGGTATATCGACTTCGGATGACGATCCGGGGCGCGCTGTAGGGTGGCAACCCGAGAGACGAGTTTGGACTTTTCCTTATATATTATGGCATGCGGGCTTCGGCCTGATGAGGAGCCAACATTTGGCATGCAGACTTAGGTCTGATGAGGAGCCAATAAAAACTCAAGGTTTAGGCCTATGAGTAAAGGAAAGTCCAAAAAGTCAAGAGCAAATGACGCCTGGAGCGTGAGTCTATCGCCTAGAGGTGACCTTCTAGATCGGTCGGAGGAGTGCGGGCCGTGGAGACGGTTGCACGGGAGTCCTTGACTGATGGTTGTTCGAGATTCGAGGACGAATCTAGATTGGTGGGGGAGAATTGTAACACCCGCAAACCATTTTCTGGGAATTTTGGTGAGGGTGTCGATCGACACCACGAGGGAGTGTCGATCGACACCTGTGGCCGGTTTGGTCGGTTCAATTTTAATTGTCCGGTTTGTGTGGTTGGTTTAGGGAATCCCTAAATCGAGTGTTTAGAGGTAGAAAACGACCTAGGGTCGTGTTATTTTGGTGATTCGCCGTTTTGAGAGAAAACACAAAGAGAGAGTGTTCTTGAGATTTTGGGAAGAGTTTGAGAGATTCCTTGCTGTTCTTGGGAGATCTAAGGCTGGGAAGGTGCTAGAAGCTTGCTAGGAGTGAGAGATTCGTTCCTATTGGTCAGAAACTTCCTGCAAAGAGGTGAGTGCATGACCATGGCTTATCTAAGCTAAGATTTCTAGATTCTATGTGATTTGGTGCTTATGTGGTTGTTTCCTTGAGTTTTCTATGCTATTTTGTTGCTATCTGGGCTGGTTTTGGCTTCTGGGAGTGCAAGGAGCGGATTGGAGAAGATTGGAGGCGAGATTCGGAGTTTCTGATCGAGGGAAATCGCTGCTCGGTATCGGTGTCGGTCGACACCAGTTGGGGTGTCGGTCGACACCAACGCGAGGACGGCTCGGGACTTTGGCGAGTGTCGTTCGATGCCATGTGGAGGCATCGGTCGACACAAACTAGGGTTTTCGGGAGGGTGTCGGTCGACACCAGTTTGGCGTCGGTCGACACCAGATAGTCAGTGACGATCGACACCATCTGGTGTCGGTCGACACCCCTTGTTCAGTTGCGATGGATGTTGCATGCGTTGTATATTGCCTGGTTTGTTTTATTGATTGTTGTTTGTGGCTTGTAGAGATCTTATTGCTTGTGTGTATAGCCCAGTAGATGGGAGGATTGCCTCACTGAGTGTTTATCAAATACTCATGCATCTCAATTTGTGTTTGTGGTGCAGGTAAAGGCAAAGTGTGATCGTGGAATCAAAGGCAATGAAGAGGAGGATGTTCTAGGGACTCGATTGGATGTTGTCTGGCATTTGCTAGGGTGCTAGAGTTGAGTCATTAGAAACATTGCTAGGTTGCTGGTTTTCATATTTCTTGTTGTTTGGTATTGAGATATTGCCTTGCTATAATATTGGTTTATTATTGGGTGATTATTGGATATTGATTATGTTTTTTTTCCGCTGTTGAATGTGTTGTGGTTAGGTGGCTAGTGGGTATGGGACCACTAGCTGTAGTTGTTTTAATATATTATATTTATTATTTATTTATTAAAAAAAAAAAAAGGGTTGGTCGTTTCAAATACATTCCCAATATGGGACATTAATCGAAAATAGGACGGGACCGGACGAAAACATACATTCTCAAAATCCCGTATGGAAGAAACATAAATATAATTCATAGTATATTTATATATCATATGTTATAATAAAAATATTACAAAATTAATTGACTTCTTTATTCTTATTATTTTATATATGGTTCACCTATATTAGATTATATTTTTTGTTTAAATATTTTTAACTGTTATAGAACATATTTTATTTATTTTTTATTTTATATTGAACTTATGCTAGTTCAATTGGAAATAGTAAGATTTATTTGAGAACATTAAATGTGTTTTATCATGTAATAGAACATGTCAAGAATTAGAATTATTTATTTAATATGTGTAAACATATTTATTTAGTATAACATTCGTAACTCAAATTTTTGTCATTTTGATTTTTGGTTCAGTTTCATTTTGGTTTATGAATATTTGGGTGTTTGAGTGTTAATCAGTACTTTAAGACTTGGATCAAACCAATGGTTGGCCTGGAAACGATTAAAATAAGTTATAAATGAGAGAACATAGGCATGTATATTTTGGACATATAGTATCCACCAAATGTAAATTTCTGTTATATAATAATTTTAAAAACTATTATTAGTTTGATAATATTTATAGTAGTCTAGCGGATAAGAGATTGGACAAAGACTATTCGTATTTGGTTATCAAAAATAAATAAATAGGAAAAGCTTCTAACAGGATATCCTTATTTTTTTTTTTAGTATTTAATTTTTACAAAATTAATGAAAATTTTCCAAACTTTCTTTATATTATTTTCTTTAAAAATAATTTCTTTTCTTAATCCAAAAATAGCTGAATTCTACAAAATATATGTTCTTAAATTAACTCTGACCAAAATTATTAAGAATTTGAAAATTGAATGTTGTTATCTAAATTTTCTAATCTCATGTGGTATTTTGCAGAGTAATCTTTTAAGAAAAACATTTTTTAGACTTTTTAAAGATAGTGATAACTTAAAAACAAATTTCAAGGTACTCATGTTATAAAGTTTCACTGCCATGTGTGTTGTTTGTTTTATTTTCCATATACATCCCAAATTATAGTGTCATTTTAAAAAAGACTGTTCACTTCATATATTTGAAAAAAAAATAAGAAAAATAATATAATTTAATACATACAGTTGATTACAAATTTACAATACAATCATGGAAGATTAAATTGTACTTTTATGTGTTGGTTTCTAAAGTTAATTGGTAATGTTAACTAAAGGCTCAACTACATACCCTAATAAGAACTTCCTTAGAGTTTTCTTAAATAAATATATATAAAAACTGAAGAAAACAAATACTAATATAGTTGTACAGGTTCATAAAAAAAAATGTTGATTTCTTTTAAGCAATCAAATGTAATTTTCTTGTTTTGCAGATGTTGTGTCAATTGGATGAACACTCGTTCATACCATAATCATCCCTTATATACAATCTCTAGGTAAAAAAATGTATGCTTTCGAAAAAGATCTTGATTTGTATATGCTTATGTACACGACAAAAAATTATAAATTTAACAATTCATAAGAATAATAAACATGACATAGAACATAGTATTAGTTAACTAAAAAAAGAATATAGTAGATGTTAGCAATACGCATATGCAAACTTAAATACTAAGACACATACATTTTTTTTTTCTTTGCAAAAACAAAGAGATACATAAAAAGAGTGTTGTATATAATATGTGAATGTTAAATCGATTACTCTATTTATAGGCTGGAAAGAATCAGACTAATTTTTTTTTACTTTTATGTTTAAAACAACAAAAATCTATATAAAATCTTTTAAAATCTTATTTGTTTTTCAGTTAATGCATATACAATGTGTTTGAATCTGTATGGATGATTCGATTTGGATAATGAATTAATTGTTTAGATTCTGCGATTCCTATTAAATCGATAAGAGTAAATATATAAGGTTAGTTTTAGAAATAATCCCTAAATTTTAGATATTTGGTAAACTAATTACTGATTTATTTCAAGATTTCTTAATATAAATCATCTGTTTAAATTAAAGTTAAGTTATTTTCATATATACTATTCAAATTAAATTAGGTAAGTTTTATAAGTTGCGAAAATCTCTTATTATTTTACAAATTTTTAATTACTATATAAAATTCAAGGAATTGTTAATATAAATAATTTCGTTTATATTATAATATTTAAAATTTTCATTTTGTAATCTTACTGACTGTATTTTTTTATATAGTGAATGTATGTCAAATATTTGAATTTATTATTTGTAGTTAATATAGTTTCATAAAATATAGGAATGTATCATTTATAGTTAATATAGTTTCCTAAAATAATAGAATATTTTGAATTATAAAAAAGTTAATCATTTAGTTCTTTAATAATTGTTACCATTGTTTTAGGGAAGTTTATTTTTCTATAATTATATAGGCAAGTTGGTTTGTTTGGCAACATGGATATATGTCATGTTTTTGTTTTTTTTTTTTATCCCTAAGTGTGCTCCCCATTTAATAGTATAGATATTAAATTTTTTCATTATATTACAAATTATATTCTCTCGCGCTCTAGCGTGGGTCCGATCCTAGTCTATATAGTATTTTTGAATCAGTTTTAAGAAATAAATCATCATTGTCGAATGATTTACCATTGCATTAAATATTATTAGTTACCAAATCTTCAAAATCAATTGTAGGTTAAGATCTTTTAAAATAAAAAAATCCTCAAACTAATTAAAACATAAATATGTGATTATCTTTTAGTCATTCTTTCGTTGTTTTCAATGATTTCTTCTCAAAGTCTGACCCTAAATCCCCTGAATCCTACTTCACCTACTAGGTTCATAAAATTGTGGTTTTTAGCACCTACAATTAGTGAGTCATTAAAACTCAGACGAAGACAAAGTACTGTAAAAACTCCTCATCACTTATTTGTTTGTGTACCATCTTAGTTTTGTCTCTACTACCATTCTATGTGAACCAAAACACTGGTAGTGCTTATTGACCAATTTCACAGCTCTCTTTTGTATAGTTCTTTAACTTCATTTATTATCAATCTTTCTCTTGAGATACTTCAAACCAATCTTCATTATCCGACATCCCATAATTTTACGTGAACGACATTTATGGAACTAAACCAAAAGGAAGAAACGATACTTGAGAGCAGTAACTCTCTTTGTTTGGCCATATATTTTCTTTACTCATCAACTTGTATATTATTGATCGGCTAACACATGAACCAAACAAAATGACAGATCAAAAGGTTATGAAGCATAGTTGACATGATAATTTTTTCCTGGAGTTTAAACTGTAAGAGTTACCTGAAATGTCAAATTTTCTTGTCTTGGTTAAACATATTCACTGGAAGAATGTTACCTATTGACATTACACAAAACTTAGATAAAATACCTCATGTTCCTTAAAACAACATGTTCACATCTTCCCGGGCGTTTGTGTTGTGACCTGTTCAAGTCAACATGCAAAGTTGTAAGCTTGTGATGTCGAATTAAATTACAAACTAATACCATATGGTCTCTTGAAGTGTAAGACTAAATAAGAGAAGACATGTACCTTGCGTGAAAAGAATAAGGGAGCTGGATCGTTTCCTCAAAATTCCAGGACTCATGGCTGAACGAATTTGGATTTATGAGAGACCAAAACATCAAGGAGTAGTTTGTCCTCTTTGCTACTGTATGTGGTTAGAAGTGGCGGTTTAAAAAATATTTGTCACTTGGTAGTGAGTACATAAACTGACCAATTCCATGGCGGGTGTTAAAGCTTCCACATAAATTTGATGGTGAAACCATTGGCTTTGAAATGTGTTATTATATGGCTTGAGACATAGACCTTCTTCTATCTTTTGTATTAACCACTGATTTGAAAAATTAAAGAACGTTGATAAAAAGTTCAAGGGCCTGAGTTACGATCGAATTAAGAGTCAGATTGATAATGGTTGGGATCATTTTCTCAGGCAGGGGAATGACCCCCTGAAGTCAGCATCAATTGTTCCTGCAGTTCAATGAAACAAACAAAACAGAGGAAACTGTGAGAAGATTTGCACACGAAGAGCACTAGTTAACACAGGCAGCCCCTACAGTGACATTGCTAAGGACTTTGATTGGGTAACAAAGAAAAAGAAAAAGAGGATGAGCTATCTAACCTGTTATTGTTGACTGCTAAGTTAAAAAGAGCCATAGCTCCGGTTTCTTGTGCGGCTGCATTGTTTTCATGAGCAGCTGATCCTAGAAACCGCAAAAAAACGCTTCGACGAACCCATTCCAAAAATACGGTTCAACATACGGTTTGGCAACTAAAAAGCGAGTAGTCTACAATCCAAAAATTACTCGAGCAATATAGCAGCAACAGATGACGATAAAATCCAAGAAAGTCGAATACAGCAAGAACCAGAAAAATAAAACTGGCGTCCCATAAAAATAAATTACAAATGGTTTCCATATTGGTAGGTTTACAACTTACAAAGGAAATAAAGAAAAGAGTTGATTAATTTGATCAAAAAGAGAATAAACTTTCGTAATAGTACACAGAATATCCGGAGGTGGTAGGAGTGAAGACTAAATCGTAGGATTTGGAATGGAGATCAACTAGCACAGCTGGTTCCAAGTGGTGACGACCATGAACCAGTAACTTATTCTTCTCAAGAATTGCTATAGGGTAAGTGGCGAAAAAAGGTTTGCTGAAACAAGGAGTAGCTTCGGTGAGATCAATGGAACACATGTTCGACCATGTCCCTGAAGAAGAAGAAGAAGAAGAAGAAGAAGAGAAGGACCATATCTTTTGGGTATCCCATATTTTCTCGGAAATGCACAAGCGGTTATCTAGGATGCACAAGACGACGCTGTGGGGGTCAGGTATGCGTAGGTCTAAGGGAGGTTCAGATATGACTTTGAAAGTTTCAGTGTGAAGATCGAAAGACAGTACATTGGGAGAAAAACAGTCGGTGATCCAATAAAGTGAGCCATCTAAATACACTGGCGTCTGGTAAGGGAGAATCTGATAAGGAGTTGAAGGGGCAAGGTATCTCCAAGAGGTGGTGCTAAAATCGAAAACTTCACAAGTGGTAACGCTGCCGTCTTTGTCTAGGCCGAAGTCAGAAGAATTATATAACCAAACTGCCTTGTAAGTGCCCCTGATAATGTCTTTACCAAACCCAAGCTTACATGGCGGGGAGTAAGATAATTCTCTTTTATTAACAACCTTGTCGACGATGAGCTGTTCGACGCAGGAGAAAGGAATAGTCCGATGCCATTGAGTGGCGGGATTCACCACGACACTGGGTTCGTAGTCAGAATGGATGCAGAGCAGACCGTCACAAGAACCATGGCAAATCTTGAGGTGGTTAAAAGGGAGGGAGACCTTACGGAGTATGGAAGAAGAAGATCCCAAGACAATGTCAGGTTCATCAGCACCATAAACAATTTGAGTTGAATCATTCAAGGACACGAAAAGGACATCAGGGCCTCGTGACAGCCTACGACGGACAAACTGTCTTTCCTTGAAACGTTGGGAACAGACTGTCATTCTCCACTCCTTGGACACTAACCTGAATCTCATCAGAGATTTCACCGGAAGTCTCTCCAGTATGAGCGCTACAACATCGTGTGGAAGCGATTCCACACTAGTAGTAGTAGTAGCGGTAGGGCGATGCCTTTTCAATACCATCCACGAGCCATGTCTTTGTCGTCTTTTCAACATTGTGTCTCGTCCTCAGTCTCTAATTGATCAACAGACACAATAAGATCCTGAGGCTTCTTTTATAAACACACCAGTTGAGCATCTACGAATCGAGCTAGGCATTAAAAAGAAATGGAAAACTTCCATAAAAAGAAAAAGTAAATAATAAAACTTCTTATGAATAATAATAATAATTCAATTGAAGCATGGATAACTTCCATTGATCTACGAATCGAGCTAGGAATTGCAACAATGGAAAACTTCCATAAAGAGAAAAAAAGTAAATTCCAACACTTTCTCTCTTCTTATGAATAATAATAATTCAATTGAAGCATCTCAACTAGAAGAAAAAAATAAATAAATAAAGGAAAAGAAGAAGAAGCTCACAGTGAGAGTACCTCATGCAAATCCGTCCCCCTAAGCTATCGATTTCTCTCTCTCTCTCCCTCTCCCTTTGGAACAATCTTTTTCCTCTTGATATGTCGATGAGACTCTCGTCTCGGGGGAGGAACAGATCTCTCTCTCTCATAGGAATCTCAAAACCAAAAAACTACCCTATTTTTCATTTGGGCTTTGATTTTCATTTGGGCTTGTACAAGTATACAACTTTTTTCTTTAAAATGTTATTTTAATCAAAACTTAATTATATAGATTGATTCATCCAGTTGTGTGATTCTATAGGGTTATATTAATACTTATCCTAGGATGTATCGGTTCTTTTAAAAAAAATTATCGGATTATATCTAATATTTTGTTGTTAATATTTTTTATTTCTCGTCAGAAATAAATATATATAAATATGTTTAGTTAGAATTATAATATATTCAGTTTTGTTCTCTGTTCTCGAATTCTCCCAGGAATATTGTAAATTTTTTTTTTTTTTTTTTTTTTTTTTTTTTTATCATTTTGTAACCTTACCGATTAGGCTAAAAAAAAAAGAGAAGCGATTTCGTCTTCAATCTCTAGGATGTTCAGGTTTCTATGAATTCTTTTAAAGATTTTCAAGAGAAAGAAATATTGTATTTTTAACCTTTCAAACTTATTAGAAGAGCCATGAGGGTGTATCTAGAACAAAGGGCTATATCAAACAAAGCCAACAAGAGTTAAGACTATCATTCTTTAGTTCCCAGGAATTGCATACACCTATATAAATTGAACATGGTGCATTGGTAGGATCCAAAACCAGAGAAACTTCTTTACTCACTCCACCAAGAACTACATATCATAAAGAGACCCAACCCTATTTCTAAGACCCAGGACAAATCCTGAATACCCTGACTATCTCCTATAACTGGCTAGCTTTCTAGCTAACTGACTCAACTATAACTACTGGTACTGAGCTTGCCAACATAGCTATAATCCACTACAATCTACCTAGGATAATTACAATGCTCCTGCACTAAACTAACCCCAAGGAGTTATCACATACCTGTGATGTGAAGTCTTGTTCAACAGCTCCACCAGCAGCAGCAATGTCGGTCATAAGTCCTTCAACCTATCATCCAAAGGAACCAAAAGTTAAACAAAATCTTGAGACAGTGTTATCTACTTTTTCATAAAAAGCCAAATGATGCAAAACAATCAGCTTTCACACCAATCTAGCAGGCTAAAATTCACTCACGTTTTCATTAGCTATTCTCTCCTATTCTTTAAGTTCTTCTATTTGGCGCATTTTCTGGTTGAGCTCCTTTGTTTGAGTGTCCAACTGTTTCCTAAGACTCTCTAGTCTCTTCCCTGGTTGATACATGCAAAATACAAGTGGTCCGCATAAGATACACCAACAAAAGCAAAAAAAAGAATTACTGTGGACAGCAAAACAATCTAGATAACTAGGAGTGTCACATATAAAAAATGCATTACTCAAGAAACCACTTGGAGATGTATTTAAAACAGTCACTTCCATGAAGTTTCATTGACCATCAAGTACGATGTTGCAAGCGCAAGTGAAAATTCAAGTTCCTAAAAGAAACTTCATCAAAGTTTTCTTTGCCTCACCGTTCCTTGGCCACCTTATTCTATGAGGTAAAACTAAGCATCTACTTTCCTAGCGACCAATTAAATTCCTCGACTAAAGTTTTTAGATATAAAGGAGGAGTTATGCGTAAAAGAGCTTGCCTTGATTCCTCCAACAAGTGCTGCAGTTCAACAATCTCAAGCTGAGATGCCTTGACAATATTTTCTGGATCCTCAGGAGGACGACTAGACGAGACAATCGGAAGCAAAGCAGGTGGATTCGAGACAACAGGGGATGATTCAACAGCAGGGGATGGTTCAACAGCAGGAACTACCGACTCTGTAACAACCGGAACAGAGGAGATAGGAGAAGGACCTTCATTAACATTGGCAACCGCCAGTGGAGAACTCTCAGTACCAGATTCTGGCACATGAGAAGCAACAGAGCTCCCCCTTGCATCCGAAGGAGAAATAATCCAATCATCATCACCAGAAGTTGGAGAAGGAGACGCAAAAGGTAAAGATGAGGATGAAACAGGAGTCGCATAGGGAAAAACATCCTCTTGAAAAATCACATCCCGCGACACAAGGAACTCATTTCTCTCAATATCAAACATCTTCCAACCTTTTTTTGCCAGAAGAATAGCCAACAAAAACGCACAAACAACTTCGCTGGCCAAACTTATCTTTGTCTCATGTAAGGCGGTGAACATAACATGCAGAACCAAAGACACGAAGCTGGTCATATGACAGTTTGCAACCATGAAGTAACTCAAAGGGACTGCGAGCAGTGTACGGTTAATCAAGTATGCAGCAGTAAGGATAACCAATTTGCTTGAAACAACAAAGCCCTAGCAACATTGAGTATGCGCTGATGCTTCCATTCAATGCGTTCGTTCTGATGAGGCGTACCAACACACGATGTCTGATGAACAATTCCATTAGTACGAAAGTGGGAAGAAAGACACATGAATTATGTCCCATTATCAGTTCGAACTACCTTGACAGCTTCACCAAACTGTTTTTCCGTGTATTGCAAGAAATTTGTAAGAACTCCACGCACTTCGGAGTTCTCAAGTAAAAGAAACGTCCAAACTGCTCGAGAGAAGTCGTCAACAATAGTCAAAAAAAATAAACTGCACCACAAGAGGAGGGAACTCGATATGGCCCCCAAACGTCACAATGAATCATTGAAAAACAATCAGTTGTTTTATTAAGACTATCTGGAAAAACAGCTCTCATTTTTTTGGCTCTAAAACACATGCCACAAGACGTAGAGCCAACAGAAGGCGAGGAGCGGGAAAACAAGGGTAAAGCCGAAAGAACAAAAAAACTAGGATGTCCTAAACGCCGATGCCACAGAGCAGGATCAGAAGCCGCACTTGCCATATGAATCTTTGTTGTAGCCACATCCGTAAGATAATACACATCATCACGCTCTTCACCGTTTCCAATCAAAGTCTTCGAAAAACGGTCCTGCAAACACAGAGTGTGTCAGAAAATGTGGCAAGACACTTTGTTTGTTTAAAAAACTTAGAAACAGAGATCAATGTGCAGTTGAGTGAAGGCACAAAGAGAACATTTGTCAACTTGACATCATGTGAGAGTGGAAAAGCTCCCATGCTTATAGCAAAGGTTTTACTTCCATCAGCAAATCCAACCGGACTTGGTGGAATAGAGATACATCGGTTAACAAAAAGAGAGTCCCTGTCATGTGATGAGACGCTCCAGTATCCAAAATAACATTGCCAAATTTAATCTTACCAGATAACTTGTCGGAGTTATCACTAGTAGCAGTGCCATTGGTCGATTTTTCTTGAATAAACTGAGTGAAAGCCTTCAATTGTTCCTGTGTAAACTCAGGAAAGGAAGATGAATTGGAACTAGTAGCATTTGCAGCAACAGCCTGACCACGTCCGCGACCACCGACATTGAAAGAAGAACCACAACCTCTTCCTCGGCCTCCAGAACCACGACCAACATTGCTCTTTTCTTATTTCTCCGTTCACAAGTCTGGAAAACCAACAAGCTGCCAACATTCTCACTCCTCATGACCACTACGAACACAGTGAGAG
This sequence comes from Camelina laxa, assembly GCA_024034495.1. Taxonomy (NCBI): domain Eukaryota; kingdom Viridiplantae; phylum Streptophyta; class Magnoliopsida; order Brassicales; family Brassicaceae; genus Camelina; species Camelina laxa. The sequence continues at coordinate 5,975,977 of CM043884.1, forward strand.
CAAGAGAAACAACTTTTACGCATAACAAAGTCGGTCTTGTGTCCACTAGAAGCATCAGATCGAGTGATAGACAGGTTTTCACCCAGGGTATCAATTCCCTATGCAGTTGTAGTACAAAGGGTTATCAATCCAAATGGTTGTTATGCTAGCAGATATGATGCAATCAAAAATAAGCAAGTCAAGCCAAGTAATAATGGGTTTTTGGTTCTAACAGTCCTAATATAAACAAAGTAAAAGAATATAAACAAGTAAACCACACGACCTAAGCACTCGATGCAAGCAATCGAGTACAGAATCGAGTGGAGGTGATCGAGTATGCAAGTAAGGTATGAACAGCTCGAGGTATTACTCGATGTAGGTTATCGTGTACCTGATCGGGTAAGTGGTCGAGTAAGTTAAGAAAATGCAAGAAATGAAATACGAAAGTTCCTAAGGATGGGGGTAATTGAATCCCAAGTGTTTTATACCAGTACGGATGCCTTACATGCCTCAAGCAATTATTTCCTAGACAATGAACCTCTAAAACCTTGTCACCACACTTTCGCAATAGCAACAATCAACCTTGAACATATTACCACACTGTCGCACTAGCAATATGAACAAGCAGGCATTAAGAACAATTCATTTTTGTCAGTAAACTTGGACTTATCTGATTTTGTCACTCAAAGTTAAGTATACCTCTAGCATTGACCTAATCAAGCATTTTATCTACTCCTTTCGGCCTGTAGCATTGTAAACGCCCTAGATCTAATCTCAACCTTTCGGTCTGTTGACAACATTAAGAACATCAACCTAGAAGGAAATCTATGAATCATAACAATCAACTAAAGCATCCTAACCAATCAAGAACACCTAATCATCTATCCCATCCCTAGAATCTTTGCTACACTATTCGGACATAGAAACGAATGACAAAGCAATCATAAAAAACGAAAATGACATTATATTAAAAGATAGAGTAGAGTAGAAAGAGTATGGGATAAAAATCTAAGAAAACTACAAAATAAAATACAAAAACAAGAAGAAAATGTTGAGTCGCTCAGTTCTCTCACAGAAGCTCTCGCTCTCTGGTTTGAGGGTCTGCGGTGTGCTCGTTTGCGAGCTAGGGAAAGAGGGGGTTTATATATGGAAACCCATTTGACCTAGCTTCCCAGACCTGCCCGATGGTCTACTCGATGGGGTACACGAGGGTGAAGTTGGGTAACTCCTCGGGTGGATCCTCGGGTTGCTCTTCGCGCTCTTGGATCCTCTTCGATCGTGTTGGGGTTCGGACTTGTTCTTGTAGCTCGATGGCTCCTTTGGGTACATGCTCGAATTGTCCTTGTTTTTCCCCATTTTTGGCTCTTTAGCACCTGTTTTCATCAAATATATGCAAATACTGAAATGCAACACCCTAAATGCTCTAAAACTTGATTCTTACAGTAAATGATCTAAAAATGCTAATTTAGAGGTATGAACAATGCAAAATATGGACAAAAAAAAAGATGCTAAAAACATGTAAATTAGAGTGTTATCAGACCCCTAAACTTAAATCTGGCTAGTCCTCTAGCAAGGAAGTAGGAGGGTGCGGTTTGAAAGTGGGGACTCATAACCTTAAGATGCTAACCGAAGGATGCAAGCTATAGTCCTTAAAGATAGTTTAATGGTGCTAAAATCAATCAACATACTTACAAATATTTTTCTATGCCTATTACCATGCATCGATCTAGCTCAACTTCCAACTAAAGATAAGGAACATCTCTTTCACATTCAATTAAGTGTTTGGCGAATAGTTGCAAATGGAAGGTGAATCAAGCTTAATCGGTTTCAAGGGTAAGGCTTTTTGATAAGGTGGTTTTAAGCAAATTCTTTAGGTGGGTTTCTCTTAAAAAGTGGAATGCTAGACAGTTGTGAAAACTATCTAAGACTGAGAACAATTTGGGCATACAAAGCTTAACTCTTGATGATCTACCCCTTTTCTCATACATTCATCATTTTTTTTTTATTTAAACCTCCTAGAATTAAACTACCCACATCCTTGATTTTAACTCTTTTTTTTTTACTCCCTAAAATTTAGACTTTTAAACTTTAAATTTTCTAGCTCTTTCTCTTTTTTTTTTTTTTTCTTTCTTTGCTAAACTCCTAATATACATATATTATTTTCTTTCTTTCTAGGAGACTATAGCAAGAACTTTTCTTCTATTTTTTTAATTAGAGACTTAGAGCTAATTAATTCTAACCTTAGGGACTTTCTTTCTTTTTTTTTTTTTTTCATAACCCAACCCCAAATAAACATTCTAACCACCTATCTTTCAAAACCGAATCTATTACCTAGTTCAAATCTAACTTAGCTAAATCAAGAGGCAGTTCTTTGTCGTTCTCAATACTCTCAAGGTTTCCCAACCTATAGCACAATGAAAAAAGTCTCACTCAACAATTCACAACAAGGTTTGAAAGAAAGGTTTGGGTTCAAGGGTAGGACAAATGAATCGAGTTAAACGAAAAGATTGGTAAAAATGTGGAGTGCTAACCCGAATTTTAGAGTTACCATGAGCAAGAATTCAAGTTCCTTAAGCAAGACAATTAAAATTCAAATTAAATCCAATAATATAGAGATGTTCCAATGTTCAAGCAAGTGGAGGAGGCATTCAATCGACACAAAGGGTCTAAGCAAAGATTTTTCATTTTTTTCCAAAGATTGATCTAGCAACAATGAACTGTGACTAAAGGCTATAACTTCAATCCTAAGGTTTGATTTTTAAACAAGGTGGTTTTAAACTTTTAATCATTGTCCCCTATGCATGTGCAATAATCCTATATGAAACAAACTAGACTCAATCCTAAAATGCAAATGCAACTACATGAACACTCTTTTTTTTTTCAAATTTTTTCAAATTTTTTTGGTTTTTTAATGCACATAAATGCAGACTCAAATGAATAAAACTAGCATGCAAAAATTTGAAATAATAAAAATAAGAAAATAAAACACAATGTTAAATACATTCTAGGACCCTCCCTCAAACTTAAATTACAGAGTCCCTGTGTAAATAAAAGTCTAAAAAAGAATCCAAGAATCACACAAAATAAACTAAATGCAATGTTATTTACAAAGTTTGGATGTATGTGGTACCTCATCAGTTGGTGAAGAAGGAGGTTGTAGCAGCCTCCATACTCGCCAACGTATAGCCAGGGTCGTCGCCGGCTTCAGCAGGTGCCGGTGTTTGCTCGTCAGAGAGCTCAAATATGCGTACAGACGACTTGCTCGGACCAGCATCCGAGGTGTTGATCGAGGGTGGGATTGAGTAGCTCATCGGGTAGGGCATCGGGTAGTAGGACGGAAATGGCGGTAGAGGTCCAGAATGATCACCGGTGTATCCACTCGCAGGGTGCATTGTGTACGGCATCGTGAATGACATCTAGTACGGTGGAGGGAAAAGTCCAGCTTAATCACCCGATTGGGTGCTCGATGGGTGCATCGGATAATGCATCGTGTACCCCATCGGATTTGGTGTCGGGTAGGCGTCAGAATGGCTTTTCCTCGATGCTTCTTGTCGGGTGATGTCCTCCTCAGCTCGGGGCTCGTATGATGATGCTCTTTGAGGTTTCGGAGGTGGCAGTCCTCGATTTCCTCCTAGCGGTCCGCTTCTCCCCATCCATGTAGGTGCTTGTGCCGAGGTAGGAGCTGAGGCACAGTTTGCCTTATCTTGCAACTCCTTGATCTGACTTCCCATTATATTCACCGAACCGGCAAGATCCATGACCTTCTTCACCAAGAACTTGTTCATCTTTTTCAACCAACCGATCCTTTTGTGAGCTTCTCTCACTCCAACCGGTTGCTTTTCAGAGCATGCATACTCCTCAAAATCAAACTCCTCCGAGCTATCTCCTTGTCTCTGCCCGGCCTCCTCTCTCTTCTCAGCTTCGGACTCCTCCTCTGGGTTGTACAGCTCTTCCAACGGTGGTGCGAAGTCAATGTTGTTTCCTAGCCGAACCTTGGTGTATACGACATTGCGTAAAACCATTTGAGTAGCTCCGGCGGTTGGATGGACAAACTTGAACAGTGTCATCTCATTAGGCCTCTCATAGGCCAAAAATCTCGCCAGCACGAGGTAGTCCGCATCCAGCCACCTTGGTTCGTGAACAATTCCCTTTAAGGGCACATCGCATGCCACTAAGATTGGTGTGACTTGTCCCCCAATAGAGATCTCTCCGCCTCCTTCTCTCCTTTTCACAACCCACGATTTCAAGTACATGAATTGATCGAGTAGCACGAACAACATACTAGTATCAGCTATGTCTCCTACTAGCGGTGTTCCATCCCTAGCACTATCCAAAACTTCACACAATGCAACATCTAACAACTGAAGCTCATGGTCGTTCACATTCACAGTCTCTTTTCTAGCAAAAAGAGTGCATGTGAGGGACTTGTGAAAATACCTCAAAACAGGGCTCCTTATATGAGCGGATTTGGAGCTCGTGGATTTGTAGGGGTGCTTGTCTCCTATTGTCAGCCATAGGGACCTCATCTCCTCCTTGCTGACCTCCATACCTTCTCCACTACCAGCTTTGAAGCCATACAACTTCTCCATCTCCTTGAAAGTCAGCCGGTATTCCTTGTTCCTCACGGAGAAGGTGATGAACCCGATCCCCCCATCGGGTAGTAGGGTCGGGTAGTCCTCGAAATAGTGCAGCTTCAAGGTCGAAAGGAAGTGGACCGTCTCCTCCTCATATGCTTCTAGGTGGGTTCGCATCATACTGCCAGGTGATATGCTCAAATTTACCCTAGAGCTACTCTCTCAAATTAAGAGATTAATTGTAGTACTTAGGGATCGAATCCACAAGAACTCTAGATTCACACAATAGATTTAATAATCTCTTAACTATGCTAAAGCAAAATATTGTAATTAAATTGCAAAATAAAACAGAAAATAAAAGAGTTGTAAAATTCAAAAGGATTAAACGCTAGACCTCGGGAAATTCTCAGGAAATCATGGAAAATCAGATCAATTAATTAAACAAGTAGGATTCAACAATTAAGCACCGTTCTTGAACTCTAAACACAATTATAAAATAAATTAGTTCTCACTGCAAATATTATCTAAGTTTTAAAACCCAAAAATCCAAATCTCTATGCATAATTCAAGTTAAAAACCAGCAATAAAATCATGTTTAGATAAGTTCACAAAATTACTAAATCAAATCTCTTTGCAAGAAGTAATTTTGCTCACCAAAGGTTTTTGTCAGGAAATCAATTATATTCTCATATCAATCAATAATCCTAAGATCTAAATCCAGATGTCTAATCAAAGATCTAGCATTAAGAACAACCTATGGTGAAGAACAAGAAAGATAATGAATCCTAAATTAACAGATCTAACAATCCATGAAATCTCTAATGAGAAATCCTAAACCTAACAAGCAGATCTACTCAGACATAATTGTAAGAACACAAATCATGAATAAAATAGATAGCATTAAGAAAGAGATTAAAGAAGAAGTAAAGGAGTTCTGAATCTTCTCTGAAGGAGTCTTGATTCTTCTCTCCAAAAGCTCTCTAAAAATCTCTCAGGGTTTTGCTCTCAAAAGTTGCAGGGAAAAATAAAGCTTAGTCTAAACAATGACCTAAAAATCCTATTTATATTCCTAAAACACGGCCAGGGACTAATGATGCAAATAGGAAAAACTTTGGGGCAGCTTTGTAAATCTTCAAAACTTGTGAGGAAAACTTCCGATTTTGACTTTGGCCTAGCATCGATCGATGCATATGCTGTGTCGATCGATGCACTCTTCTGAACATGTCTCCCAACTTCTGTAACTCAGCCTCAATGCTTGATTAAGCTCCAAATCTTCCTATTTAGCTCCATTATGCTCCCATCCATGTTAAATCTTATAAAGACTCAAAAGACTCTAAAAATACCAAGAAGACTCTATATTTAAGACTTATATCATGGCTAAAAACACCTAAAAACCATGATATATCAACTTCCCCATACTTAGCATTTGCTTGCCCTCAAGCAAAACATAAACTTCATCTGTGAAAGAGGTTTGAAACGCAGGAACTCATTTTCTTTTTAAAGTAATGCCATGATCATCCAAACCTTAATCCACATGCTTAGCAGATAAATCCAAATCGAACCACCATGTACTTCTCCGTTGACTTTCATAGCATCCCAAATTCAAACCAAATTCCACTACTTTCATCGTTGAGTCTCATCAATTTGATCAATATCAAGAACCTTCTAGACTCATTCCCGTACAATACCATAACAAGCAAGACATATCTTTTACCACATGTGGTACTCTTTCTCTCCCCCAGACTTATTCTTTTTTTTTTTAATCTTCCTTAGAGCTTTGCTTTGTTTTTTTTCTTTTCTCTCAAAGTTGTAGGCGAATAATGGGGTCATCGTTAATTTACCTACCCCTCGCTTCCAAGTTTTGTGTGATCATTTGACTCAAGAATAGAATATTGAGGTCACAGGTAATTTACCTACCTCTCTAAACTGATCAAAAATCATCTCATCTTTTATTCTCTCTTTTTTTTTTTTAACAAAGCTCTCAGGATTTTTCTTAACATGAATAAGGGAGAGGAGTACCATTTTCTTTCTGAAGTCTTACTTGTCATGTATGAACAAGGAGTCAAGCTCTATGAACATCAATCTCCTTGATGAGGTAAAAAGAAAAGTACAGAAATTACCTCAAGCTTTTATGGATTCTGTTGGAAATTCGGATGTCTCTGGTTCACTGGTCAGCCATTGGATTTTTCATTAGTCGGATTTGTGGATTCAATCTGCAGCATTAATCTACCAAGGCAGTACACTAAAAAGAAAAGTCATAGTTCCCAACAAAATTTTGACTCAATAAAACAATTTTTTTTTTTTTGACTCTCAAAAACAAAAATGTAGTTAGTAACTGGCTCCTCCAGACTTAAACAACACTGTCCCCAGTGCTATCAAGTATGAGATTGGCGAATAAAATAAAAATAAATGAAAATCAAAAGAAAAATGAAAAAGCAAAAACCTACCAGTGGGTTGCCTCCCACTAAGCGCTTGTTTTCAGTCATCAGCTTGACTGTGTTGGATCTCAGGCATCCGGTGGATCAGAACATGGTAGTGAATGCTTCTGAGAGGATGTTCTCTTCATCCAAGGGGGTGTGTAGGCAGTATGTGCATGAGATCTGCCAAGGATGTGAGGAACAGGACCAGGGCGGGACTTAGGTATGGGTAGCTTTCTTTTATGTCCTGCAAAATCATCAACAGAAGAAACAAGCGCTCTACGATAATCTCGTGGCTTGGTTAACTGGACAACAGTTTTTGTACCTTTCAAATTCTGATTGATGATAGGAGAAGGTTTGGGAGAAGGAGATGCATACCTTGGCCTTACCTGTGAGTTCTTGGCTGTGGAATGATGAGATTTCAGCTTTACAATTGGTCTAGGACTTGCAGCTAAGGATCCAACGCGAGAAACTTCGGTTTTGGACAAGTCCGAACTGTCTCTGGAAGGGGTGTCGATCGATGCAACAGCTGCATCGATCGATGCTTGGTCTGCAACTCGTGTTTCTTCAACGATTCTGCGACTTTCCTCAGCAATCCGTGTTTCCATTACAAAAACATCATCTACCAGCGACTTGTCATGCATCAGAACCTCATCATGATCTCTAGTACTGATTAGCTGATCTCCACTCCAATCTTCAAGCTCAACTGCTTGCTTGCTCACTTTCTCAACAGTCTCCAACTCTTTGACATACCCAGCAGTAATGTTTTCATGAAGCTCTATAAATGGATCATCATCAGAGGAAATCTCCACAGAAAATGTCTGACCATCAATAGTGGGAGCTCTTCTTAGCTTGTCCATCTCAAAGTTCATAACCAAATCATCTACATTCAAGGCTATGTGTCCCTTCTTCACATCAATGATAGCACCAGCTGTAGCCAAGAAAGAGCGTCCTAAGATGAGAGGATCATTAGGCTCTTGGTCATATTTCAGCACCACAAAGTCAGTGGGAATCATGCAATCTCCAATCTTGATTGGAACATCCTCTAAGACACCTTCAGGAATCCTTCTGGATCGATCAGCTAAGATGAGAGAGATCTTAGTTGGTTTGAAATCTGTCATCCCAAGTTTCACAGCAACAGAATGTGGCATCAAGTTAATACTAGAGCCAAGATCACATAGAGAGTGAGGAAACCTTCCTGTGGAGATAGAGCAATCTAACACAAAACTTCCAGGATCTGGTAACTTCTCTGCAATCCTACTCTGAATCACTGCACTTACTTCTTTAGAGACAACCACCTCCTGCTTCTTATCCTTCTTGCTCTGTGGAGGCTGCTTCAACAGAATTGAGCTGACATCCTTTGTAAGCAGTGCTCCTTCCTCAGGACTCAAACCATTGGTGACCATTCTCTTCACATATCTCTTAATACCAGGAGAAAACTTGACAGCATCAATTAATGGCATTTCGATCATCACCTTATCCATCATAGCTTTGCATCTAGCTTCTTCAATCTCCTGCTTAGACCTCCTAGGCTTAGGAAAAGGAACCTTAGGCTTGTACACTCTCTCAGCAACTGGAATTGGAGCTTTCGTAACTTCTTTCTCGGCCTGGACATTGCATCGGTCGATACTGTCTCGCAAAGTCAACTCTTCTACGACCACTGAGGGTTGCGTCGATCGATGCTTTGCAGCTGCATCGGTCGATGCAACATCCATTACCGTATCATCGTCTACTTCCTTCACCAAAATCGCATTACAAGCATGGTAGGGGTTCTCAGTTCTTCTAGAAAGAAGTTCCTCTTGTCTTTTAACAGACCCAGCAGTCTGAATCACTTGATTCTCTAGCTTCTTGACATGAGTGTTTAGAGCTTCAAATTTCCCAGTCAGCTCAGTGTAAACAGAATCAATCTTTCCATTGAAGTCCACTGTTAACTTCTGTTGACCTTGAAGAATCTGTTCAACCATTGATTCCATCTTGCTCTCTGAATTAAGTGGAGGGAGGGGTTGGTAAGAAGAAGATCCATAGTTCCTAGTGAAGTTGTTGTTAGGGTTTCCTGTGAAGGAATTCTTCTGACCAAATCTCTGATTTTGATACCCAGCTCCATACACGTAGTTGACATTTTCTTCTGTAGTCTCTGGCTTTGGCTCAAAAATCTCAACATCTTCAGCAAAATGGACAGACTTCTTTCCCACAAGAAGATTATGCACTGTATCCAACTTAGCATTCACTGCAGCAAACTGATTTGAACCATTCCCTTCATGTGCTCTTTTCCGCTCTAAGTATGCATTCTTGGTACTGTTGCTTGATGCTAGCCTTTCTATCAACTTCTTAGCATCATCAGGGTACCTTGTCTTGAAGTTCCCATCACTAGCAGCATCCAAAGCCATCTGATACCTCCAGTCAATCCCGCTGAAGAAGATACTAATCAATTGCACCTCTGAAAACCCATGATGCGGACAGTCTCTCTGGTATGCCTTGAACCTTACCCAAGCAGCTTTGTAAGATTCAGCAGGTCCTTGTCTAAAGGTAGAGAGTTTAATCCTCAGCTCATCAGACATCGCATCATCGTAGAAGTAGTTCAAGAATGCCACCTTGATGTCATGCGAGGTTGTTAGAGATCCTGGTTTGAATTGCCTTAGCCAATAAGAAGCTTCCCCAGCAAGAGAGTAGGGGAAAAGCTTATAGTAGAGATAGTCCTCAGTGACTCCATTAGCCTTGATGCTTGTGACTATGTCCTCAAAGTGTTCAATGTGGTCGAGAGGCTTCTCATTTGGCAAGTTCTGGAATGGACTTTGTCCAACAAGAGCGAAGTAGGCAGGCTTCAGCTCAAAATCATTCCTTGGGAATGGAGGAGGGACAATTGCGGAACGGTTCTCATAGAACAAGTCCGGTCTGTTGAAGTCCGCAAGAGTCTTGACAAGCTCTCCATTGTTGTCCCATCTAGGCTGAAGGTTCTGCTGGTTGTTACCATCCAAGTTGGCTCCGTTCGCACCAGCCCCGACATTGCATCGACCGATGCCAACTATGCGTCGATCGATGCCTTCTTCATTGCGTCGATCGATGCCTTGGTTGCGTCGATCGACGCCATCTGCATTCCCATTGACGACGAGTTCTTCCTGAATAACTCGTCCATCAGCATCAAGTTTTTGGCCTTGTTCGTTGTACGCATGACCCTCTTGATCCCTCAAAACTCCAGCCTCATCAGGTCTCAATATGAGTGTTTTGACCATCTTCACTGACTTGGCTGCTTTTGTGTTTGCACGCTCTAGTTGTCCTAACTCTTGGTTTGTAAGCTTCACAACTGGACCAGTAGGATTTTTCCTGGTGCTAGGCTTAGGCATGTAACTGAAACACACAAGAGAAAAGAAACAAAAGCGTGTGAGTAAAACAGAAAAATAAAAATCTAGACAAAATCAAAGATTTTAATCTAATGGTGAATCAAAAGAGTCCCCGGCAACGGCGCCAAAATTTGATATGCTCAAATTTCCCCTAGAGCTACTCTCTCAAATTAAAAGATCAATTGTAGTACTTAGGGATCGAATCCACAAGAACTCTAGATTCACACAATAGATTTAATAATATCTTAACTATGCTAAACCAAAATATTGTAATTAAATTGCAAAATAAAACAGAAAATAAAAGAGTTGTAAAATTCAGAAGGATTAAACGCTAGACTTAGGGAAATTCTCAGGAAATCATGGAAAATCTGATCAATTAATTAAACAAGTAGGATTCAACAATTAAGCACCGTTCTTGAACTCTAAACACAATTATAAAATAAATCAGTTCTCACTGCAAATATTATCTAAGTTTTAAAATAAATCATGATATATCACCATGTGGCACATATCGAACATAAATTCTACATATCTAGTGATTCCCAATTGCTTCATGGTCTCACGGTGAGGGTATCAGGTGCCAACAAAGCTCATCTTGCGGAAGACTTTGAATAGTCTTGCCGGAGTGTCTACTTCCTTTTGCTTCAGCCTCCGCGAGGCTTGGCAGGTTCTCTCTCTCTGCTCCTCTTCTCTTTCTCTTTCCTCCTCCTCGGCGGGTTGATCTTCTTCCTTAACCGCCCTCTCAACTATCTCCTCAGCATTCTCCGAAGCTGGTCTCTTCCCCCTTGCAATTGCGGCTCTACTCCGTGATCGAGAGGTTTGGATCTCCCCTTGTTCTTCCCCTCCAGCATCAGAATCGACCTCCATAGGGACGGTAAGTGTCTTTTTGGACATAGACAGGTCCCTACGTCGAGGAGAACGGCAGACAGCACTCGCCATTGGACTCGGTGAGAGAACTCGGGGGCCTACTCGATCGGTTACACGAGCATCTGGTCGGGTGGTGGATCGAGTTGTGCATCGCGTAGGGGAGGCTAAACGTCCACCCAACGGTTGGGAATGTGGAACGTTTCCTCTCCCTCGAGATTCTCGAACTTTGGCGGCATCTCCTCCGGTTGTAGCAGCGGCGGAGGTGGATCTTCTTCCCTTCCTTTGGTAGGTTCTAGCGGCTGGCTCTATGTCGATTCCTTGAGAAGAAGAAAAAGAAAGGTTAATTCTTGGGGTTAATAGGGTTAGTCTCCAAAGAAAATCGAATAGGCTTGGAATCGAGAGAGAAGAATAGAAACTTATGGAAAACGAAAAGCTTAAGAGAATGAGGAGACTTATCGGTGATGAAGAGGGAGAAGGGTTCGACTCCCTTAAATAGGCTAGGGTTTCGGTTGGTGGACTTCACCGAGAGTGGGCTTCCTTGCTGCATTCGGACTTCACTTGCTACCCGAGCAGAGACACGATCGGGCGCGTCGAGTACGGTGTCGGGTTGACCCTCGAGTTTACCAATTCCCTCTTCCCAATTTTCCATTTTTTTTTATAAAATTGCAAAAAGAGAAAAATTAAATAAAGGTAAATAAAACAAATAAACTAAAAATTAAAAGATACCTTTGGGACTTCCTCCCAAGTGAGCTTGTTTAAAGTCACTAAGCTTGACTCTTCATGCTCCTTAAGCATGGGATCCATGTGGAAAAGGTTCTGGAATCCTCTCCACTACAGTAGGCTGGTTCAACAGGTCTTCCAGATTTTGTCCAGGTTCCATGGCAAATGTGATTTTGACCTCTTCAAGATGTAGCATTTTCCTTTTTTTGGTCCTGGTGGAAAAAGCTTGACCATCAATGGTTGGCCTCTTAACCCCTTTCTTCACATCAAACTCCATCTTGAAGTGCCCACCATGCTCTATCTTGATCTTGCCTTGTTTCACTTCGATCACAGCACCAACTGTTGCCAAGAATGGTCTTCCTAGAATCAGTGGATCATCTGGATCCTTATCCATATCCAGGACCATGAAGTCGGTAGGCACTTCCAGTCTCCCTATCCTTAGAGGCAGATTCTCCAGAATGCCAATCGGAGTTCTCACTGTTCTATCAGCTAGAACCAAATACAGCTTACTTGGTTGAAATCAATGAATCCCAACTTGTTAGCAACTGAAAGCGGCATAATGCTAACCGAAGCTCCAAGATCACACAAAAAGGTCTTGAAGATCTGAAGTCCTATCGAACACGGCAATGTGAAAGAGCGAGGATCTTCAAGTTTTTCCTCAATTCTCACCTCAGGATCCAAGCAAACTCCACTTCTCAGAATTTCAAAACCGATCTCCTTGACAGCTTCCTTAACCTCATCCTCCAATCTAGCTGCTTCCTTTGCAGCTTCCTTCTGAAGCTCGTGTGGGGGCAAAAGCTTAGGTGGTGGAGCTTTGCGCTAAGCCATTCCCTCTGCAAGCGCCTCCAACTGGATGTCAAGTGCAGCATTGAACCTCTCCTCTAATTCTCCTCCTACCGGTGCAGGTGGTTGAGGCTGATCTCCCTTCTCAACATCTACTCGATGCATCGTCCGATCTACACAATCGTGTAGGTCATCGGGTTCCACTTCAGTTTGTGATTCTCGAACCAGCGCTCGATCATCAACTCGATCAGTCTCTTCGGGTGAAGGCTTGGGTTCATACTCGGATATATAGTATTTGGCCTCATTTTTCATTTGGTTTTCCACATCCTCCCCATATTGATCATCACTGTCCCCAGTGAGGTAATCCTCATAGTCATCATCCAGGAAAATGGCCTGAGCAGTCGCATAATCCTTGGGGTTTTGAACAGCTTTACCTGGTAGTTGATTAATCTTTGGTGCGGGTTGGTTGTTGTGGTGGTCTTCCAGGTATCGAACCTTTGTGTTGAGTGATTCGTACTTGGCATTGAGGTCATTGTATCCTGAGTCGATCTTGTTGCTCATTTCCGCGAACCGTTTCGCGATGTCCATAGAAGCTGTAGCCTGTTGCTGAATCATCTGCTGAATAAGACCTCGTAACTTGGCTTCTTGTGATTGGTTTGGTGGACCTTGTTGTTGTTGGAATCCAGGTGGTTGGTTGTATGTCCCTGAGTACTGCTGCCTAGGTGCATAGCCTTGGTTGTACTGGATAAACGGCTTTTGTTGAGTCTGGTTCCCTTGAATTGCAGATGGGTATGTTTGGTCCTGAGGATTCGCAACATTCGGGTTCCGATAAGACAGATTCGGATTCGGCTTGAAGTTGTTGTACCCTCTGTTGTAACCTCCTTGGTTGTTGATGTAGTTAACATCCTCTAGCTGCATAGTCTCCCATCTTGTTGTTGAAACTGCTCTTCCTCTGATATAGCATGTACATGCTTCTGCTGGTTGAGGAGCTGATCGAGCTTGTCATTAAGGGCTTTCATGTCCCTCTTATACTTGGCATCTTCCTCTCATGTAGATCGCACAAAGCGATCATATTCCTCATTGTAGTTGCCATCAGATTGAGCCAAGTTCTCAACTAGGTCCCAACCTTCATCAACATCCTTGTTGAGGAAGTTACCATTACTTGCGGTGTCCAGCAACATCCGTATCTTGGGGACCAATCCTCTGTATAGTGTGCTCAGCAATGAAGCATTATTGAAGTCGTGATGTGGACATCGAGTAGTGTACCCCTTGAAACGTTCCCAAGCTTCATTGAACGTTTCGTTGTTCTTCTGTACAAAACTGGAAATTTCATTTCGCAGCCTTACGGTTCTGGAGTTGGAGAAGAATTTGGCTAGGAGCGCCTTCTTGCACGCTTCCCAAGTGGTGATGGACTCCTTACAGAGCGATTTCTCCCAGATGTGTGCCTTATCTCCCAAAGAGAATGGGAAAAGCCTGAGCTTGAATCCATCTTCACTGACTCCATTGATCTTAGTGAGGCTACAGAGCCTATCAAATTCATCCAGATGATCCAATGGGTCCTCCATTGGCAGTCCATGAAACTTATTGCTCTGTATCATCTGGATGAGACTACTCTTTATCTCAAAATTGTTGTTTGCCACAGCTGGTGGCACAATGCCATTCCTCTGAGTGTGAGTAGTCGGAGCATCTCCTGCTCCTATGTTGGTCCTTGCTTGAGGAGCTGGTGGACCGTTCTGATTATTCATCATCTCCTCAATGATTACTGGTTCCGGTTGAACTTGTTCTTGTCTGAGTAGCCGAGGTCTGTCGATGTTGTCGATGAAAGGACTCAGGTTCTGGCTACCTCTGGATCGTGTTTGCATGCACATGTATCCGAGGTTGTACACGAGGATCAACTCGATCCAGGTGATCGAGTGACGGGTCGGGTGGGTGCTCGGGTTGGACCTGAGATTCAAAACAAACAAAAGCGAAAGCAAACAAGTCAGTATTCCGAAACAATTATGAATAAACGAACTCGATCTAGCAAGTCCTGAAATTCTAAATGTAGCAAAATAAAAATAACCAAATGGCAAACAGGTTTTCACCCAGGGTATCAATTCCCTATGCAGTTGTAGTACAAAGGGTTATCAATTCAAATGGTTGTTATGCTGGCAGATAGGATGCAATCAGAACAAGCAAGTCAAGCCAAGTAATAATGGGGTTTTGGTTCTAACAGTCCTAATATAAACAAAGTAAAAGAATATAAACAAGTAAACCACACGACCTAAGCACTCGATGCAAGCAATCGAGTACAGGATCGAGTGGGGGTGATCGAGTATGCAAGTAAGGTATGAACAGCTCGAGGTATTACTCGATGCAGGTTATCGTGTACCTGATTGGGTAAGTGGTCGAGTAAGTTAAGAAAATGCAAGAAATGAAATACGAAAGTTCCTAAGGATGGGGATAATCGAATCCTAAATGTTCTAGACCAGTACGGATGCCTTACATGCCTCAAGCAATTATTTCCTAGACAATGAACCTCTAAAACCTTGTCACCACACTTTCGCACTAGCAACAATCAACCTTGAACATATTACCACACTGTCGCACTAGCAATATGAACAAGCAGGCATTAAGAACAATTCATTTTTGTCATTAAACTTAGACTTATCTGATTTTGTCACTCAAAGTTAAGTATACCTCTAGCATTGACCTAATCAAGCATTTTATCTACTCCTTTCGGCCTGTAGCATTGTAAACGCCCTAGATCTAATCTCAACCTTTCGGTCTGTTGACAGCATTAAGAACATCAACCTAGAAGGAAATCTATCAATCATAACAATCAACTAAAGCATCCTAACCGATCTAGATCACCTAATCATCTATCCCATCCCTAGAAACTTTGCTACACTATTCGGACATAGAAACGAATGACAAAGCAATCATAACAAACGAAAATGACATTATATTAAAAGATAGAGTAGAGTAGAAAGAGTATGGGATAAAAATCTAAGAAAACTACAAAATAAAAGTACAAAAACAAGAAGAAAATGTTGAGTCACTCAGTTCTCTCACAGAAGCTCTCGCTCTCTGGTTTGAGGGTCTGCGGCATGCTCGTTTGCGAGCTAGGGAAAGAGGGGGTTTTGTAAGACCCGCAAACCATTTTCTGGGAATTTTGGTGAGGGTGTCGATCGACACCACAGAGGGAGTGTCGATCGACACCAGTTGTGGCCGGTTTGGTCGGTTCAATTTTAATTGTCCGGTTTGTGTGGTTGGTTTAGGAAATCCCTAAATCGAGTTATTAGGGGTAGAAAACGACCTAGGGTCGTGTTATTTTGGTGTTTTCGCCGTTTTTGAGAAAAAACACAAAGAGAGAGTGTTCTTGAGCTTTTGGGAAGAGTTTGAGAGATTCCTTGCTGTTCTTGGGAGATCTAAGGCTGGGAAGGTGTTAGAAGCTTGCTAGGAGTGAGGGAGTTCGTTCTTATTGGTCAGAAACTTCCTGCAAAGAGGTGAGTGCATGACCATGGCTTATCTAAGCTAAGATTTTCTAGATTCTATGTGATTTGGTGCTTATGTGGTTGTTTCCTTGAGTTCTCTATGTTATTTCGTTGCTATCTGGGCTGGTTTTGGCTTCTGGGAGTGCAAGGAGCGGATTGGAGAAGATTGGAGGCGAGATTCGGAGTTTCTGATCGAGGGAAGTCGCTGCTCGCTATCGGTGTCGGTCGACACCAGTTGGGGTGTCGGTCGACACCAACGCGAGGACGGCTCGGGACTTTGGCGAGTGTCGTTCGATGCCATGTGGAGGCGTCGGTCGACACAAACTAGGGTTTCGGGAGTGTCGGGCAGGGTGTCGGTCGACACCAGTTTGGCGTCGGTCGACACCAGATAGTCAGTGACGATCGACACCATCTGGTGTCGGTCGACACCCCTTGTTCAGTTGCGATGGATGTTGCATGCGTTGTATATTGCCTGGTTTGTTTATTGATTGTTGTTTGTGGCTTGTAGAGATCTTATTGCTTGTGTGTATAGCCCAGTAGATGGGAGGATTGCCTCACTGAGTGTTTATCAAATACTCATGCATCTCAATTTGTGTTTGTGGTGCAGGTAAAGGCAAAGTGTGATCGTGGAATCAAAGGCAATGAAGAGGAGGATGTTCTAGGGACTCGATTGGATGTTGTCTGGCATTTGCTAGGGTGCTAGAGTTGAGTCATTAGAAACATTGCTAGGTTGCTGGTTCCATGTTTCGTGTTGTTTGGTATTGAGATATTGCCTTGCTATAATATTGGTTTATTATTGGGTTATTATTGGTTATTGATTATGTTTTCCGCTGTTGAATGTGTTGTGGTTAGGTGGCTAGTGGGTATGGGACCACTAGCTGTAGTTGTTTTTATATATTATATTTATTATTTATTTTTTTTTAAAAAAAAGGTTGGTCGTTCCATTTATTTTATGTGACAACCCGTCCTGCGGACCCCACTAGCCCACCGCTAGCTGCCCCAACGGACCGTCTGTGGACCCCACTAGCCCACCGCTAGCCGGCCCAACAGACCCCAAGCTGGCCCTGCAGGGCATCGATCCTAACCCATCACTGTGGAAATCCACATCCACCAGTAGGTTATTGGTGCGCCAGGCGTTCCTCGAACCCTGGTCCCCACCCTTTAACAACCTTCCCACAGGACAAGCTGTCACCAATTGACCTGCAGATCAATTGGTGACAGCTTGTCCTGTGGGAAGGTTGTTAAAGGGTGGGGACCAGGGTTCGAGGAACGCCTGGCGCACCAATAACCTACTGGTGGATGTGGATTTCCACAGTGATGGGTTAGGATCGATGCCCTGCAGGGCCAGCTTGGGGTCTGTTGGGCCGGCTAGCGGTGGGCTAGTGGGGTCCACAGACGGTCCGTTGGGGCAGCTAGCGGTGGGCTAGTGGGGTCCGCAGGACGGGTTGTCACAGGTTTATATATGGAAACCCATTTGACCTAGCTTCCCAGACCTGTCCGATGGTCTACTCGATGGGGTACACGAGGGTGAAGTCGGGTAACTCCTCGGGTGGATCCTCGGGTTGCTCTACGCGCTCTTGGATCCTCTTCGATCGTGTTGGGGTTCGGACTTGTTCTTGTAGCTCGATGGCTCCTTCGGGTACATGCTCAAATTGTCCTTGTTTTTCCCCATTTTTGGCTCTTTAGCACCTGTTTTCATCCCATATATGCAAATGCCAAAATGCAACACCCTAAATGCTCTAAAACTTGATTCTTACAGTAAATGACCTAAAAATGCTAATTTAGAGGTATGAACAATGCAAAATATGGACAAAAAAGGATGTTAAAAACATGTAAATTAGAGTGTTATCACCGAGCTACAAAACCAACTGCTTCCTCTTTTTGTTCACGAAGACGAGTGGAAGACAAACGTTGTTCCCCTCGTATCACTCTGCTGTACACTTCGCCGAGAAAGGGTAGAGGATCCATGGCAATGAGAGTAGCACAAAGACCGCCAAATCTGGACTCATCAAGACCCAACACGAATTGATGAATCTTTTCTTCCTCTGTTTTTTCGCTGGTGCAGATGTAGCTCCACATGTGCACAAACCACACAAACAGACTGTGAGAGGCTTGTAAATTTGGTATTCCTCCCACAGAGTGCACAGCTTTCCATAATAATCAACAACAGCCTATCCTTCTTGTCGACAGACACTGAGCTGACTCTTGATTTGATGAATTTGAACCTTGTTCCCAACCGAGAACCGTTGCTTCAAGTCTAACCAGAGTAGATGAGCGTTTGATATAAACGTAACAGTAGATTTCACCTTTGGCTCAATTGATGTCCTTATCCAACCAACGATCATCGAATTCACCATCAACCAATTCTCCAGATTTTGGTCGTCACCAGTTGGTTTCGGAATTGAACCATTGATGGAACCAGTTTTGTGTTTGGCTTGGAGTGCGTTTAACATCTCCGTTGCCCATTCATTATAATTGTCACCATTCAACAGCACCGACGAAATCATGGAACCAGGATTGTCGGAGCTAGACAAGGTGTAAGGAGACACCACCGGAGCCACCGTATGCTGACTATCATCCTTCTTTGTTGCAGAAGAAACATCTTCTACAGAAGACATGATCACTGTCACGCAAGAAACAAAAAAAATCAAAAGGAAGAGAAGATCGAAACTATCGATCAAACAAAGAACTTTTCAAGGATTTAGAGAAATTATGAGATCTTAGCTCTGATACCATGTAGAATTAGATATCGAATCCAACTTGACTTTATTAATTCACAAACTAGAGTATTTATACAAGAGACTCTGCACAAACGATAGACTCGAGACCACGAGAATATAGGACCACATGTCCTTATCAATACAAGTAGATAAATACGACACAAGATACAAGTCTATCCGAAATATGTTCTGAACTATTTCCATCAACTATCCTTACAACCTCGTAAAGCTGGCCATGGATCCTTGACACAAGATTCAGCTGATCCATTAACAAATGACGCTGAGCTACCATCTTCACTTCTATAGTCTTCAACTTTCCATCATACTCATCAACCAACTGTTTCAACTCCAGAACTTTACCTTCCAGCACACTTACCTTCTCTAAATTACCTTTCTCAAGTTCAACAATCCGCTTATTTTTCTATATACATTAATTTCTTTTTAGTTACAACTTTTGAATATACATCATTATTTTTGATTTTTCTAATATCTACTTTAATTAATAGGGTTTTATTACATAGCAAAGAATTTAAAGTAGAATTAAGAGGGGTTTTACTCTAATGTGGTATCTATATTAACATTTTTGAAGTACATTTTGGTTTATGCCCTTTAAATTTTACTTATTTAATTTGTTTTTTACAACATTAACCCCTAAAACAATTCCATAAATAACATTGGAGAGAAAATCAAATACTAAATTTTCTTAAATTGACCAACAAGTTACATTTATTGCCATAAAATCTCAACAACATCTATACATTCCGATTTTTCCAAAAACAACTATACCCATTAAAGTTTTAACCCATTAAATCTCAAAAATATTTTTATGGATGCTAAAATCTCTCAAATTTAAATGATATACAACATATTTTCCATAACAAAAGTTTATACAGGGATTGTATGGAGATTTTACAAGAATTTAGAAAACTAATCAACAAAACTCTCTATCAATCTTTAACAATCTTTCACTTATTCACTTTTAATGATTTTATTGAACTCTTCAAAAATCTTGATAAATTAGAATCCAATACCACCCCCTTACAATATCCATAATTATATTAACATTAATAAATTTCCAAAACCGAAAATCCAATTATAAAATGTCACATTAAATATGTTGAAAACCCCCCCATATAATTTGGTTTTTTTTTTTGAGGAATTACAAAAAAAAAAAATTCTATTAATTATCATAAACTATATATATTGACATGAAAACTTATAAACTATAAAAATATGCTAATTTGGTAAAATAATTAACATAATTAAACTTGATAAGAAAACCTTATTTTGATTTATTTTTTTACGCAAAAACTTATTTTGATTTTGATGAGACGGGTTGGCATTAATCTCATATAGGGAATTAAGTGGAATTGTTTTTTTTTTTTTAACACTTTTAGATGTGTACTAGGAGATAAATGTATTACTAGATTATACATATACCACACGGGTTAAAACCTTGAAAACACTACAAAAATCTTATACTTTGAATACTTATATCAAATACCTGTAAAATTTTATATTTTTAAAATTAATAAAACAATAATAAATAAAAAATAAATACAATATAAATTTTAAAATTTTAAAATTAAAAATATTATCTCGCGGTGTACCGCGGGTTAAATCCTAGTCTATATATATAAAGTTAACTTTTCTCACTTCTCCTTCCTCCACATCAGCATCCACTAATCAATTTTTTTTTTTGCATAAAAAATACATTTTTAATATTCATTGCATATTTATTATTTATAATTAATAATATTAAAAATAAAATAAAAAACGAATTAACTAAAAGTAATTAAATTTTAAAAAAGTATAAACAATAATATAATTTTTAGTAAATAATAACTATCTAAAAATGAATTAAGTAGAATAAATGAAAATTTTAAAATAGTAAAAATAATACTATAAATTTGTTTTAGTAATAATGTTATTATTAAAATTATGACCAAAAAATGATTATATTCTAAAATTTAGAATGGATTAATGAGTTTTAGAATGTAAGTAAGATTTTCATGCATGGTGGAGTAAAAAAACAAGTTATGTAATTGTATTTATAAAAATCTAAACATGAAAATAAAATTGAAGTGAAACATTAGTTTCTAACAAACATATACCATAAAGATTTATTATTAAATTTTACTTATACGAAAGAAAATATTAACTACTTAACTTAATTTAACTTAAAAGGTTTGATCTAAAACAAAGACATCGTAAGGGGCACACTTTTTTTTTGGGAAAACTATAATCTATCTAAAAAACAAAATTAATGTTAGGAAATATAGAAAAAATGATATGTAAGCCGTTACAAAAAGTGGCATGTGATTTGTGTAAGGTATATTATCAACTGAAGCTACAATTTTATAACATGATAGAAAATATATATAACAAATATAACATATACATATATATATATATTTATATTATCAAATGCTTTTAACCAAAAACATTAGCAAAAACAACATATTTAAAATACACTATGATTTTTTTGAGAAGACGAAGCTGGGGTTGCATCACAAAATTAACATCTTCAAATAACATATGAGATTTTAGAACAATATGTAAATTGGATTAGTGAATAGAGATTCATTGTGGGGTTTAAACGTTTCATCATTTAAGCATTTTTGACTTAGTCGGAAATTCTATTATGGCAGATGATGCATTTGGACAACCTCATTGTGGCGACATAGCACTAAAACTGTTCATGAAACTTTGTATATTCGCGTTTAATGTAGGATATCGATATGCTTAAATAGTCTCTATAATTAGGTCAACGATTCAACATTGACGTTAGAACTTTTAAAATTATAAATATGGAATGAACTCTTTTAAAGATGAAAGGTCACCAGATTGTCAACAATATTATTGCGACACTAGACAATATATGTTATATATATATATATATTAGTAAAATAAGTACGGCATTTATATAGATTTATATTTCAATCTTCAAATTATATTCATATTCAATGATTCTGATTGAGAAAAAATTTAACTAAAAATCCCACGTAAAATCGCAAATAGATATAACAAAGAAATATTATCTTTAAAAATATATATGTTGTATATCACTAACTAAAGTAAGTTTAGTATTTATATAGATTTATACTCAAAAATTGAAATGATTATATTTGAACTCAACAATTTCTATTTATAAGAAATATTTTAAATTAAAACTCCGCGTGTGCGCGGGTACAAATTCTAGTTAGAGTAAAAGTAGACTTCTTTCTAAATTTATAGGTTAGAATTTAGAAAGAAGTCTACTTTTGAAATAAAGGGAAAAATATTATTGACAATACGAAAAGACACAAAAGTTCAATGAAAATAATTTTATTCGATTATTCGATTGGCAATTATTCGGTTCATAGGACTTGTGCTGCTGACATATCCACCATTGATGCTTCGATTTGTTATTCGACGATTGCTGCTAGCTGGCCTTGCCATATAAAAGTTATCTGGCTCTTCCACTTCTTGTGGAATAATCATGATTTATTTATTGCCATAAAATCTCAACAATCTCTATACATTCCGATTTTTCCATAAACAACTATATCCATTAAAGTTTTAACCCATTAAATCTCAAAAACTATTTTTATGGATGCTAGAATCTCTCAAATTTAAATTATATACAACATATTTTCCATAACAAAAGTTTATACAAGGATTGTTTGGAGATTTTACAAGATATCAGAAAACTAATCAACAAAACTCTCTAGCAATCTTTAACTATCTTTCACTTATTCACTTTTAATGATATTATTGAACTCTTCAAAAAACTTGATAAATTAGAATCTAATACCACCCCCTTACAATATCCATAATTATATTAACATTAGTAAATTTCTTAAACCGAAAATCTAATTATAAAATGTCACATTAAATATGTTGAAAAACCCCCCATATAATTTGGTTTATTTTTTTCTTTTTTGAGGAATTACCAAAAAAATTAAAATTCTATTAATTATCATAAAACTATATATATTGACATGAAAACTTATAAACTATAAAAATATGCTAATTTGGTAAAACAATTAACATAATTAAACTTGATAAGAAAACCTTATTTTGACTTTTTTTTACGCAAAAGTTATTTTGATTTTGGTGAGACGGGTTGGCATTAATCCCATATAGAGAGTTAAGTGGAATTGTTTTTTTTTAAACACTTTTAGATGTGTACCAGGAGATAAATGTATTACTAGATTATACATATACCACACGGGTTAAAACCTTGAAAACACTACAAAAATCTTATACTTTGAATACTTATATCAAATACCTGTAAAATTTTATATTTTTAAAATTAATAAAAGAATAATAAAATAAAAAAATAAATACAATATAAATTTTAAAATTTTAAAATTAAAAATATTGTCCCGCGGTGTACCGCGGGTTAAATCTTAGTCTATATATATAAAGTTAACTTTGCTCACTTCTCCTTCCTCCACATCAGCATCCACCTAATCAATTTTTTTTTGCATTAAAAATACATTTTTAATATTCATTGCATATTTATTATTTATAATTAATAATAGTAAAAAATAAATAAAAAACGAATTAACTAAAAGTAATTAAATTTTTAAAAAAGTATAAACAATAATATAATTTTTAGTAAATAATAACTATCTAAAAATGAATTAAGTAGAACAAACGAAAATGATCCCGTGCATAACACTTTTTCACTAACAATTTCAATGTTTAAGAGATTTGATTAAAAAAGAATTGGTTTATGTATTGTTTGTTATAGGGGCGAGGAAGATGGAGTGTAGAAGATGATCGGAGCAAAAATCTAAGCCAAAGTTAACAAAGGTATTTTGGCTATATATACAGTATATCTTTATCAATTGTTTGTGTTTTTTTGGTACTTACAGATGTTTGATATAACAATAGAACAATACAATGAAAGGGAGACTCTTCAACTCCACTGTATCCTCTTGACGGGAAGAAAACATGCAAAACTCTGAAAGGTAAGTTTTTCAAAATTCCTTCTGGCAAAAACAAAAAAGTTTACTTTTAAGAATGGTTGGAATAGTTTTATATTTGATAAAGCATTATGTTTACAATTCTTCAAATTAATATGTGCTGCTGTGATTCTTCAACTATGCTTTTACTTCAACATGCTGTTTTGATTAGTCTATTTACTAGATGTTAGATGGTATAGTCATGTCTGATGTATCAAATTCCTCATCAATTACGGGTGAGAAGAGATAGAAAACAGAGTGATTCTGAAAACAGATGGTCAAACACGAGAACATACCACAAGCACAAGAGTGATTCTGGTTTTTCAAATCAAACCCTTCACGCCACATACATTTTTGAGGTATCACATTTGTAATATTTCAAGATTTATATATCTTTTCGTTTTGCATATACTATTCTGGGTCTTAATTTCAATATCATTTTGATTTATAAGTTGTGAATTTTCCAATTTTGTAGTATTGATCATGTTGTAATACATGGTTTGGTGGGAAACATGTTGAGTTGAAGAATATATGAACCACTTCAATGGAGCAAATCGTGATTACTAAAATGTTAGGTCGTGACCAACTCAAGGTAAACTGTCAATTATCTTTCCTTCTGTTCTCACTTATGCATGATCACATATATGATCAAGTGGTCTATTATTGATTGTTTAAGTTTTTGAAGAAATCAAGCCATTTGCACATGTCATACCTTTTGCCTTGAATACATGAAAGGATAGCTTAGTAAATAAGAAACTCTTGTACACACTATATATTTAGTAACCCTACAATCTAATAGAATCATTCAGCCTCCCTTTACTATATGGTATCAGAGCCTTCGATACCTAATTTTTTTTTTTTTTTCACGCCGCTGCTTTTCCTAAAACATGTCTTCTACCTCCAGCGAAACCATTGCTGTCTCTGACTCTCAGAGTCTTACCTCCGTCAATATGACGAACATCAACAAACTCAAGAGTAACAACTTCTTGATGTGGAGCCGCCAGGTTCGTGCGCTCCTCGATGGTTACGACCTGACCGGTTACGTTGACAACACGGTTGTGGTCCCTTCTCCAACGGTGACAAATGCTGGTGTCATCTCTCCCAATCCCGACTACAAGATCTGGAATCGTCAAGACCGTCTGATTTACAGTGCTCTCCTTGGTGCTATCTCTGACTCCGTCCAACCGCTTCTCTCTAACACCAACACCTCGGCTGAGATCTGGTCCACGCTTACATCGATCTATGCAACTCCCAGCCGCTCACACGTCCAATAACTGAAACAACAGATCAAAGATTGGACCAAGGGTGAGAAGTCTATTGAAGATTATTTTCAAGGCCTCACGACTCGGTTTGATCAATTGGCGCATCTTGGGAGTCCTATGGCTCTCGAGGATCAACTTGAAAAAATCCTTGGGGGTCTTCCTGATGAGTACACCCGTGTTGTGGATCAACTAGAGGGTCGTGAAAGGTGTCCCTCTCTTATTGAAGTTCTTGAAAAATTGTTGCACCAAGAGAACAAGCTGAAGACCGTGGTGCACACATCTTCCTCCATTCCGCTGTCTGCAAATACGGTTCAGTACCGTGGGAGAGGCAACAATCGTGGTTACTCTCCTTCCTCCTCCCGACAGAACCAGACGTGGCAGCAACAACAGTTCCAGTCCCGTCCTCCTGCTTCGTCATCTCGTGGAGGATATCAGGGTCGATGTCAACTTTGCGGTGTCCATGGTCATAGTGCGAAACGCTGCTCGCAGTTGCAACTCTCGGCTGCTCAATACAATCCTCGGTCTGCGTCCCCTATGACTCCGGTTCCATGGCAACCGAGAGCTAATATGGTAGCTGCTTCACCTGCTTCAAACCCGTGGCTGCTTGACTCGGGAGCAACACATCACCTCACGACTGACTTGAACAATCTCTCTCTCCATCAGCTTTACAATGGTGGTGAAGAAGTGACTATTGCAGATGGCTCAGGACTAAACATCTCGCATACTGGTTCCACTTCCCTCTTTACTCCTACCAAAAACCTACTTTTAAACGATGTTCTTTTTGTACCCAATATTGCTAAAAACCTTATTTCTGTTTATCGGTTGTGCAATGCTAACCAAGTGTCTGTGGAATTCTTTCCGGCTTATTTACAGGTGAAGGATCTCAAAACGGGGTCCGGTTACTCCAAGGGAGAACTAGAAATGAGCTGTACGAGTGGCCACTTCAGAATAACACACCCATTTCATTTTTTGCTTCATCATCTCCAAAAGCCTCTCTTCCTTCATGGCATTCTAGACTTGGTCATCCATCACCTCCTATTTTAAATTCTCTTGTTAAGCAATTTTCTTTACCTTGTTCTAGTACTCAAAATAAAGATTTTCCTTGTTCTCATTGCCTAATTAATAAGAGTCACAAATTGCCTTTCTATACAAACACTATCACTTCCACAAAACCTCTTCAATATCTTTATTCTGATATATGGATGTCTCCTATTGTTTCCCATGACAACTTCAGGTATTATTTGGTCTTAGTTGATCATTTTACTCGGTATACCTGGATGTATCCATTGAAACAAAAATCACAAGTCAAGGAAACGTTTATTGCGTTCAAGGCGTTAGTTGAAAATCGATTTCAAACAAGGATTGGGACGTTGTACTCGGATAATGGCGGTGAGTTTGTTGCCTTGCGTCCGTACCTGGTTTCACATGGGATCTCACATCTCACCACGCCGCCACACACACCCGAACATAACGGCATATCAGAGAGGAAACATCGTCATATTGTCGAGACGGGTCTCACGCTCCTACACCAAGCCTCGGTCCCGAAAACTTATTGGCCATATGCGTTCTCCACGGCGGTGTACCTGATCAATCGGCTGCCTACTACGGTTCTTGGTAATGTCTCACCCTATGCAAAGCTCTTTCAACAACAACCAAACTATCTTAAGCTCCGGGTGTTCGGTAGTCTTTGTTATCCGTGGCTCCGCCCTTACAACAACCACAAGCTTCAAGATCGTTCTATTCCTTGTGTTTTTATGGGTTACTCTCTCACCCAAAGTGCTTATCTGTGTCTTGACATCACCACTCAGCGTCTCTACACTTCCAGACACGTTCAATTTGTCGAATCAAGTTTTCCTTTCGCTTCCTTCCTACGCAAGTCATCTCCTAGTCTTTCCATTCCTGACTCATCATCGCACCCTTACATTGTTCCTGCACAGAAAATTCCTCTTCGTCCCTCGCCACTTGTACACGCTCAACCCCCGGTAACGATTCTTCCCTCTATGTCCTCTGAATCAATCTCAACGCATGCTCTGTCTCCGGACAGTCACGTTGGTCAAGATGATGCAGCCTCGAGACAAATAGGCCGGTCTGAACAACCAGGTTCTCTTGTTCGCTCCCCTGCACAACCGACTCCACACCACACACCTTCCTCGTCCTCCTCTCCTTCTACTACAGAGACAATCCCGACACCTCAACCTGGCCTTATTCCACCACCACAACCAAATCCTGACCCTCCTTCACCACCAGAACCACAACCTGTTCCTGACCCTGCTCCAGACCCTATTCATGTACCTCCACAACCACCTGTTAACCATCATCCTATGCAAACACGACAGAAAAATAATATCCGCAAACCAACTACCCGTTACAATCTTTCTGCTATCACTACCAACCGCCTTATCCCCACAACCATTAACCAGGCCATGCGAGATGAAAAATGGCGGAATGCGATGGGCAAAAAGATCAATGCTCAAATTCGTGCTCATACGTTTGATCTTGTGCCACCAAAACCGGGCCATAATGTTATACCCACGAAGTGGATTTATACTCTTAAGTATTGGCCTGATGGTTCTCTTGACAGGTACAAAGCGAGGCTGGTAGCACGGGGATTTAATCAACAATATGGCCTCGATTACTCGGAGACGTTCAGTCCAGTGGTGAAATCAGTCACCATACGCACCATCTTGCAGCTCGCGGTAAATAACTCGTGGGCGATCAAACAGCTCGACGTCAACAATGCTTTTCTCCATGGAACGCTAAACGAAGAGGTCTATGTTACGCAACCACCGGGTTTTATTGATCAAGACCGTCCGCATCACGTTTGTCGACTGAATAAAGCCTTGTATGGCCTCAAACAAGCGCCACGCGCGTGGTATCAGGAACTACGCACATATCTACTTCGGATGGGATTTAGAAACTCGTTGGCTGACACCTCTGTTTTCATCTATGACCGTGGTCCTGATGTTATCTACACTCTGGTGTATGTCGACGATATTATTGTCACCGACAGTCACATTGATCTCATTCATGGCTTCATTGATGCATTAGCTCGGCGGTTCTCTCTCAAATCACCAACGGACCTACGATATTTCCTTGGTATTGAAGCCACTCGTACTTCTCGTGGACTCCATCTCATGCAAAGGAAATACATCGTTGACCTTCTTGCTAAAACAAACATGTTGCATTCGAAGCCTGTAACTACACCGTTGTCTCCAACTCCACCATTAACACCTACTTCGGGAGAGCCCTTTGATGATCCGGCCCGGTATCGGATGGTTGTGGGTAGTCTCCAATACTTATCTCTCACTCGTCCTGATCTTGCCTTTGCTGTTAACCGGTTGTCGCAGTTCATGCACTCTCCCACTGTCCTCCACTGGCAAGCCGTTAAGCGGGTCCTTCGTTATCTCGCGGGTACAGCCTCCCATGGTCTGTTCCTTCGTCCGCGGACTCAGCTGACGTTACATGCTTACTCCGACGCTACATGGGGTGGTGATCAGACAGACATGATCTCCACAAACGCCTACATCATTTATCTTGGCACCACTCCAATTGCCTGGTCTTCAAAGAAACAGCGTGGGGTCACTCGCTCTTCTACCGAGTCCGAATACAGGGCTGTTGCGAATGCGACATCAGAACTAATGTGGATTTGCTCGTTGCTCACCGAACTCGGGTTCGTTTACCAGCTGCCCCTGTCATATACTGTGATAACATGGGTGCCACTTACCTTTGTGCTAATCCAGTTTTTCATTCCCGTATGAAACATATTGCTATTGATTTTCATTTCGTCCGAGAGCAAGTTCAGTCTGGAGCATTACGTGTGGTCCACATTTCCACAGACGATCAGCTCGCCGATGCATTGACGAAACCACTAACACGACCGCGGTTTATAGAGTTGTTTGGCAAGATTGGAGTGACTCCAGCCCCTCCATCTTGAGGGGGTGTATAGGATATATAAGGAAAGGATAGCTTAGTAAATAAGAAACTCTTGTACACACTATATATTTAGTAACCCTACAATCTAATAGAATCATTCAGCCTCCCTTTACTATACCACATTCCCATTCCTACGACTTATTTAAACAAAATCACATTTATAAGTTCCTTTAAGAAGCATATGAACTTATTTCTTCCCTTTGTATTATACATCTCTTTTGTAGATTACTCGATATACACTTATAATTTTCAAATCTCTTTGTTCTCTGTTGCAAACAGATACCTCTCTTTCTCTTTTGTATATCTCACTATCTCTACTTTTATGTATTTGTTTGTTTTGGGCAGCAACAAAGTTAGACATAAGAACTCTTGGAGAAAGTTACCTGGGAAGAAACAACATAACAGAAGAATTATTATGCATAAGATCTACAGCGTTGTTGAATCTGGTTCGAAGTGTGAAATCTCTAGACCATCCACCATATTTCCGATCGCAGACACAGTTGTTTCTTTTCTTACTCGCCAAGATTCGGGGATAATATTAATATGAGAGAAGTCCAAAACTGAAGTTTGCCGGATGAAAACAAACTTATCGAAAAGAAGAGCCGTTGAGAGTGAGATTGTTTTACACTTTTACTTCTACACGTGTACTTATTTTCTACATCCCACCTAATTATATTAGCTGTCTCTTTTTTTTTCTCCCTCTCTTAAACGTTTTTTCATGAAATTTAATTTGAATATTTTTCTCAAATTCTCTTAAATGTTTAGGCTTTTGTAAAAAAGTTCAATTATTAAAAATATTTAGTTAGGTAACAAATATTACGTCCGTGCATAGCACAGGATTTTCTATAAGTAATTAAAAGTAAAGTAATGATTATATTCTAAATTTAGAATGGGTTAATGAGTTTTATAATGTAAATAAGATTTTCATGCATGGTGGAGTAAAAAAATTGAAGTGAAATATTAGTTTCTAAGAAACATATACCATAAAAATTTATTATTAAATTTTACTTATAAGAAAGAAAATATTAATTACTTAACTTAATTTAAAAGTTTTGATCTAAAACAAAGACATTGTAAGGGACACATTTTTTTTTGGGAAAACTATAAAAAAGAATTTTGAAAAAATAATCTATCTAAAAAACAAAATCAATGTTAAAAAATATCGAAACAATGATATGTAAGCCGTTACAAAAAGTGGCATGTGATTTGTGTAAGATATATTATCAACTGGAGTTACAATTTTATAACATGATATAAAACATATATAACAAATATAACATATATATATATTATCAAATGCTTTTAACCAAAAACATTGGCAAAAACAACATATTTAAAGTACACTATAATTTTTTTGAGAAGACGAAGCTGGGGTTGCATCACATAATTAACATATGTAAATAACATATGAGATTTTAGAAAAATATGTAATTTGGATTAGTGAATAGAGATTTATTGTGGGGTTTAAACGTTTCATCATTTAAGCATTGTTGACTTAGTCGGAAATTCTATTATGGCAGATGATGCATTTGGACAACCCCATTGTAGCGACATAGCACTAAAACTGTTCATGAAACTTTGTATATTCACATTTAATGTAGGATATCGATATGCTTAAATAGTGTCTATAATTAGGTCAACGATTCGACATTGACGTTAGAACTTTTAAAATTATAAATATGGAATGAACTCTTTTAAAGATAAAAGGTCACCAGATTGTCGACAATATTATTGCGACACTAGACAATATATGTTATATATATATTAGTAAAATAAATAGGCATTTATATAGATTTATCTTTTAATCTTCAAATTATATTCATATTCAATGATTTTTATTGAGAAAAAAATTTAACTAAAATCCCACGTAACATTGCAAATAGATATAACAAAGAAATGTTATCTTTAAAAATATATATGTTGTATATCACTAAGTAAAGTAAGTTTAGTATTTATATAGATTTATACTGAAAAATTGAAATAATTATATTTGAACTCAACAATTTTTATTGATAAGAAATATTTTAAATTAAAATTCCGCGCATGCGCGGGTACAAATTCTAGTTAGAGTAAAAGTAGACTTCTTTCTAAATTCTGACCTATAAATACTTTTGAAATAAAAGGAAAAACCCAAATATTATTGACAATACGAAAAGACACAAAAGTTCAATGAAAATAATTTTATTCGATTATTTGATTGACAATCATTCGGTTCATAGGACTTGTGCTGCTGCCATATCCACCATTGATGCTTCGATTTGTTATTCGACGATTGCTGCTAGCTGGCCTTGCCATATAAAAGTTATCTGGCTCTGCCACTTCTTGTGGAATAATCATGATTTATTTTTAGGATTTATAAGAAGAACACTAACCCTGAGTCTTTGCTTCTCCACCTCTTTTTCCTGCCTCAGATTATTGTATTCTTGTAAAATTGAGACAAGAGGTACCTGAAGATGCAACAGGTGAATTTATTCTATCTAATCTAGAATTTATTATTGTGTTAATCCACAAAGGCATGAAGTTGTATTTGTTACCTCATCGTACAGGAAAACTTTTTGTCTTTATGCTTCCCAACTCTTAGTCTTGGCCAATATTGATTCTACTAATCCTGGTGGGAATATCATAGTATGGTTATTAGTTAGTGTGTGGTTTCCTTCTTAAATTGAGAAAATGCCTGTTCATGTCCAAAAGTCATTAGTAGCTTTGTTAGTGTTGGATCCAAAGGAACTGCTTAATATATATTACCTGTGATTTTGCTGACTGTTATGCGTGCCCGTTCTGCTCTCCTTAGGTTTCTATGAGCGTTTCTACTTACTGAGTACCGGTTCTCGTCCTGTGACATGAAGTGTTTGTTGCATGAGTTAGACTACAGAGATAAAATGCAGCCACGTAGATAGAGAATATAGCGAAACCTGGTCATAGTCTTCTAGCCAGCGCTCTTCATCACGAGCTAACATCCACCTATAAACTTTTTCAATTATTCTTTTTCTACTTGCTGCTTCTTCCTTTGCCCTTGCTATCTTTTCATCCATGGTGGTGAGAAAGGTCGACATTGTCAATTTCCCCTTTAAGAAAATAGAGTATAAAAATTCTGCATTGAGTTTGACATATTATGTAACAAAGAAACACAGAAGTTGCAGAAAGCTACAGTTTGTCTCACCAGAGTCTACAAGATTTGTTATATTTCCCATTTCGGTTGATGGAGTTTCCATATGCGATTTGTTGCACGTCTCTTGTAGGTTAAACCACACTTTATTATGAATGATTTACAAGATATATATAGGCTGATACACAAGAGTTTAACTATAGGGCTATTACAAATAGATCCCTAAGCTATATTCTCCTTTACACGCCCCCTCAAGAAGGAAGCAGTTTTCTGATTCCTATCTTGTTATTGAGCTCCTGAAAACGTGGTACATGAAGAGGTTTAGTCAATGCATCAGCAAGCTGGTCATGAGTTGAGACATGAACAACACGTAACATCCCCGATTGAATATGTTCCCAAACAAAATGGTAATCGATGGCCACATGCTTCATTCTGGTATGAAAGACTGGATTCGCACATAGGTGAGTCGCACCGATGTTATCACAGTATATAACAGGTGCAGTGGGTAGTGTGATCCCCATTTCAGTGAGCAGAGAACAAATCCACCGGAGCTCCGAAGCGGTATTGGCAACTGCACGATACTCTGCCTCGGTAGAAGAGCATGACATACTCTTTTGCTTCTTTGAGGACCAAGAAATCGGGCTACCTCCAAAGTACACGATATACGCATTCGTTGAGACATACGTACCACGGTCCCGACCCCAGTCAGCATCAGAGAAGGCATGAATGGTAAGAGGAGCATCTCGACGAAGAAAAATCCCCAAGGACATCGTTCCCGCTAAGTAGCGCAAGACCGTTTAGCCGCTTGCCAGTGATCATTGGTAGGCTTGTGCATAAACTGAGATAACCGATTCACGGCGAAAGCAATGTCAGGACGCGTAAAGGCTAGATACTGGAGACTTCCGACAACCATAAGATATTGAGTTGCATCAGCAAGTAACGTCCCAGTGTAGAGCGTGAGTGGCTTTTGTGTCATGGGTGTCGAAACCGGCTTGGCAGCAATCATATTCGTTTTGGACAATAGATCGGTTATGTACTTGCGTTGCATCAAATGTAACCCTTGAGATGTTCTAGTGGCTTCAATACCCAAGAAGTAGCTAACCGGACCAAGGTCTTTAAGAGAAAACCTATGAGCAAGGCTAGCATTGAACTGTTTCACAGCAACAGCATCCCCAGTAATGACAATGTCATCAACGTATACCAGTACATAAATGTAAGACTGACCTTGTTTACATATGAAGAGGGAAGCATCCGCTAAAGATGTCTTAAAACCAGAGTGAATGAGAAATTGACGGAGTTCTTGATACCAAGCCCGAGGCGCCTGTTTGAGTCCGTATAAGGATTTTTTCAAGCGGCACACATGAGTGGGACGATCACGATCGACAAAACCTGGCGGCTGAGTTACATAGACCTCCTCCGTTAAGGTGCCTTGAAGAAATGCATTGTTAATATCTACCTGATGTAGTGCCCAATTCCGCTTGACTGCAACTTCGAGAACCAAACGAATTGTTGTGGACTTAATAACGGGGCTGAATGTCTCCGAATAATCATGGCCGTACTGTTGGTTGAACCCACGAGCAACCAGCCGAGCTTTATACCTGTCAATGGATCCATCAGGTCGATATTTGAGAGTAAAAATCCACTTACAAGATATCACATTCGTTGCAACTTCCGGAGGAACTAAATCAAAGGTGTGATTTCGGATTTGGGAATTCATCTCCTCTGCCATCGCCGCACGCCAATTCGGGTCCTTAGGATCCTGAGCAACCGTCGTCGGAATCATTGGTGGTGTTGTCGTAGCCATCAGATTCATCTTCTGTTTCGGTTTGGTGATTTGATTCTTTGCCCGGGTCTTCATTGGATGAATATTTTGTGGTGGTGGTGACGGAGACGGCGTCGGAGTTGGAACGGGAACCGGCCTTGGAGATGAGGACGGAGTATTGTCGGAGGTCGAAGTGGATTCCGGAGACGGTGAGACGGAAACGAGACCGCGAGATGGAGATGGTGAAAGAGATGAAGATGCTGGGCTTCGTGAATGTGCACCTGGAGACGATGGACCAGAAGGAAGAGATGGACTTTGTTGGGCCAAAGATGATGAGGCTGGTTGTGAATCTTGAGCCCGTTTAGTTCTTCGTTCATTATCGACATCTGAAGAAACAGAGCCCGATGATTGTGGTACAGAGGAGATCGGTGGTGAGACAGGATGTTGTGGTGACGAAGGCACAGAAGGAACCAAGAGTGAAGGTGGTGAAGGAGCTGAAGGCGCCGGGAGTGAGATTACTGAAGGCCAACTAGACGAGCTGTTGCACAGAGAGGTGGACGGTGCATCATGAGATGTGTCGGTGGTGCCAAATGGGAACGACATCTCGACAAACTGGACATGGCGAGAGATATAAATCCTGCCACTGTGTACCTCTAGACACAAGTATGCACTTTGTGTCAAGGAATAACCGAGAAATACACAAGGCGTCGAACGTGTCTCAAGCTTGTTTTGTCGGTATGGATGAAGCCACGGGTAACAAACACACCCAAACACTCTAAGTTTCTGATAATTTGGAGTGGTTTGGACCAGCTTCTTATAAGGAGAGTCCCCCTTCAAGACATCAGTGGGCATTCGATTAATAAGAAACACCGCCGTAGCAAACGCACAGTTCCAATATGATGTGGGAACAGAGGCATGACCAAGCATGGCGAGAGCCGTCTCGACAATATGTCGATGTTTGCGTTCAGAGACACCATTATGTTGTGGAGTATGCAGCAGTGTAGTCAGATGGGAGATGCCATGAGACACCAAGAATGACCTCAATGCAATAAACTCTCCCCCATTATCAGAGTATAGGGTTCGAATTTTATGCTGGAACCGAGTCTCGACTAGGGGTTTAAAGGCAATAAAAACTTCTTTGACTTGGGGTTTTTGTGTTAGAGGATAAAACCAAGTATATCTAGTGAAATAATCAACAAGGATGAGATAATATTTGTGGTTTCCAGTGGATAAAACAGGGGAGGACCAAACATCGGTATATATAAGTTCAAGAGGATGAGAAGAAACGATTGTGTTTGTTGAAAATGGCAACTTGTGACTCTTATTAATAAAGCAATCAGAACAAGAAAATTCTTTTTGTGGAGAAGGAGAAAGCGGTAAAGAGTTTTGAGAAACAATAGTTTTTAAAACCGAAAAAGAGGGATGCCCTAGTCGTCGATGCCAATATTGGAGATCAGTTCTTGATGTTGGAGTGGCCGAGAAGATGGAGATAGTTTGTCGATTGATCGGCCATTCATACAGCTCATTCTTAGTGCGGCCTTGGAGTAATCGGACCCCCGTGCTCAGATCCTTCACCTGAAAATATGCAGGAAAGAATTCAACCGAGACTTGGTTAGCATTGCATAAATGGTAGACCGAAATAAGATTCTTGCACACATTAGGAACATATAAAACATCTGTAAGAGCAAGAGATCTAGATGGTGTAGGAAGCAATGCAGAACTCGTATGTGTTATTGGTAGACCGGAGCCGTCAGCTATCGTAACTTCTTCGCCACCATTGTATGGTTGATGAAGCGCAAGGTTCGATAAGTCATTGGTGAGATGATGAGTAGCTCCAGTGTCACATATCCAAGGAGTGGAAGAGGATACATCAGCGACATTGGCTCTTGGCTGCCACGGTGTGGAGGAGGACGACGGATAACCACCGCCATAACCACCGCCAGAACTGGTGTAACCACGACCAGAAGGTTGAAGTTGGGAGCACCGTCGAGCACTATGACCATAGACACCACAAAGTTGACACCGACCCTGGTAGCCACGACCATGAGATCCATGACCTTGATGATTCCATTGTCCACGAGATGAACCACGTGAATGGCGGAAGCTGTTGGGACCACCGGAGTTCTTGTGAGTAGCGACATTTGCCGTGACCGGAACAGAGGTGGGAACAGCACGAGCAATAGCTTGAAGCTTTAGGTCATAATTGATCAACTTCTCATGAATCTCGGCGAGTGACGGAGGAGTATCACGACCATAAATTTGATCTATCACTGGTTTAAAATCTTCCGGGAGGCCAGCAAGAATGTAATCAATCTGATCTTCATGCTCAAGAGGCTTCCCAAGCACAGCCAGTTGATCAAAACGAGTTGTGACCCCTTGAATATAGTCATCAATAGAGTGGGTACCTTTCTTCCATTGTTTGATCTGCTCTCTGATTTGTTTGATATGACCCCATGTGGGTTTAGCGTAAGTGTCGGAGAGTGTACTCCAGATCTGAGCAGATGTCGACGCCTTGGATAGGAGAGGCTGGACTTCAACAGAAATTGCACCAAGAAGACTAGCGTATATGAGCTTGTCTTGACGTTTCCAGTGAGTGTATGTCGGATTGACAGAGGTTACACCATCAGTGGTGGTAGTAGGCGAAGGAGAACCGGTTGCCGCATCAAGATAAGCGGCGAGCTCATGACCATCAAGTAAGGCGTGAACTTGACGACTCCACATCAAGAAATTTGTGGCTGTGAGTTTAGTCACATTAGACATGTTCACATTGTGAAGAAGAGATGCATCAGAATTAACAACAGTGTCACTTTTGTAGAAGACATGTTTGATCAAGAAAGCGTGAGGTGCAAGTAAAGAAATATCGAAGAAGAGGAAGGAGATGGAGAAGAGAGGAGGCGGCGTTAAAAAAAAAAAATTTAGGGTTTAGATCTGTTAAGATACTATAGCTCTGATACCATGTAGGTTAAGCTACACTTTATTATGAATGATTTACAAGATATATATAGGCTGATACACAAGGGTTTAACTATAGAGTTATTACAAATAGATCCCTAAGCTATATTCTCCTTTACATCTCTTCTAGTTCCTTTTGCTTCTTGAAGAAAAGTTCTTTGGTTCTGCTTGCTTTCAGTTGACCTAGTCTTTGAACTTCAGCCTCAGCTTTGAGAAAATTTTACACAATAGA
Source organism: Camelina laxa (assembly GCA_024034495.1). Classification (NCBI taxonomy): domain Eukaryota; kingdom Viridiplantae; phylum Streptophyta; class Magnoliopsida; order Brassicales; family Brassicaceae; genus Camelina; species Camelina laxa. The sequence goes on from CM043884.1 coordinate 6,013,053, forward strand.
TAAGGTTCTCAATTAATATCATCTATCACTGGTATGGATCCTTTGTACTACATTAGTATATACTTTACCTGCTGAATTATGTCCAATGTAATGCTGCCAGGAGCACACACATCTGATGGTGCAAATGATAGTAAATCAATGATGTGAGAAAATTTTTGATGATCTTCATAAGATGCATCCATTAAATTCCAAAAATTGGATAAAGCTCTACCAAGATGGTGAAGATGCCATTTATAAGATGTCGTAGAAGGTTAGATAACAATATCTTGGTTGCACCTTTTTTCTTTGATAAATGTGAGTCTCGTTACTGGTTTTTGTTTCAGAGTAATTGTTAAGCTATGTTCCCCAAAAAATGCTAGACAATGAAAATTGAAATTTTGTTTTATTAGCTTTAACATTTTCAAGGCGCTTGTGCTTTTCCTGTTCAAGAGACACAACAGTGGCATTGAGCTTTTTAAAGATATCATCACTGATGTTTTTGGATATTCCATAAAGGTCGTTCAGGCTTGGGTGAATCTTTGTTATGATCATTGATGCTTCTGTTCCCAATGTTGCTATAATATGGAGAAAAACTTATTGATGTTGATATCAATTAAACTACAAAAAAATCTGTGAGTTTTGAATAATTTATATATTGACATTTTGTCTAAAACCAATTTTATTGATTTTTTTTATTAAGTAGATTGTTCTTTATTTAAATAAATAAGCTAGCAAAAAGAAATTTAACTAGCCACGTATATGTGGCGCACCGCATGATATGTGTATGGGGGAACAAATGTATCGCATGAAAAAGCTAAATGTCATATAGGTGATTTCCGAATCGACCAACTTTTTTTTTTTTTTTGTCGGCCAACTATTATATTAATTAAATTAAAATTTTACAACCTGTTTATGACATATTTTAGCAAATCCAAGAGATTACAAGGGGAGAATTTTTTATTCGAGCTTCTTTTGCTAATGTATCAGCCAGCCAGGACATTAGCTTTTCTGTTGAGAGACATTGTCTCAGAAATCCTTAAAACGATTTGACAAATCTTCTATCTCCCTCTCTATTCTTCATAACCCCACTTTCTTCAATAATACTCGATGAGACGATTTTACCCTTTTTGTTTTACTGAATTAGATTAAATTTTTTAAATAAAAAATAAAAACTCTCAAACCCAGCTTCTTTCGACCCGAGAAACTCACCCGACCTCTCTCAACCCAGCCGCCGGCGATTCTTCCGTCGTCGGAGTCTACTGCTGTCGTTCTTCACCAAATCAAGTTGCATCAAGTTGTTCTTCAAAATGCAGGTGCGTTACTTCACTTTAGAGTTGCTTTTGGTTGAATTTGTTTTTGATTTGTAAATATAGAAATTCAATTGGATTTAGATCGAAGAAAGCTTAGCACATTGGGTGTTTTACAAAGGTTTATGGATCGATTGAGCTATCTATTAGATAAGAAAGGGATTTGGCTTTCAATTTCAGTGAATTAACTCGATTAGAACTCGTCTACCATTCGATTCGATTTTGATAGGAGAGAGAAGGTGGTGAAACTGGTAATACTGGTATTTTTAGTAAAAATAGTAAAACTAGTAGTAGTACTAATTTTGATTTTTTTATATTGGTTGGTTTGGCAGGATACAATATGCGAGAACGTCAGCCTACATTTTAAATATGAAGGACGCATGTATAGTATAATGTTCAAGAGGAATATAACATTGTTGATGTTAAAAGCAAGGATACAGAGGAAGCTTAGGTTTGTTGAAAGTAACGTTCAGTTGCAGCTGAGCTACAAGCCACTACTGGTAGAAACATTGGAGCATTGTGAGCTTAATGATGATGAGGATGTTAATGTTTATCTAGACTCCGTTAATTATGAGAAGCGAAGATGTATGTTGTTTGTGAATGTTATCCCTTCTGAGCCTCAGCCTGAGCAAGTTCCCATAGTGCCCATAGTGCCCACAGTGCCCACAGTGCCCATAGTGGACCAAAGTTCTGTTGGTATGAACTATGAAAACAAATATGCGAAGGATGGTGAAATCGGACCTAACGCCATTGTTGTCCACGTAGGCAAAGAAAAGGATGTAGAGGGTGATTCTAATAAAGAGGGTGAAGCTGAATCACGTGATGAAGGTGATGAATATACTGAGCCATGCCCTGTTGTCGAACCGTGTAAGTATATTGAACCATGAGATGACGGTTTGGATCTGACTAAACTTCAAGAATTTCCAAACAAGAAGGCATTGCAAGATGTGGTGGATAGAGCTTCATTCGCTAACTGTTTTAGTTTTGAAATAGTAAAGTCGGACAAGGTGCGTTATGTGGTCAAATGTCCTAAAGAAGGATGTAACTGGGGTTTACGAGGTGGTAGGATTCGAGGTACAGATATTTTCTCGATTAGAAGGCACAACAAGATGCATACATGCTCTCGGGCTAGTCAAAGTTCAAGCAATAGTAAGAGGCAAGGCACTCCACAATTAGTTGCTTCTCTTTTACATGGTGATTATCCAGGGCAAATGGAAACTCCACCTCCGAAAATTATCATGGATCTTGTCAAGACAAAATTAGGTGTTGATATATCATATTCCACGGCATTGAGAGGGAAAAATCAAGCTGTTACTGATTTGAAAGGTAGCCCAGAAGAAAGGTACAAGATGCTGCGATGTTATCTGCACATGTTAGAGAAAGTTAATCATGGTACAAGATCATATGTTCATTGCAATGAGAATAATAAATTCATGTACTTGTTCATAGCTTTGGGAGCTAGCATTGAAGGATTTAAAGTCATGAGGAAAGTTATAACTATGGATGCAACTTTTCTAAAGAACGGATATAAGGGTGTTCTTGTTTTTGCGTCGGCTCAAGATCCTAACCGTCACCATTATCCCTTGGCGTTTGGTGTTCTTGATGGTGAGAATGATGCAAGTTGGAATTGGTTTTTGGAGATGTTGAAAACTGTTGTTGGGGATTCTTCTGAAATAGTATTTATGACTGACAGAAATACAAGTCTCATAAAAGCTATAGCTAATGTGTATCCTTTGGCTCATCATGGTTTTTGTATATGGCATTTATCCCAAATTATGCTCGTAACGTGAACAAAGACGTTGTTGCATGGAGATTCATGGAGTGTAGTAGGTTTTACACAGTGGTTGAGTTCAACATTGCTTACACATCTTTTACGACAAGATATCCTTCTGCTGCCAAGTATCTTGAAGAATCTATCCAGAAAGAAAGATGGGCAAGATGTGTTTTTCCAGGAGATAGATACAACCTAGACACAAGCAACTGTGTTGAATCGTTGAACAGTGTATTCAAAGATGCAAGGAGGTACTCCTTGATACCCATGCTTGATGCAATACTTAAAAAATTCTCTGAATGGTTTAATGAACATCGGAAAGATGTTGTGTCTGGATCAGTCGCAAATAAATTGGTGCCTTTAGTGGAGAACTACTTACATGATTTATGGGCAACTGTTGAGAAACTAAAGGTGATAGAGCTAAATGGTTTCGAGCTTGAATACAATGTCATTGACAGTGACGGAAAGCCTTATTTGGTGAAGTTGCGATTGAGAAGTTGCAGTTGCAGGTTTTTCGATATACAAAAGTATCCTTGTGTGCATGCATTGGCGTCTTTCATTACATTCCAAAAATATGGAGGTAAGGATTTCGAGTTACATGAGTTGTGTTCTAAGTATTATTGGACGGAGCTGTGGGCAATTGCATATTGCAGAACAATTTATTTAGTACCTGATAAGTCTCGATGGGATGTCCTAGATGACGTCCAAGATATGGAGATCATGCCTCCGAATCGGAAAATAAGAGGGGGAAGAAAGAAAACAAAAAGGTATGCATCTGCTAGGGAAAAACGACCAAAAACTCGACCTAGGACGCAGAATAAAAGGCGCCGGAGACAAGGACTCCAATGGTTGTTATTTGGAGATAATGTTCATGTTTGATTCACCTCTTCATGTATCAATTGTGTTTGGTTTGAAACTTAATGTAAAACTTGGGTTGAAACTTAATTTGAAGTCTATTAATGTTTTCTTCTTTCAAAATATGTGTATATGAGAGCGTAGAACTGGCAGAACTAAGATAAAACTGGTAAAAATAATAAAATTGGTACTACCTAAAACCACTACATATTGTATAATACATATTGTATAGTATAAATGTTCTACATAGGTTTCTACTATAAATGAATAATTTTCGAAAATATACCAATTTTAATTTATTTATGAAAGAATCCCAACAAGTGTTTCCTTACACTTTTAATGTCACTTTGTAAATAATTACCAAGTAAGCATGAAAAAAGTTATAGAATTATAAGTTTTAACTTATGAAGTTGCAAAAAGCTTGTAATTGAATGTTAGTTAAGTTTAATCAACTGTAAAACTAAAAAAAGTAATGCTAAGGTTTAGTAAAACTAATTAAACTGAGAAACCTCTAAAGTACAACTATTTGCAAGTTGAGTGCAACCGCATTACTCGGTAAAACTGTGTGTGAACACACAGTGTGAACGCACACATCTTTTACACGTGGCCAGAATTTCGTTTTTTCTTTCTTTCTTCACGAGAGCATGAAGATTTATTTATTTATCTTCACGTCAGCTCATTCTCATTTTCTTCGAAACCTAAAAGTACACCGAGAGAATCTCTTCTCTCATCTTCAAAGTCGAATTCTAGATCTATTTCTCTCCTTCTTAAACTATGGAACAATTTGAGGCCGACCCATACTATGCTGATCAGAAGAAGGCGAGGAAGTTAGAAGCGTGGCGACAAGCCGTAGCCGATGGTGATTTGGGCATGCCTCGAATTTGCCCATGTGGCAAACGAATCATCAATGAGATCTCTCCAACAGAAACAGAGAAAAAGAAATGGTTTACTTGCGTTAAGTATAAGGTAAATTAAATTTAATCAAATACAATTGAGAGACCTGAGTATGATGTCTGTTCGTTGATATATTTTGAAGGATGATGGATTGCACAGGCGGAAAAATTGGGCTGATGCAATTGAAGAAGAAACTCAAACCTTAAGGAAAGATGTTGATAACCATTGGGAGAGATTGAGGGAATTTGATCCCCATCATACTAAGACCTATAATTTGCAGATGGAGCTTAAGGAGAAGAGTGACGAGATTGTCAAACTAAAGGAGGAGTTGGCGTTGCTTACAACTCGAGTCGATCTCCTGGATAGGTTGTGTTTTGATTGATATTATCTGAGTCGATCTTATTCTACGTTGGTTTAAAACTTGTTGAATCAGTTTCTGTTTCTTATATTTTCCTTGAATTCTCTTGTTGAAAATCAGTTTCTTATCTTTCATGTGACTTCTCTTGTTGAATCATGATGTTCTATCTCTCTTTTATGTGACTTCTAGGATTATGCCTCCTTCTTGAATTGAATCATGTTCTATGTTTTTCTTATATGAATTCTCTAATTTTTGTTTAGTTTTACCAAAAATACGAACGGAAAATCCAAGAAAATAACGTAGTTTTACATAGTTTTACTAGTAATACCAGTACCAATAGCAAATCCAACAAAATAACGAAGTTTTACATAGTTGTACTAGTACTACGATGAAAAATCAAAGAAAATAACATAGTTTTACTACTTCTTAGACCTTTTCCTCTTCGTCCCTCTCCCTCCTTCTTGCGAAGTACTCGGTTGCTCATCAGCTACAGGCGCCTGACATGAAACCAAATTTTGTTAACACCTTCTAGTATTACTATAGTATTACGAAGTATTACCTTTGGTTTCTCTTGCTCTTTCACATATACTTCCAATGGTTCGATCCTTTTTTCAAGCCCATCAATCTTCGCCGAAATGTTATCGAATTGGGTTTTCATATCCTGCTTCATGGTCCTTAGAAGATCCACCAACTCAATAGTATCTTCTCTCGGTTGTTCATTGGCGACTATTTCCTCATTCGCATCGTTTTGTCCCGAACAAGTAGCCACATCGGCTGTGTACATCTCCTCCAAAAGTACAGGTAGTCCTCTACGAATGTGCCACATCCAACTGGCGACTACGACATCATGGGTATCCTCTTCCTCAGCTTCTTCCATGATTAAATCGAGAAGAGGAATTTCTTCATCATTATGAGGGATCACACTAGCAATCGCCTGTGTAAACGAGCATACTTTAGATACATTACAAACCAATTTATTCAAATGATTAATAATGGCAATTACTAGGATAACTAACCGTTGTTGTACCAAGTGTATCACCAATATTCTTTAGAGGAAAACCTTTCTGACCGGTACTCTGAAATTTCCTCCTGCACATCCTAGGACAACTTTCATCCGCCTCAGGAATTTGGTCAACATAAGTGTTCGCCAAAATTGGAACTGCCTCAAATAGTAAAAACTACACAACACAAAGAAAAAAACTAAAATCAGCTTCACATATAAGAAATATCAACAATGAGAAGACTTCAAATTTTAAACTTACTAACCTCCAATGGAATACAGAAACCTGGAACAGGCCATAACGCATTCTCTTTAACCACGACCCCATCAAAATGCCTCGTTGTATGGGAAATCTCTTCTAGCATGTTCTCGAATGATAATCTCCCCCAAGGAAAAGACACACAAAAACCTAGATCATTCACTGCGCTTACAACAAAATCATCAATACCCATGGCATCTCTCCCCGAGTCTTTTGTATAGCCTGCAATGATGCTTCCTAAAAAGTAGAGAACCGCCATCTTCAACCTATCACGAGTACGATCTGGTTGCATTACCATTAGCTGTCTCCTCACATCTTGAAATGTAATCTTCAAAGGTACGATCTGGGTTCGAAACTCGATACCGCCGGCTTCCTTGTAATCAAGTGGATAGCACCGACAATCTAATCCAGACATCAAAGCATGTTTTCTCAGACCATACCGGATTGGAACACCATTCACAACAAACCATGCTTCCTTCTTTTTTTCGATTTTAGCTGTTCGAAGTAAGAGCAACCACATTCCCATAAGCTTGTGGTTTGGTTCCCTTGGCATGTGGAAAATGTGCTTGAATTGTGGATGTTTCTCAAACCAATCCCTCTCAGAACGAGTCAGTGGATACTCTAAATTATCCAGCGTTTTCAAGGTTTCAAAAATATGACACCTTGTCGATAGCTTGATTTTCTTGTTGTACTGACTAGGCTCGAAGTGCATTCCCAAAGGTTGCATCGCTTCTATTTCCTCTGATTCCTGCAACAATAACAGGTTTACATGAGTTATAAAAAATTATACAACAACTAGTTGTACCAGTTCTACTAGTTCTACACCACCTAGTTGTACAGTTCTACACCCAATAGTTGCACCAGTTCTACTAGTTCTACACCCAATAGTTGCACCAGTTCTACCAGTTCTACTTGATCGATTTCAAATTCCAATGAGTTTTCAAATTCCGAACGAATGACACAGACTTGTTGTACTTACACTTGCATCGTTTTCTTCTTCCCCTTCATCGTCTTTTTCTTCCCCTTCTTCACCTTCTTCTCCTTCATTGTTTTCTTCTTCCCCTTCATCGTCTTCTTCTTCCCCTTCTTCACCGTTTTCTTCTTCCACTTCATCTTTTTCTTCTTCCCCTTCATCGTTTCCTTCTTCCACTTCATCTTTTTCTTCTTCCCCTTCATCGTTTCCTTCTTCCACTTCATCTTTTACTTCTTCCCCTTCATCGTTTCCTTCTTCCTCTTCATTGTTTCCTTCTTCTTCTCCATCGCTTGATTCCACAGAAGTAGATCTCTCGTTATCTCCTCCTTCTTCATCATCTTCTTCTCCATTACTTGATTCCGGAGTAGCGGATTTTGCTTTCTCTACTTCGTTCGCATTTTCTCTTCCGACCACCGGATTGGGTTCCTCCGAAACTCGACTTTCACTTTCTTCCGCCACCGTACTCAAAGCTCTCTCTCCTCCTACTATCGCCGGACTCAAACCCGACACACCTACTTCCGGCAAATTGGATTTTGCTTTCGAACCACCATCTCCTTCTGAGATCTTCTTCTCTTTCAAACGCTCACTCCTCCTCACACGACCCCCCCCCCCTTGTTTTCACCATCTTCTTACTCAATTTTTGGTTGATTGAATGAAAACGAGAAAACCTAGTTCTACAGTTTCACCCAAATCGATTCGAATTTCCCGAAGAAAGAGAAGGAGTGAGTGAGAGAGAGAGCAGTTTTAATTTACAGTTTTTTTAAAAAAAAAACCGATTCAGTTTTTTGATTTTGGGTCTTAGATCCGATTCAGTTTTTTGAGTGGATTCTACCCAAGTATTTTTTGTAAATATCTAAGTTTTCTTTGGACAAAAATGTAAAACAACACATTCTCGATTTAAAAAAAAATCAAAAACAAAAACCAAAAAAGAGAGGGACTTATGAAATTGTCAGAAATATTTTAGGAAGTTCTGAGACGAAAACTCCACAAAAAGCTAGCAAAAAAAAATTTAAATAGATTGTTCTTTATTTAAATAAATAAGCTAGCAAAAAGAAATTTAACTAGCCACGTATATGTGGCGCACCGCATGATATGTGTGTATGGGGGAACAAATGTATCGCATGAAAAAGCTAAATGTCATATAGGTGATTTCCGAATCGACCAACTTTTTTTTTTTTTGTGGGCCAACTATTATATTAATTAAATTAAAATTTTACAACCTGTTTATGACATATTTTAGCAAATCCAAGAGAATACAAGGGGAGAATTTTTTATTCGAGCTTCTTTTGCTAATGTATCAGCCAGCCAGGACATTAGCTTTTCTGTTGATGTGCTTAAATAGAAACACTCCTTTATCCCACGAGATAATATCCTCTAGGTAACACTGTATCTTCGATATCTCTTTGGGTGAGCGTTCCATAATGACATCTTCCAAATAGTGATTGTTGATTTGTGAGTCACCACAAAAGGTGACATCTTGATACCCAAGACGTTTTAAGTGGAAGGTCGCTTCTCTTAATGCACATGCTTCAGCTTCCAGCGCGGTATCTGTTGGTTGTATTGCTGAGTAGCCCTTGAGGATGTAGTTTCCTTGAACATTATGCAAAGTCCAAGCTATCCCCGCCTTGTCATCTTTACTAACCCAAGATGCATCTCTACAACAATATAACTTAGAATTTTAGGTTAGGAGTTCCTGAAAAGTAGAGGGAGAGTGCCGCTTTGGTTTTGTATATCCTTGGATAGGATGATTATAAACAGCATTTGCCTCTTGTCATAATTGCAGATCCAGAATGGCATGATTTATAACAGTAGGAATTGCCCATTTTTTGTTATTGAAAAGCAGGTCATTCCGGGCCTTCCAAATGCACCAACCAATGAATGAAAATAGGTATTTATATTTGCTCTCTTTATTGTAAGTAGAAAAGAGAGTTTTGATGTGGTCTGTGAGAGAATAACTTTGCTCGAACTTACCTGTTGGAATGGGAATAGGCGCTAGCTCCCAGACCTCCTTTGCATACTTGCATTGAAAAAGTAAGTGTAGCGTATTTTCTTTAGCCTCTCCACAAAGAATGCAATCAGGGGATATCTTGATGTGTCTTTGGACCATGTTTTCTGCAACTGGGATAGCATTATGTAAGACTTTCCACCATAAATGTTTTATTTTAGGTGGAATTTGCATAGTCCAAACAGATTTCCATAACACATTAGGGATAGATACAAGAGGTGAGCCATTCTTGGTTAGTTGATGATAACCAGATTTAACTGAATACTGACCATCTTTTGTGAAGCACCAAGTTGGAACATCTGGTGTCTCTTGGATCCTTAGCCTGATTCGTGTTATGAGTTTGATGTCTTCTGGATGAATGCATTGTTGGAGCTTGACCTCGTCCCACTTTGTTGTTTGGCATCAGACTTGAAACAGTTGTTTGGTCAGTATGATGTTCATTTAAGCTTCTGGCTGGGCGCGGGGGATCATCTAACCATGGATCTTGCCAAGCTTTAACTGTTTTGCCATCTCCTATTCTCCATTTTAAACCTTGTTTAATAAGCTGTGTACCATGACATATGCTTCTCCATGCATGACTTGAATGACGAGGGATCTTAGCATCTAACAGAGTCGATTGAGGGAAGTACTTCGCTTTGAGTACTCTGGTAAGGAGAGAATGTGGCTCCTTAAGCATTCTCCAACTCTGTTTGGCTAGTAAAGCAATGTTGAACTGTTGCAAATCTTTGAATCCCAAGCTTCCATATTGTTTGAGTATAGTCATTTTATGCCATGCTATCCACGGGATTTTGTGTTTTTCTTTACTATTGCTCCACCAGAATTGCCTAATTTTTCCTGAAATTTGGGAAGTGAGACGTTTAGGCAGCAGAAAGCAAGACATTGTGTAGGTGGGTAAAGCTGTAGCCACAGATTTGATTAGAACTTCTTTGCCAGCTGGAGATAAATATTTAGAGTACCAACTCTCTAACTTATTTTGTAATCGTTGGGAAATATAGGCAAACGCATCATATTTATTTTTGCCTAAAGACTCCGATAAACCCAAGTAACGACCAAAGCTACCTATTCGCGAAATCCTGGTAAGACTACTAATAATTCTCTGATTATCTGGTGTGATATTCTTACCAAAGAGGATAGCTGATTTACTGAAATTCACATACTGGACTGAAGCTTCAGCATAGGTTTGAAGAATTTGAAGGAGATGATGACATTCATCTTCATTAGCTTGACAGAAAAGGAGAGAATCATCAGCAAAGAACATATGCGATATAGGAGGTCCATTCCTACTTGCTTTAAAGCCGTATATCTTATTAGATTGCACCGCATGAGCTATTAATGATGATAACCCTTCTGTACAAAGCAAATATAGATAGGGGGAAAGTGGATCACCTTGCCTTAAGCCTCTTTGTGGTGTTATCTTCTTGGTTGGTTCTCCATTGACTAAGACTGAGTAAGTCACCGTGGTGACACACTTCATCACCCACTGACACCATTTGTCTGCAAAACCAAAGCATTTTAAAAGATTTTCCAGATAATCCCATTCAACCTTATCAAATGCTTTTGCAATATCTAATTTTAATGCCATGTATGGTGTCTTGATCTTTTTGGTTCTTAATGAATGTAGAAGCTCATGTGCTATAATTACATTATCAGTAATAAGTCGGCCAGGAATGAAAGCAGATTGGTATTCTGAGATCAAAAGGTGTAGCCAAGGTTTAAGTCGCTCTGCCAATATTTTAGAGATTAGTTTATATGCTATATTGCAGAAACTAATCGGTCTAAAATTTTTGACATGAATAGGGGATTTCACTTTAGGGATAAGACAGATGTATGTGTGGTTTATCTCTGGATTCAAGTATCCAGTCTCGAAAAAATATTTAATAAAATTTACCACACCTGATTTGATAGTATTCCAATGATGCTTGTAGAAACATGCATTCAATCCATCTGGCCCTGGTGATTTATCTTCATTCATCTGACAAAGAGCCTGGTAAATTTCCTCTTCAGTGACTGGGGCTATTAGCTTCAGGTTCATTTCCCCAGTAACTTTTCTATTGATATGTTGTAGTACTGGTTCCAGCTCTTTCCTGCCATTTGAAGAAAATATATCAGCAAAGTAAGAACAGATGATCTCTTGTACTTCTACATCATTCTGCTTGATGTTCCCTCTTTCATCTTGCAGCGAGCTGATGCGATTTTGACTCCTTCTTTGCTGAGTTTTGGCATGAAAATATTTAGTGTTTTTATCACCCGCTTGCAACCATGGGATCCTGCTTTTTGTTTTCCAGTACTCCTCCTCCATTCGATATTCATGTTGAAGCTGTGATTTAATGATAGAAATATAATTATAGTCTAGGGATGGAGAGTCATACGCTTTTGGAAGGTTTGCTTGAAGCTGCTGGATTTTTTTTTGTGCGTTAAAATTTTGGCCAGCTCTCCATCGTGATAGACTATTCCTGCATCGCTTCAAAGCTTCTTGAAAATGTTGTGGTGGAAGGTGGACACACTGTTGGCTCCATGCGTCTTGGACAGTTGCATAAACCTGTTGGTTAAAACGCCAACGATTGTCATACCTGAATAGTTTCTTCCCTCTCTAAGTTTTGCTGTCCGTCTGAAGGAGCAAAGGTCTATGGTCAGAGCCCACCCAGTCAAGAAGTTGGACAAAGGCATTTGGATACATATTTTTCCAGTCGGCCGTTGCTACCACTCTGTCAAGTTTTGATTTGATTGTGTATGTGCTTCTGTTGCCAATCCAGGTGTAGATGCCTCCATATGTTTTGACTTCATGAAGACCAGAAACTTTTAACATTCTTCTGAAATTTCCAAACTGCCACTCAGGTTTTGAGGGACCTCCTAATTTCTCTCCATTATGCAACATTTCATTGAAATCTCCCAAAACTACTCTTGGATATCTCTGATAAAGCCCAGCTTTTGCAAAATTCTCCATCTTGTTCCACATAATCTGCCTTGGTTTCCTCTTAGGGTTGCCATATATATATGTCAAGCAAAATGTTGTTGGCCCTTCAGTTATATTAATATCTGTATAGTAGAGCGTTAGTGAGGACAAAAAGTTACACCTGACCAAATTTCTCCAAAAAATAGCTAATCCTCCACTTAAGCCTTCAGGAGCAACCAAAATTTGATGATCAAAATGAAGATCAACGCCAATTTGCTGAACATAACTATCCTTATTTTTAGTTTCTACAAGGAACAGGATATCAAACTTATATTTACGATTGATATCCTTTAGATAAGGAATTGTCAAGGGGTTCCACAAACCTTGACAATTCCAGTGCAAAAGCCTCATTTAGGGAGTGGTGGCTTCGGGGTTTCCACCTCCCCTTTTGTTGTATCGAGTTCTGAATCTTGAGAGCGTCTTCTTGTGGTTATCACCTGATCTTCAACGTCAATATTTGTGCCCTTTCTTTTGGTGCCCCGAACTTGGATTGTCATCGAAGTGTCTCCTACCTCCCTTATAGATGCCTGATTCTCCTGCTCTAGAAGTTCACTTGAATGTGAGAAGCCATCAAACTCTTCGTGAGGGATATTTTGGTGCTGATGATCAGAGGTTTCCATGTTAAATCTAGAACCTTGAACTGCCCCCATAGTTTCATCAATCAAATTACTTAAAGTGTCATCCCTGCTTCTGTTCTGCTCTGTATCATCCATCTCCCTTTCTTGATTTTCTATTAAGTTTTGAGTAGAGAGCATGGCTGGATCTGTTGAATCGCATATCAAAGCTTGATGAGTAAGGTTTCCACAAGTAGAACAGAACTTCCTTAGCTTATCGAAGGTAAATCTTATGAGAGTTGGATCTCCATCTTCCTCAAAGTGAATATAACGAGTGAAGATTATCTTACTACATGCATCAATCTTAACTCTAACCCAAACTTCACCATTTGGTTGTTGGATGTAGTGATCAACAACTGGCCCTAAGGTTTCTCTAATTTCAGTGACCGCTTGTTCATTTCTCGAAGAATCTGGAATGTTCTGAATCTTCACCCAAAAAAGAATAGTACGGAGATAGTCAGGATAGCTTCTTAGAGACCACCTGTCCACTAAAACCAACCAGTCTTTGTAAGTCCAAGGACCGTTGTCGAGAACTGTGAGCATAAGATGCTCTTGCTTAAAGAAAAACTGAACTGTTCCATCTTCATTTATTCGACTGGTGATTCGTCCTTCTAGTTTCCAGATCTTTGGCATCATAAATTTGATTCCGGCTGGATTTTGCGAAGGATGAGTACTTTTCACCGCGAGGCTAAGTTGATGCTCTGCATCTCTCTTCCTCCTCGCTTCAACAGAGAGTTTGATAGGATTTATTTCAGATCCCAGAGATAAATTTTGGAGATCTAACCACAGGTCCTTTTCTGCCATTAGATTTTGATGTAGAAATCAGATGATCGGAAAGATCCGCAGCAACGGAAAGCTAAATCACCGAACGATGAAGAAAGATCTAGAGTCGCCTAGAAAATCTGAATCGACCAACTAAAATATGTGTATGACGAAGATATTAAGGAATATATACATTTGTATTAAAAGAATATCTCTTTATTTGGTAAGAGTAAATATGTATTAGGGTAATAAGGATCATATAAAAAGAGGAGTAGTGTAACGATCCGGAACCTCGGTAACAGAATTACCGAGAGTGCCGAAGAATCAGTGCCGAGAGTGCCGAGAAATCAGTGCCGAGAGTACCGAGAAATCAGTGCCGAGAGTGCTGAGTAATCAGTGTCGAGAGTGACCGAGAAACGGTACCGAGAAAGACCGAGAGTCAGTATCGGGAGTTACCGAGAACTAGAGCCGAGAGATGCCGATACTTAGTATCGATGAATACCGGTAACCAGTACCGAGGAATGCCGATACTTTGTATCGAGGATTGTCGAGAGTTGCCGATACTTGGTATCGGCAACTCTCGACAATCCTCGATACAAAGTATCAGCATTCCTCGGTACTGGTGGTATAGAGATTTGTCGATGCCTAGTGCCGAAGAATGCCGATAAAATGCGGGAAACGGTAACGATGGAGTCCGACGATAGAACTCGATAGGTTAAGGGGATTGGTATGGAATCGAGGAGTTCGAGACTACCAAAGTAGTGAACAGACGTTTGAATTGAAGAAATGGAATCCCAAGTTTACATTGATCAGATCATCCAGGTTTGCAAGTTCTTGGATGAGAATGGGGGATCTTCGAACAGGTTTGTAAATTGTCAAAGAAAGAGGTGAGAGGTTTCGGTACTTAGTCCGAGAGACAGTCCAAGTAAAATAGGAATGAAAGTCCTAGTGATAGTGATAGTGATAGTGATAATGAAGTGATATTGATAGTGAAGTGATAGTGATAGTGAAGTGAACTATCCGGAAATGGTTGCATCGGTGATCGATGGACCGGGCCGATGGACAAGGTGGCATGGATTGGACGATGGGCCGATGGAGGGCCTAAAGGACTTGGTATCTCGCGGATATTTAAGCCGACTCACGGGTATGGAAACCCGAGAGAAATGGAAACTCGCGGTAAATGGAAAGGTGATCGGATAAGGATAGATGCGAGAATTATGGGAAGCTATGGGCGGTGAGACTTATCGTTCTAAGGCAATTTAGGGCGGTTCGTGGATCCTATATAAGGGATAAAACCCTTAGAATTTCTCTAGTTTTGCATAAGCATCCGAGAGCCGCCGCAAGAGAGAAAGAGGAGAGTTTCCGTCGAGCTTAAACCGAGAGAGAGAGAGAGATCCTAAGCCCAGAGTCGAGAAAGGAACGGTAAGTGTCCTTCCACCTTGATTCGCTGATGGTTATGGAATATATCTCGGATACTAATGGTATCGATCTGTCCGTGTAAAAGCGGGGATCAGATCCGAGCATAGAAACCGAGAGTTCAACACCTTACGTCGATACTGAAGGTGAGTGCGTGACTGTGGCCGAGTTCCATGGTTGATTCTCTTGACCCGTGGTTTATTTAATCTTGTTGATTGCTTGTCTTTATGGTTATGGTTTCTATTGCAATATGAAGATGGTTGGTCTAAGCGATTTAGGCGACTATCCTATGGAATTTGATTGACTTGCGTGACTTGATTGGAATATACCTTGTGTTAGATTGAGATCGTTGAACTGAGCCTAGTGAGACGGGGTGACCGCTCCACTAAGTAAACTTTGTTTACTTATGTCTCCTTTTAATGGACGCAGGAAAAGATAGGTCCCATGATCGGGATTTTAGTGGCTGACCAGCTCGTGTGACGGAGGCAAGGGAGGAAGGAGGATGGTGGCTTTGGGTAGTTCAATCATGGCTTTATTTTGATAGTTTTTTTATTTTCATGCATGGAATAAGTTGTTATTTAAGGATGAATCGAACCTCTTTTTATTAATGAATTTGCAATTTTTAAGTTATATCACCTGTTATTCATATTCCCTGTTGTACTTGTTTAATAATCGCATAGAATTCGTCGGCCCTAAGAAATTTTTTATCGGCCTGTTTCGGTCCGAGCATGGGTTTTTAGGGTCGGGATCTTACATTTGGTATCAGAGCACGGTTATAGTTCTAGGACATGTTCATAGAAGGGGTGCATGGGTTATTGTTACAAAAAGCCATCCTTCCTTGCCAAAAACGTCTCATGGTAAGACTGGTCATGTTTAGATTATAGGGTGAAAGGTTAAGTTGGTTTGGACGCTAACTTAGAATCGGTTATGGTATTTCAGATGGCACCCAACACTCGTAACTCGACTGGTCATGTTTGAGGAAGCACCAAACACTGCTGCGGTGAACGTTGAGCAAGTGGGTGCGAGGACCGGTACGGAAACCGGGGAACGTGGAACCCATGGAGTCGGTACGAGAATTATGCAAGCAGGGGGTACAGGTGCTAATGCAACCGCGAACGTGGGGATGGGGAAAGTATTGGAGACCTTGGTCCAGATACTGAACCAAATGACACCTTCTCAGGTCGCAAACCCACCTGTACCTAACATGGTGCCAGTGGTGGCAACTCCTTCGTACTTGACTATCATGGATCACATGTTAAAGTTGGGTACGCAGTACTTTAGTGGTGGAGCGAATCCTACCGAGGCTGACGAATGGAAAAGTCGTCTCGAGAGGAACTTCGACTCGGTGCGTTGTCCGATGGAGTATCAGAAGGACATCGCCACCCACTACCTGTCCGGGGAAGCCCATGCGTGGTGGACAGGCATGGTGAGCCGTATGACCAACCCGAATTGCTCATGGGAGACTTTTCGTGGTATGTTCCTTGCGAAGTATTTTCCGCAAGAAGCTATCGACCGTTTTGAGTCGGAATTCCTGGATTTGAGACAAGGGGACCAGACCATGCAAAAGTATCAGACTGAGTTCAACCGACTTAAGAGGTACAGTGGAAATGAGAAGGTTGATGAGCAAGTGCAGATACGTCGGTTCTTGCGAGGCATGAGGGTGGATGTCCGCAACCGGTGTATGATTCGAAACTTCGGGAATCTTGCTGAGCTGGTTGAAAAGGCGGCCATGTTGGAGGACGGACTGGCTGAGGAAGCTCGGCAAAACCCTAGAGGAATTGCGGTGCAGCAGGCGCCGATGGTGAAAACTGAACCGGGAACTGGGAGTAAGCAAACTGGGAGTCGGAAGCCTACGGGTAAGGGCAGTGTGCGTTTGCGTCCGACTTGCCGTAAGAGACACTCGGGACAGTGCCGACAATTGATGGGCACTTGTTTTAATTGCGGTGAGAAGGGTCACATGGCAAGTACCTGTCCGAAGAAGGGGTGCGACACACGAGTGTGCTACCAATGTGGACAGCCGGGTCACATTCGGCCGAACTGTCTGCAGTCGGGAACACAAGGGCAGAAACGGGCCAGCGAGGTGCTGTCATTGCCGCCATCGCCGAAATGGCCGGCGATTATGCCTAGGGTGTATTCGATCGCGGACGGGCAGGTGGAAACGAGCACTTCACAACAGATCACTGGTAAGTTGGATACTCACCTTAGTGAAATTCTTGCGTGAATATTGTGTGTCTGTGTGCGTGTGTTTGTTTGTGTGTGGTTAGGTTCTTAGCAAGTAGAATTGTGTAGGGACCTTACTCATGGGCGGTGTGGAAGCCCATGTGATGTTTGACACCGGGGCTACGCATTGTTTTGTGTGTCCGCGTATGATTGGTAAAGGTGGTTTCCGGAAGGAACCCGGAGATCATTTTGGTCTAGTGCAAGCAGCGGGCGGTCAAGTGATGTTTACGTACGGAGTGGTACGTAGCATCTCGGTCATGGTATGCCGTATGGATATGCCGGAAGACTTAGTCATATGTCGAGTGAAGGCACACGATGTGATATTGGGTATGGACTGCCTAAGCAAGCACCGAGCACACTTGGACTGCTACCGCGGGCGAGTATTGTTTGAGACTGCGAAAGGAATGTTAGAATATCAGGGCATCAGGCCATTGTCGGGAAACCTATTGGTCTCGGCGACGCAGGCTGAACACTTAATCAGTAACGGGTGCGAAGCATACTTGGCTTCGATCATGATAGAGGAAGTAGGCACGGGTACAGGACTACAAGAGATACCAGTGGTACGAGAATATGAGAGCGTGTTCGGACCCTTGTCCGGGTTACCACCATCGCGGTCAGATCCGTTCACTATTGAGTTGGAACCTGGTACGGCTCCGATATCGAAAGCTCTGTATCGTATGGCACCCGCGGAGATGGCCGATTTAAAGAAACAGTTGGGAGAGCTGATGGAGAAGGGATTCGTGAGAACGAGTAGCTCACCATGGGGTACGCCGGTACTCTTTGTAAAGAAGAAGGACGGTACCTTTCGACTTTGCATCGACTACCGAGGATTGAACAAGGTGACGGTGAAGAATCAGTATCCTTTACCAAGGATCGACGAATTGTTAGATCAACTTCGAGGAGCCACATATTTCTCGAAGATTGATTTGGCTTCAGGATATCACCAAATTCCGATAAAAGAGTCCGACATTCGGAAGACAGCCATTAGGACAAGGTACGGCCATTACGAGTTTGTGGTCATGCCTTTTGGGTTAACCAATGCCCCAACAGCATTCATGAAGCTTATGAATAATGTGTTCCGAGAGTACCTGTACGAGTTTGTAATTGTATTCATAGACGACATTTTGGTTTACTCAAAGAGCAAATAGGAGCATGCCGTGCATTTGAGGACAGTGCTAGAGAGGTTAAAGGAGCAGAAGCTTTTCGTTAAACTGAGCAAGTGCAGCTTTTGGAAGCAAGAGATTGGTTTCTTAGGACATGTAGTATCGGACAAAGGAGTGTCAGTGGATCAGGAGAAGATTCGATCCATAGCAGAGTGGCCTAGACCGTGGAACGCCTCGGAGATTAGAAGTTTCCTAGGACTGGCCGGATACTATCGGCGATTTGTGAAAGGATTCGCAAGCATGGCGCAGCCGCTGACCAAGCTAACGGGAAAGGACGAACCGTATGTGTGGTCGGCTGAATGCGAGAAGAGTTTCTCGAGACTTAAGGACATGCTGACTGATGCACCGGTGTTGGTACTACCGGAACCGGATGAGTCGTATGTAGTGTACACGGACGCGTCTGGTCGAGGATTGGGATGTGTACTTATGCAGAATGGGAAGGTAATAGCTTATGCTTCTAGACAATTGAGGAAGCATGAAGCGAACTACCCAACCCATAATTTGGAGATGGCGGCCGTAGAATTTGCACTAAAGATTTGGAGGTCCTACTTGTACGGTGGTAAGGTGCAAATATACACGGACCACAAAAGCTTACAATACATTTTTACTCAGTCGGAGTTGAACCTACGACAGCGGAGATGGATGGAACTAGTCGCGGACTACGACTTGGAGATCAGTTACCATCCGGGTAAAGCCAACCTAGTGGCGTACGCCTTGAGTAGAAGAGGGTCGGCTATCAGTGCTGAGAGAGACGCGGAAAACTTAGTGGGTATGATCAGAACATTGCGGTTGAATGCATTGACAGAACAGTTGGAACCGTTAGGCCTTAGGGCCGCGAACCAAGCAGACTTGTTAACGAGGGTACGGTTAGCACAGGAGAAAGATGCAGAACTGGTACGGTTGTCCAAGGTGGATGGAACCGAGTATGAGACAGCGAATAACGGTACTATTTTGGTTAAGGGACGAGTGTGTGTTCCTTCGGATAAGGATCTACGTACCGAAATCCTTAGGGAGGCGCATCAGTCTCAGTTAGCGATCCACCCTGAATCCACCAAAATGTAACAAGGCTTGAAGAGGTACTACCATTGGTCGGGCATGAAGAGAGAAGTGGCAGAATGGGTCGCAGCTTGTCCGACATGTCAGAGAGTTAAGGCAGGAAATCAGGTCCCGGGCTGTTTGTTGCAAAGCTTACCAATACCAGAGTGGAAATGGGACATGATAACCATGGACTTTGTCACGAGTCTGCCGCCGTGTGACAAGAAAGACGCCATATGGGTGGTCATGGATCGACTGACCAAGTCGGCACATTTCTTAGCCATCAACAAAAAGGACGGAGCTGAGAAATTGGCCGAGGTGTACGTACAAGAAATAGTACGGTTGCATGGTGTTCCAGCGAGCATAGTGACAGATAGAGACTCGAAGTTTACCTCAGGATTGTGGAAGGCCTTACAAAAGCGTTTTGGGACGCGAATGGATATGAGTACGGCCAACCATCCGCAAACGGACGGGCAGTCCGAGCGCACAATACGGACGCTTGAGGATCTTTTGCGAGCAAGTGTTTTGGATTGGGGAGATAATTGGGTAAGGCATCTGCCGTTAGCAGAGTTTGCTTACAACAACAGATTCCACACTAGTATAGGCATGTCACAGTACGAGGCTTTATACGGTCGACCTTGTAGAACACCCTTGTGCTGGACACAAGTAGGGGAACGGAGTGTCTATGGTCGAGATTTCGTGGACGAGACCACCGAGAAGATTAAGATCTTGAAGCTGAAAATGAAAAAAGCCCAAGATAGACAGAAAAGTTATGCGGATAAGCGCCGAAGAGAGCTGGAGTTTCAGGTTGGAGATATGGTTTATCTCAAAACCGTGACTTATAAGGGTAAGGATCGGGTAGCATTGAACACTAAGTTGACACCTTGATACATGGGACCGTATCGAACACTAAGTTGACACCTCGATACATTGAACACTAAGTTACCTCCGGCTACGTCAGCTTTTCATCCGGTGTTTCATGTGTCGATGCTAAGGAAGTGCATCACGGGACGGGAGAATGTGATATCCGAACCCCCACCCGACCTCCAAGTAAATATGACCATCATCGGTCGGCCAGTTCGGATAACTGGTACGAAGATGAGAGGTCCGCATAAGAAGAAGAAGACGAAGTTAATTCAAGTCGTATGGGATTGTGAAGGAATAGAGGAGACGACTTGGGAACCGGAAGAGGTTATGAAAGTGAACTTCAAGAAGTGGTTCGAGAAGAGAGAGATATCTTGTAAGGAGAGTAAAGATTCGAGGACGAATCAGTCCTAAGTAGGGGAGAAATGTAACGACCCGGAACCGCGGTAACAGAATTACCGAGAGTGCCGAAGAATCAGTGCCGAGAGTGCCGGAAATCAGTGCCAAAGAGTGCCGAGAAATCAGTGCCGAGAGTGCCGAGGAACCAGTGTCGAGAGTGACCGAGAAACGGTACCGAGAAAGACCGAGAGTCAGTATCGGGAGTTACCGAGAACTAGAGCCGAGAGATGCCGATACTTAGTATCGAGGAATACCGGTAACCAGTACCGAGGAATGCCGATACTTGGTATCGAGGATTGCCGAGAGTTGCCGATACTTGGTATCGAGATTTGCCGATTCCTAGTGCCAAAGAATGCCGATAAAATGCGGGAAACGGTAACGATGGAGTCCGACGATATAACTCGATAGGTTAAGGGGATTGGTATGGAATTGAGGAGTTCGAGACTACCGAAGTAGTGAACAGACGTTTGAATTGAAGAAATGGAATCCCAAGTTTACAGTGATCAGATCATCCAGGTTTGCAAGTTCTTGGATGAGAATGGAGGATCTTCGAACAGGTTTGTAAATTGTCGAAGAAAGAGGTGAGAGGTTTCGGTACTTAGTCCGAGAGACAGTCCGAGTAAAATAGGAATGAAAGTCCTAGTAATAGTGATAGTGATAGTGATAGTGAAGTGATAGTGATAGTGATAGTGAAGTGAACTATCCGGAAATGGTTGCATCGGTGATCGATGGACCGGGCCGATGAACGAGGTGGCATGGATTGGACGATGGGCCGATGGAGGGCCTAAAGGACTCGGTATCTCGCGGAGATTTAAGCCGACTCAAGGGTAAGGAAACCCGAGAGAAATGGAAACTCGCGGTAAATGGAAAGATGATCGGATAAGGATAGATGCGAGAATTATGGGAAGTTATGGGCGGTGAGACTTATCGTTCTAAGGCAACTTAGGGCGGTTCGTGGATCCTATATAAGGGATAAAACCCTTAGAATTTCTCTAGTTTCGCATAAGCGTCCAAGAGCCGCCGCAAGAGAGAAAGAGGAGAGTTTCCATCGAGCTTAAACCGAGAGAGAGAGATCCTAAGCCCAGAGTCGAGAAAGGAACGGTAAGTGTCCTTCCACCTTGATCCGTCGATGGTTATGGAATATATCTCGGATACTAATGGTATCGATATGTCCGTGTAGAAGCGGGGATCAGATCCGAGCATAGAAACCGAGAGTTCGTGCGTGACTGTGGCCGAGTTCCATGATTGATTCTCTTGACCCGTGGTTTATTTAATCTTGTTGATTGCTTGTCTTTATGGTTATGGTTTCTATTGCAATATGAATGATGGTTGGTCTAAGCGATTTAGTCAACTATCCTATGGAATTTGATTGACTTGCGTGACTTGATTGGAATATACCTTGTGTTAGATTGAGATCGTTGAACTGAGCCTAGTGAGACGGGATGACCGCTCCACTAAGTAAACTTTGTTTACTTACGCCTCCTTTTAATGGACGCAGGAAAAGATAGGTCCGATGATCGGGATTTTAGTGGCTGACCAGCTCGTGTGACGGAGGCAATGGAGGAAGGAGGATGGTGGCTGTGGGTAGTTCAATCATGGCTTTATTTTGTTAGTTTCGTTATTCTCATGCATGGAACAAGTTGTTATTTAAGGATGAATCGAACCTCTTTTTATTAATGAATTCGTAAGTTTTAAGTTATATCACCTGTTATTCATATTCGCTGTTGTACTTGTTTAATAATCGCATAGAATTTGTCGGCCCTAAGAAAATTCTTATCGGCCTGTTTCGGTCCGAGCATGGGTTTTTAGGGTCGGGGTCTTACAAGTAGCCTCCATTGTAATCTTTGAGAGAAAATAATAGAACATCTTCTCCAAATCTTTTATGGAGAGCAGATTGACTATCACAAAATAAATCCATTGCACCTGAATGTAAGATACCCATTGAAGCCAACAAACTCTTCAACCACTTCAGTTCTTTCGATGCAGCCACCATAGCCCTATACTCAGCTTCTGTTGATGATAAAGACACCACATCTTGCTTCTTAGATCTCCAAGACACAGGAGAATTTCCCAACTGCACCAGTCATCCAGTCAAGGATCGTCGTGTAATCGGACATCCCCCATCATCTGAATCACACCAAGCTGTCATATGAAAGTTACATTCAGCTTTCAAAAGAATACCCACCTTTGCTCACTAACTTTTCACGCAAGTAATTAAGAAGAAAAAGCCCTGCAAGGGCTAAAGCCACGTCTGATAACCTCAAGTGGGTGTATACCCATTCCACCGCAGAAACCAGCATTTTCATCTCCATTACGTCAGAGACTTTTGGCCGGTAGTGAAGAAAACACAAAAGGGTTTAAGCTTTTCGCTGAGTTGCAATGTAGTCTATGTAGAATTAAGATGGCAAGAACCAACTTATGAGATACCAGAATATTACTAAATGATCACATCAACTTCATTAGACCCCTAAAACAGTATTAATTAACTATTCGGCTAGCTACACTTTCACCGGTTTCTAAATTTTATATGGATGTAATATATACCATTACCATTATATATTGTTTTATCTTTTGTCAAATGTATTTTAATGATAAATTGATTATTTCCATTTGCCGACAATCAATGCTCATACTAAAACTTAAAAGAACGAGTGAACATATTATTTAGTACTGGACTTCGTGGTCTTCACCGGCCAGGTAAAATCTTCGTGGTGACCTTTATCATTGGATATCTTCCGTTTGCGTTTGTAGGTATTATCGGTATCGACTTTAAGGATGTTTTCTTCCGATTTTTTTTGATGATTTTGAGAGTTTTTTTTTTTGACTTTTCTGTTGTAATATGTGTTTTCTGTATATTGGGTTTAGCTTTTGGAGATATCTTAATTTTCCGTCAGCTTTAGAATTTCAACAGCGCATTACATCATTGTATTCCACCATGTATTATATAATGAAAATCATCTTTCAGTGAAAAAAATATATATAGTACTCAATTGTGCAGACATATAGTGTGAAAACGTAGAAAAAATTCTTGAAACTTATAGAAGTATAGTAATACGTAAATTTTTTACACTATGCAAAGTAAAAGAAATGGCAAAATGGTTAAAATTTGCCCCATAATTAGTAACAGGAAGTGTATTTGACTCCACCTAAAAGCAATCTGCACCCACTATTAATTTTTTCTAGTTCCGCCCCTGATTATTATTGATTTTTTTTTGTTAAATACTGTAGTAGAGTACGTACTGCTATTTATTAAACTTTGAGTTCGCTAGAGAGTACAGACCATAAGTGAGTCCATATATAATAATATCGTGTTTCACTAACATAGAATGTTTTGTATGTATGCAAGTAACGTATATGTAATCTATATTTTAAAACTAAAAATAAATATCAATAGCTGTTTAGATATACACTTTTTATATTTGTCATCTTCTTCTTAAATTATCTGCGACAATAGAGATGCACACACATGAATTCATATTCAAGCAGTTATATTCGAACTTAGCCGATTCTGAAGTATTTCGGTCTGAGGTAGTAATCGGAAACCCATCTGCAAATGTAGATAATTAATATATATGTAATTGTTTATATGTGAAATTACAAAAACAAAGTAAAAGAATACGATATATATATGTAATATATATATATATATATATAACTTATAAGTTTTAATAGTCATTCTTACCTTTTTATGTCTCTAAAACTGTTGCTACATATTTAGAATTTTTTCCTTTCCCACATTTTAAATAGTTCGACCAATACTAAGTTGTTTGAAAGTTAACTAATTAGCAAGTTGATCAGAAAAACAAAAAAAAACAAAAAAAAAAATTGGATGATAAAAAGTTTAGAACTCTTTTAATAAGTTTTTGAAATCACATTCTAAAATATGTTTTTTTTTTTTTGGGCATATCTAAAATATGTCTTGTACTATGAAAAATATATATAAATTATAATTTGCAATGCTCAATCACCAACGATATAAAATTAGAAACGTTTTTGTCGCAGTTCTATCTTTGCAGTGATATATCGGCCTATAGCAACAATTATTAATATTGGAATGGCACTATTTTGATCCTAATATCACTAAGACTTATAGTTAAGTTGAAAAAACTCAGTATTGTATATCCAATCTTACTATATTAATTGAGAAGTACAAATATGAAACTAACATTAAAATGTGTAAAATTATATTCCATTACCATTAAAAAAAATTAAGATTAATTAATTAATTAAATAAATATAATTAACTAAAAATGAAAATCAAGGACACATCAAATAAAATAAATTGTAGAAAAATAAAATAAAAATCTATTAGAATCAAAATTAATTCATACTTAAAAAAAATAAAAGTTAAAAACTAAATCAAATAAATATACAGCTACAAATATAATCAAAAAACTTTTCACCACAGGTTGAAATTATTATAGACAAGAAAATGAAGCCACCTAAAAAACAATGAATGTTGTTTTCAAAAAGACTTTTCAAAACTTTTACTAGCTATATTTAGTTGTTCTTTTTTACATGTTAGTAAAGATTGTGTTTAATTGACAAAAGTTTAAACAATTTTATTCATTACATGCAAATGTTTTATTGACAGGTTTTCATTAAATATTAATTGAGAAGTACATTCAACCTTTTAAGGTAAACATGACAAAGAGACTCGATCTAGGATATATATATATATATATATATATATATATATATATATTATATATATATATATATTATATATGTCTACAAATATTCGTATATGTCATCAAAAATTAACATGAGTCTATAACTATGAATGACCTGGAAATTTGGAAAGGAACCACGCAATAAAACTGCACTGATGACCTTCAAACCCCCTAATTAGCTCAGCTTTAAAACTATGAACAAACCCATTCAAATCCCTATACAAAAACCTCAGCTGAAGACATACATATACTATCTATACACAACAGATCAATCACAACCCAAACAACAACAATTGAATGATATAATCATGGAAACGTCAGATTCCAAATAATATCATAGAACAAGAAAACAATCCGAAGAGAATTCATACTAAAAGAAAGAAAAACGTACTATGAGACAGAGATTGGTGAATGAAAATCTTCGAGAGAGAGAGAAGAGGAATGAGAAAACACAATTTTCTACCGTAAGAAGAACTTTATCGGAAATCTTCTTCCGTTTCCTGTGAAACAAACCCAAAAAAAAAAGGTTAAAATCAAACCCTAATCGCAATATCGAAAACCAAATCCGAGATTTCGGTACTTAAAGATCCATGATTTTGAGATCAATTAAAAAACCCTAATGGAAATAATCGAAATTGAAGTTCATCGGAAAAACAAAAACTGAGATTTGAAATCAATTAAAAACCCTAATGGTAATAATTCAAGTTCATCCGAAAAGCAACAACTTACAAATTTTCAGCTTTCAATGACATGGCTAACAAACGGGAGAATGTTGCTAGACAGATCCAATAATGGCAAGAAAGAGTCTTTCTGAGAGACGTTGCGAAATTTTGTTTTTTTTTTGGAGCGTTGGCTTTAGTTTTGAACTAAGAAAGAAATTTAGAAAAAGAAAAATAAATAAATAAATGAATAAAAGGTTCGACTATATAACGGACCTAAATGAATTTATTGTACTTACTATAACAACCTTAAAAACTAACAATATTACATGTACATGCCATTACAATCATTTTAAATTTAAATTTGAGATTTGAAGGAAGGTCAAAACAGTAATTACGTTTAATTAATCATTAACCCTTTGTTTTTTGTACACACAATTCTTTCCTAAGCATTAGTTACCTAAAGCCTCGACTGGCACTCCATTTCATGTGCGATTGCGATTGCGATTCGAGTGTGGTACCAATGTGCTTTAGGAGCGATGCAATTACTTAAAAAATTGTGAAAGGAGATGTGATTCGGATGCGATGCATTTCTATCATATTTTTGAATGACAAAACGATTTGAGTGTGATTATAAACCAAAATTAATTAATTAACATTTAATTATATTTTTGTTTGCATTTTATATTCTTTTATATTATTTATAACTAAAAATAGTATATAAAATCTGCAGATTTTCCGTTTTCCCGCTAAAACCATTATTTTAATTATTATGATCAGATTTTTTATTATTAAATATTATATCTTTATTAATTAGATATAATAAAAATAAATAAGAGTATGTTAGTAAATATAAGTCACACTTGTGGCACCCAATCGTATGTTTAATCTTCGTTTGTGCTCCGAGCCTCCGACTAAGTTAAAGAGTAAAATATGAAAAATTAATCGCTTGCAAAAAAATGCTTGAATCACACCAAACTCTAATCAGATTGCCATTCGGTGTTAACAACTTAACATGCGATTAGGGTCATCACACCACACCCGAATCAGGTTGCCATTCCAGGCCTTAAGACTTTCACAGAAAAGAAAAAACAAATAAATAAATAAGAATAATCATGGACTTTTCTCTTTACGGATTACGTTTCTCTCTACAAACGCGTTATGAAGATTGTCTTCATTGCCAGCTCTTTGGCTATCGTTTGGTGTATGCGTAGGCATCCACTTGTGAGGAAGTCATACTGTAAAGGTATAGAGAGCACAACACACACTATAAAACCTTTGGAACGCGCCAAGCAAACGCTTTATTCAATCTTATAAAATCTTCCGTTTCTTACAAGACTTGACTTTAATCTTACTCTCTTATCTATCTAACACAACACCCTGTGTAGATCTAAAAGAGTTAAAAAAACACACATTCTCCTTCAAGGCTTTTTGTTTTTTGAAGGTTTACAATTCTCACCACTTTATCCCCACGAGTGCTCGCTCTTTTTGTGGCTAGCCCTCGTCTCTTTATACCCTACACAAATGATCTCTAACCTAGATCTTTGTGAATCCCTAACTAAAAGGAAATAATCCTTATCCTAAGAAATATCCTACCTTATCTCTCTCGATCAAATATACTCTCAATATTCGTGTATATCTTGATCCTCTACTTTCTTCCTTCCCACGCACCTTGTCACGGCATCCATAATATTTCTCCACGTCAGTCAATAAGCCACGTCAGCAAATCAGCACTCTGAGACACTTCACAGGCTCATGTCGTCTTCAGAGCTCTGATGCACTTTCAATCTCACCCTTTTTGACTGAATCTTGCCACACAAGCAACCATCGCATTTAACCTGTCAACAACAGAAACAACCAGCAACAACCAACAACTAGACACAACTGCACTCACAGTGCATCACAACTTACAAAAGCATCAGAAGATTAAATGACCAGCAAGTAAGCATTTCAATCAGGCATAAAGCTCGGATAAACCAGAACCAGTCTCAAAACCCAAACAAACCAAGTTAAAAACAAAGAAAAACGAGCGGGAGTATAACATCAGAACCAATAAACAATAAACAGAAAAACAACAGCTCCCCCACAGCTCAAACTCCCCCTCAAGCATCTGAATCAGACTCATCTCCCCCTGCTTGGTGGACACAGATTAGTCAAAAATGTCAACATACACACGAAGGAATAGCCAGAGATGTGACAACTTACCAGCGCCCACGGCATCTTGCAGAATTTGAAGAGCCAATCGGATGGCTTTACGCTCTGCGGATGAACCACTACGAAAGGTCTTCTCTGCGGGCCGTGACACAGTCTTCTTCCCCTTTGTCTTTTTCGCGTCTTGTTGCTGAAGACTCGGAACAGGGCGCTGAGCTTCCAGGAGCTGATGAATAAGTCTGGGAAAAGGTAGACGAAACCCTAACTGAGCTTGCAGGCCCAACTGTATGATCTGCTCATAGACCATCCTCCCAAAATCAAATGGAATGTGATGCATGATCATGTAGATTACCATGGCTCTGTACGCTGAGATTACCATACCATGGCTTTTTTTTTTACATTAGGGGATAAAACAAGCTTCACTCTCTAAAATTAAAGATCCAGAAGTAATGAAATCAAACGGAATGCGATGCATGATCATGTAGATTACCATGGCTCTGTTCGCTGAAATGTACCCTGTATTCACCGTGGGAGACCAGTTGCTGCAGCAAATCTTATGCAAATCCTTGATCACTGGGTCCTTGATTGCCGTCGACACCAG
Organism: Camelina laxa; assembly: GCA_024034495.1. NCBI lineage: Eukaryota > Viridiplantae > Streptophyta > Magnoliopsida > Brassicales > Brassicaceae > Camelina > Camelina laxa. The sequence continues at coordinate 6,041,964 of CM043884.1, forward strand.
CTGCTTGCAGGTCTTCACTTGACCACCAGATAGAAAGAGCGCAAGATCCTCCTCCAGGATTGCAGCTGTCTGTAGCTTTTGTTCACGCACATCAACTGCTTGAAGACCGAACAAGGCATTAATGTGGCTTGGGGAAAACTCATACATCCAATCTCTAACAAGCACATCAACTGAGTTTCCTTCAACCTTAACTGTTGGGAGATTTGCCCAGGACTCATAAACAACCTCAGAATCATAAGGGATGATTTGGGTGACTGTTTTCAACAGACCAGCTTGATCAAGCAGCTCCCTAGCAGAGACACCTACTCCCTGAGTATAGCAAACCTCAGCAGCAATGGTTCGAGAAGTGAAGAAACTATACTGTCGAGCAGTCTCAGCAGACATGAACTGTTTTGTGTCAAATTCCTTTGACGATGCACCGCGTGAAGAGGACACACCCTTGTCCTTACGAAGAGATGGACGCTTGGATTCACGACCGTCTGTATCAGCAGCTGATTGTCTCTTACGCAAACGAGACGATATTCCTTGACTCGACACAGTGGGAACAGGAGCATCACCAGTGAGATCGACCACTAGAAACCTAGAATTCACCTCTCTCGGCGGAGAAGACGAAGAGTCGCAGGTCTCGTGATTCCCGTGAGAAGGCGAGGGAAACGGATCCACCCGAATCGGAGATGCAGTGACGGACTCCTCACGAGGCTGGTATACCACCATGGCTGTCGCGGGATCAATCGGAACGTGTGGAGTTGGCGGAGGCAACGAAGACGGTGGAATGTGGAGCTCCTCATCCGAGCTGGAGTCATAGTGGAAACCACTAAAGATGGATTTCATGATGTTCAGGGAATTGATCGACAAGAGAGAAGAAGAAGATTGAGCAGAAGTTTAATCGACAAGGGATTGAAATCGCAGAGGTGATGAGGAAAACGCAAAAACCCTAGCCGCTCCTTTTTATACACACCCGTGAGTTTCAATGGGCTGCACACCACTCGGCCCAAAACATTAAAGATTTCCTGAAACCACTCAATTAAAAATCAGTGTACACCGTATCTATTTCCTCTTTTGACTGGATTCAATCGTTAATTCATTCAATCATAATGAATACCGGTGCATTAATAAATCTCATTCTTCCTCTTTTACGACCCAAATTAGCAGATTCATGAATCAAACACACAGATACATACAACCACTAATCATTTATTCTGAGGGACCCAGATGAGAGTTAGACACACATGAGCATTTTTTTTTTTTTTTTTAATCTTAAAACAGTTCAAAAATCAGAACACTAACCAGACATTTGTCGTATCAGCCACTTGTTCAGAACCTTCACTAGGAGCTATCACAACCTCTTGAATTGTCGAATATCAGAGTACTATTGCATGTGGGTAGTCTTTCACACTGGCATGCTTTTTAGCCTTCAGTCCATCCCAACATGTTAAGGCAGCTGGAGTTCATCTCTTTGAAGAGCACACACCTTTTTATTTTTTTTATTCATTTTTTTTTTCTTCAAACAGCCTCATGATGACTGCTTCAGCATCTTGAGCTTCAGTGGCATTATTTGATTGAGACAGTCACTGATTCTGAACTCATCATCACTAGGTTATTAAACCTTAGAATGACTGTGCATGTCTCTTCACAGCTCTTTGACCTCCTCAAATAATGACAACGTTTAACAGGATGGACAGACCGGCATGACAGGCAGCTATTTCCCACATTTTTCAGAAGAATGACCTTCTATATATTCCAGGATTTCCATGATCTGTCCTAGCTCCAGTTCCTGCCTTAGACCAATACAACTCAGAGAAAACAGTTAGAGTTCACAGACACCAATAGACTTCCTCAGATATATGAATCTGTTGAAGTCCAAAGGCTTGGTAAACAAATCAGCCAACTGAAAATCAGTGCTCACATGATCTATCTCAATCAGTTTCGCCTCAACAAGTTCACGAACAAAGTGGTGTCTAATATCTATGTGTTTTGTTCTAGAATGCTGGACAGGATTCTTAGAGATATTTATTGCACTCAAATTAGCACAATGAATTAACAGAGTATCAGAATCCATACCATTGTCAGAAGACATTTGACGCATCCACAGGAGCTGTGTACAACCGCTGTCCAAGGCAGTGTATTCAGCCTCAGAGGTTGATAATGAGATACTGTTTTGCTTCTTACTGTGCCATGATATTAGATTGTTGCCCATAAAGAAGCATCATCCACTTGTACTACGACGATCATCCACAGAAATTGCCCAATCAGCATCGCAGTATCCACTCAGACTGGTGTTGGTATCCTTGGTGAAGAAAATACCAAAGTTCATTGTCCCTTTGACGTATTTGATGATCCTCTTGACTGCCAGAAAGTGGGACACCTTGGGCTTGGCCTGGTACCGTGTGCATATCCCCACTGACAGACAAATGTCAGGCCTACTTGCTGTCAGGTAGAGCAAGCTTCCAACCATACCTCTATATAGTCGTTCATCCACATCCTCTCCTTCCTCATCTTTTGAAAGCTTGTCATTGACTCCCATAGGTACCTTAGCTTCTTTACTCTTCCCTAAACCAAACCGTTGTACCAATTCTTTGGCATAGGTGTTTTGAGACACAAAGATCCCATCAGCTGATTGTTCTACTTGCAACCCCAGGAAGTATTTCTGCTCTCCCACCATACTCATCTCAAACTCCTGTGACATGTTTTTCACAAACCTTTGTACCAGAGATTGACAGGTAGAACCAAAAATGATATTGTTCACATAGATCTGAACAAACATCAGAGCATTGTCGCTGTTGAGAACAAACAGTGTCTTGTCTACACTTCCACGAACATAGCCTTGATCCAGAAGAAATGTAGTCAATCTCTCATACCATGCACATGGTGCCTGCTTTAGTCCATACAGGGCTTTCTTCAGTCAAAAAACATGCTCAGGATGCTGTGAGTTTCCAAAACTTTTTGGTTGCTCAACATAAACCTCCTCTTGCAGTATTCCATTTAGAAAGGCACTTTTGATATCCATCTGATGCAGAGTGAACTTAAGAGCACATGCCATACCGATCATAAACTTGATGGACTCCAACCTTGCCACGGGAGCAAAGGTTTCATCAAAATCAATTCCCTCAATTTGAGAGTAACCTTGAGCTACCGACCTTGCTTTGTTAAAACAGCCACTAGCTTCATCCTTATTCTTGAATATCCACATTGCACTACCTCAGAGACCTGAGAGACAGACTCCGGAACTCCAGGCTTTTGTTTCTTCCCAGCCAACTGAGCAAAATGAATTTGCTTCCCTCTAGTAACTCTACCCCCCTGAATCGCACCTATAACATCAGTAGAGGAGTGATTCCGATGGCCCTGAGAAGGCACATAATCCGGACCAGAAGGTGATACAGGCCTGACAGAGACTACAGGACTAGCAGCTTCTTTCATAGACTTCGCAGCATCAGTTACCAGGTCTGTGCCGGAGACAATAGGCACCTGTGCCACTCGTAGATATGAGGTGTCGTCAATCACTTCATTGACAGTCTCCTGTATGGATCTTAGGCGTTTGTTGTAGGCACGGAAAGCAGTGTTGTGCCCAGAATAACTCAGAAAGGCACCTTCATCATTTTGAGAGTCAAACTTATTCAACTGATCCTTATCATTTAAAATATAACACTGCCATCCAAACACATGAAAGTAGTGCACAGTTGGAGACTTCCCTTTCCACAGCTCATAGGAAGTCTTGCTAGTTCTTGGACGAACATGCACACGATTGATGATGTAACATGCTGTTCCAGAACCAATGAGGCACTTGATTTCCATATAGCATTGCGCGTGCCATTTCTTGCAGCATTCTGTCCTTACATTCAACGACACTTTTCTGCTCAGACGTTCTTGGTGCAGAATAATGATGGGTAATTCCTTGATGTTCACAAGATTGCTCAAACTTATCGTTTTGAATCTTACCACCATGATCGCTCCTAATGGTCTCGATTGAACACTTCTCATATTTAATTTGTATAGGCCTCATCAGATCCATGTGGACCAGCTGTAACGCATGACTTGTGCGAATATCTGTTAGAGACCCATGAGATGCTTTGGTCTGTTTTCCCTTGTTGCATGACTCACATACAAAGTGTGGATCACCTTTCAGCGTTGGCAGTCCATGTACCACCTCTTGGTTTGCCAACTTCACCATTGTGCGAACATTCACCTGACTAAGTTTCTGGTGCCACAGCTCTGCGTCTAACTCAATAGTTGCATTGAAACATGCCCTTTCTGATTTCCACATGTAGCAATTATTCCCAGATCGTTTTCCTCTGAGTCTGACAGACCCGTGTTGGTCAACAGCTTTACAGTCTTTCTTTGTGAAAGTAACATCTAAGCCCTCATCACACAGTTGACTAACACTGATCAGGTTGGACTTCAATCCATCTACCAAGAACACATCATTCAATTGAGGTTGAGTGGCATCACTAGTTGTACCCTTCCCTCGAATTGTTCCCTTTCTTCTATCTCCAAACGTGACTCTTTCAGCAGCAACGTCCTCCATGTGAGACAAATTGTCAAGAACTCCTGTCATATGTCTGGAACATCCGCTGTCAAAATACCATTTCGCCTGATCAACTTCAGTTCTATTGGCTGTGAATGTTACATGACAGTAGAGATCATCTTTTCTGACATAGCCTTGTCTCTCTCTTCTCACAGCTGGGCAGAAGCTACCATTATGTACTAGATTTGTCACACGATTCTGAAACCTGAAACACTGGGCCTTGTAGTGATTTAGATGACCACAGTACCAGCATCCTCTTCTCCTGCTGAGACCAGCAGGTTGCTGAGCAATCTGAGGATAGCTCTGCGGACCATACATCCGTCTCCCCGGTACCTCACGCTGCACAAACATCTGCTTGGGATGCATGTTTGCCTTAGGAGCTGGATTATAACGTCCGTTTGATGCAGTAGGTTGTGCTTTGAGTTTTGGCTCAGGGTTCTGCCCTTTAACGAACTGAGTAGACTTGTCAGAGCTGATTCCCTGATAACCTAGACCCCACTTTGCAGTGCTTGATTGTCCTGAACTGAGCAAAGAATCCAGATCTTTAGTTCCTTTACTTAGCATCCTGATGCTTTTCAGTTGTTCTTCCAATTTCTTCTCAAGACGCATAGACTTGTCTTTTTCTTCACTCAGTTCCTTAGACAACATTGCCATGTTTGTCTGAAGCATATCTCTTTCAGCAGATAATTCACTGTTATCTTGCGTCTTTTGCACAATAGTCTGAATAAGAAGACTTATCTGATCTTCCATCGACAAACCAGCATCCTCTCCATCAGAGTCTGACTCATTTTTCTTGTCAATCTCTTCTGTCAACAACCGATCTTCATCTTCTTCATCTTCCTCGATTACTCCCAGCAGAGCCGCAATGTTGTTCAAAATTTCACCTTTGTTATCTTCTTCACGCTTATGAGTTTTAGCAAGCCTCTGTTCCTTTATAGCTTTAGGAGCAACTGACTTAGCATTTACCTTCACTTCCTTCTTTTAAGCAACTCAAAAGCCTCCATCATTCCGACAACTTGATCGTACTTGAGTTCATCAAGGATCAAAGAACCATCAATAGCAGATCTGTGTAGCTAGAACTTGTCGGGAAGTCCTCGGAGGAATTTTTTGACCAACTTCTTGTCCTTGTATCGTTTACCCAAAACAGCAGATTCTTGAGCAATACTACTCAAACGACTACTGTAGTCTGTCACAGATTCGGTTTCAGTCATTTGCATGTTCTCAAAAACAGATGCAAGATTGTCCAGCTTTGTATGTTTGTCTCGTCTCGGCAAGTGCCTTCAAACATGACAACCAAAATGTCCCATACCTCCTTGGCTGATACACAATCTTGAACTTGATTAAAGATATCCCTTAGCAAAGATTCGAAGATGACCAACAATGCCCGTGAGTTGTGCTTAGACTCATCCTTTTCTTAAGCTGTCCATTTCTCTTTGTGTTTCTGCACCAGTTCACCTTCCTCATTCTTCTCAGTTGGAAGAGACCAGCCGTCTTCCACTGCAAACCAAGCTTCCATGCCAATGCTTAAGATGACTTGCTTGATTGATACTTTCCAGTAACCAAAGTATTCTGGATTCAGTTTCAATGGTCTTTGTAACGCAACCCTCTCCAGTGATTTCTCCATACCCTAGTCGCAAGATCTCACCTGTTGAAAAAGATATCAGAACCTTTTATCAGGTGCTTGCTCTGATACCAATTGTAAAGGTATAGAGAACACAACACACACTATAAAACCCTTGGAACGCGCCAAGCAAACGCTTTATTCAATCTTATAAAATCTTCCGTTTTTTTACAAGACTTGAACTTAAGCTTACTCTCTTATCTATCTAAAAGAGTTAAAAAAACACACACTCTCCTTCAAGGCTTTTTGTTTCTTGAAGGTTTACAATTCTCACCACTTTATCCCCACGAGTGCTCGCTCTTTTTGTGGCTAGCCCTCGTCTCTTTATACCCTACACAAATGATCTCTAACCTAGATCTTTGTGAATCCCTAACTAAAAGGAAATATTTCTTATCCTAAGAAATATCCTACCTTATATCTCTCGATCAAATATACTCTCAATATTTGTGTATATCTTGATCCTCTACTTTCTTCCTTCCCACGCACCTTGTCACGGCATCCATAATATTTCTCCACGTCAGTCCATAAGCCACGTCATCAAATCAGCACTCTGAGACACTTCACAGGCTTCTGTCGTCTTCAGAGCTCTGATGCACTTTCACATACGATAAGCACCTCGACACATTTCGTCATCAATTTGTTGTGTTAGCATGTTTTTTTCTGGCACTTGTCCTGAATGAAAAGTTCACAATTTAAGAGGTATATTTCCATATGAATTTCACACTGCTTTTGTATTTTTAGTTTGTAAAGACTAGGAAAGCGAATACTTATCGGAAATATCTAGTAAAAGTATGTGTTTTTTCAATGTGGTCGTGTAGCTTGCTCCCATATGTCGTGCAATCTTCTTTTTGGTTCATTCCTTATACATCACGCTTAGATATACTGAAATGTATACTGCTAATGCTAATGGATACTATCAGTTCTTCATCTTGAATCATTTGGATTTGGTATTTAGCTTGGCTAGTGGTAGAATATATTATCATCTATGTAAATGCATTGAATTCAACTCTTTTCACAACCGATTTGAGTCTGGCTTTTATAGTTATATATGTGAAAACTTTGTTTCAGTTGGTGCTAAAGCTTGTTTAAACGTTGTACTACATATACAACCTCTCGGTATCTCGTTGTTTTTTTTTTTTTTGAGAAACTCTTTGAATGTCAAACTGTCGCATCGTTAAAGGTTTGTTTGCTTCCATTAATGGAACCTGCTGTGTCCTAGTTACCTATGTATGTTCCATAAGGTGCCCATTGTCCATTGATAGTGGCATTTGTGTATTGCTGTTACTATTCTGGCCAAAATGTTCTTTGATTAACGTGTCATAGGAAACTTTAATAACTCCGTATATTATACGTCTATGCACCTCACCAAGATTGTTTACCTTTACTACCTTCATATGTATATGTCAAATATATGCTCCTGGTAAAAGTTTCACCTGTGCAGCTGACTTCACTCGGAATTTGAGTGCATTTGTTAATTCTGTGAATTCAAAACCATTTCAGGTATTCTGGGCCTTTTCTATCTACTTGGAGGCAGTTGCTATCCTTCCCCAGTTGGTTCTGCTACAGAGAACTGGAAATGTCGACAATTTGACTGGGCAATATGTCCTCTTTTTTTTTAATTTTTTTGCAGACATATGCATTTGCTTACTCTACCCCACTGGCTTTTACAGATTCATGTTTTGGAACTCAATGTAGATTTAGCATGAGTACTGGCTACATGCATTCTCTTTAGGTGTGTTTAGAATTGGTTTTAGCCTATTGATATACTATTATCTTTCATAGTTCATACACTTGTTAATTTGATCAATGAGAAACACTTGCATAAATCTCAGAAGTCTATACATTGTTATTCCTTCTAATTTTTGTCTGACTAGAAGTTGAGCTGAACTAATTGCACTCTTTGTCAAAAGGAAGTTAGACTGGTTTGCCCTTGCTATGCATTTGGTTCTGATGCATACTTTGTGTCCTGTACGCAAAACCTCAATGTGCAAACTGTTGGAAGTAGATTCTTTTAGAAGTGATGGAGAAAGTGTTTTGAGTATTTGAGAGAGTAGTTTAGAAAATAAAACTTTTATTACTTTGATTTTAACTTGGAACAACTTCACAACTTCTTGGTTACATATGAGAGTAGGAGGAGGTATTTATAGCCTCCATATTACAAAATATCTTCAATATTTTATCCTAAATCTAGAGTATTCTTTATTTATCTAGATTATTTTAGTACAATTATCTAGAACATATCTAGATAAGCATGTCTTAGATATTTATTTTCTATAAACTTCTAGAACTTGTTTAAGGAGGTGGAGATATTAGAGAAAACTCTAGAACTTGGGTTAAGTATTGGGTTTAGCCCAAAACATAACTTACTTGATCCAAAATCAAGTTTACTCTTCAACACCCCCTCTTAAACTTGATTTTGCCACTCCAAGTAGGCTCCTCATCCTGATAAAATCTTCACGTTTGAGAGCCTTGGTGAAAATATCGGCTACTTGATCATTTGTCTTCACATACTCCAACTGCACATCCTTCTTGTTAACACACTCTCTAATGTAATGATAGCGTGTGTCAATGTGCTTACTTCGATCATGGAAGACTGGGTTCTTCGCCAAAGCTATTGCTGACTTGTTATCCACAAAGATCTTTGTTGGCTCTTCTTGTGGCAAGTTTAACTCCTTTAGAAGATTTCTTAACCAAATAGCATGACACACATGAAGTAGCCGCCACATACTCCGCTTCACAAGTGGAAAGCGTGACTATTGGTTGCTTCTTTGACATCCACGTAAAAGCTGTATCTCCAATGTAGAACACGAAACCACTTGTGCTTTTTCGATCATCTACGTCTCCACTCCAATCGCTATCGCTATAGCCAACAAGCTTATAATCATTTGAAATAGAATAGTGCAGACCAAAGTTCATAGTACCTTTGATATAGCGAAGAATCCTCTTTGCCGCCTTAAAATGAGTTGTTGTTGGATGTTCCATGTAGCGACTAACAACTCCAACTGCATATATGATATCAGGTCTTGTGCATGTTAAGTATCGTAAGCTTCCAACTAAGCTCTTAAATAATGTTGGGTCCACTCCTTCTCCTTCCTCGATCTTTGATAACTTGATTCCACATTCCATTGGTGTGCTCACCGGGTTAGAGTCTTCCATCTTAAACTTTTTAAGTACCTCCTTAGCATATCCTTCTTGAGTAATAAAAACTCCATTTTCTTCTTGTCTTACTTCGATTCCGAGGTAATAAGACATCAATCCAATGTCCGTCATCTCGAACTCCTTCGTCATCTCTTTCTTGAATTCGTCAAACATGCTTGGATTGTTACCCGTGAATATCAAGTCATCTACATACAAGCACACAATCAATATATCGCCATTTTGTATTTTGATATAAAGTGCATGCTCATATGGACACTTGATGAAGTCTTTCTCGTTGAAGTACTTGTCGATCCGTGTATTCCAAGCTCTCGGGGCTTGTTTTAACCCATAAAGTGCCTTCTTTAACCTCAAAACTTTGTCTTCCTCTCCTTTAACTACGTAGCCTTGAGGTTGCTCAATGTAAACTTCTTCTTCAAGGTCTCCGTTTAAGAAGGCTGACTTGACATCCATTTGATGTATTTTCCACTTGTTTTGAGCCGCCAATGAAATAATTAGTCGAACAGTTTCAAGACGAGCGACAGGAGCAAATACTTCATCGTAGTCGATTCCGGGTCTTTGACTATATCCTTTAGCCACCAATCTTGCCTTGTATCTTTCAACTTCCCTTTAGAATTTTTCTTTGCTTTGTACACCCACTTCACACCAATCGCATTGTGTCCATTTGGAAGTGAAGCTAACTCCCATGTATCATTCTTTTGTATAGCCTTTATCTCTTCATCCATGGCATTTCTCCAAGTCTTTTTTCAATAGCTTCTTGGAAGTTCAAGGGCTCGCACTCCGCAAATAAACAAAATAAAGTAAGGTTGTCTTGATTTTCGGTAACCTCGTAAAGCTCTTGTAGACTTCTATAGCGTGGAGTCCTTTCGCTAGAACTTTCTTCTCCTTGAGAACTTGTTGGTGAAGTTGGTGGTGTAGTAAGCTCTTCTCTTGGTGGCTCTAGGTCATCTTCTTCAAAGTTTGGAAAGAAGTTATAATCTTCATCATTTGACTTCCATTCCCATTCTCCTTCTTCGTCGAACACGACATTTCGACTTATAATAGTCTTCCTTGTATCGGGATTGTAAAGCTTGTAGCCTTTCGAGTTGTTGTCATAACCAATGAAGATGTACTTCTCACTTTTGTCATCTAGTTTGCTCCGCTTCTCATCTGGTACATGAGCATGAGCTATGCTTCCAAAGACTCTTAAATGAGAAACACCGGGCTTTCTTCCGCTCCAAGCTTCTTGTGGTGTCTTACCCGAGACACTTCTTGTTGGAGATCGGTTTAATAAATACACCGCACACGCGACAGCTTCCGCCCATAGCTCCTTCGATAGTTTTTACTCTTAAGCATGCTCCTCGCCATCTCAAGAATTGTTCTATTCTTTCTTTCTGCTACTCCATTTTGTTGAGGGGATCTAGGCACCGTTAGTTGTCTTCGGATGCCATTATCTTCACAATACTTATGAAACTCCTTGGATGTGAACTCTCCTCCACGGTCGGATCTCATAGCTTTAATCACAAGACCACTTTCCTTCTCAACATGGGCTTTAAATTTTTTAAAGTTCTCGAACACCTCGGATTTTTCTTTCAAGAAATAAACCCATGTTTTTCTTGAAAAATCATCAATAAAGAGAAGGAAGTAGTTACTTTTACCAAGTGATTTTGGCTTGATTGGACCGCACACATCCGTGTGTATTAACTCCAATGGCTTTTGAGCTCTTGTGCTTGACTCCTTTGGAAAACTCATTTTGAATTGTTTTCCAAGTAGACATCCTTCACACACCTGATTTGGATGATTGATCCAAGGTAGCCCCCTCACCATTTCTTTCTTCGAAAGTAACTCCAAGCCTCCAAAATTTAGATGTCCGTATCGAAGATGCCAAAGCCAAGAATCCTCTTTGTAGCACATCTTGAGACATTGTGCGATGTCATTTTGAATGTTAAGAACAAACATTCTATTTTTAGACATCGGCACTTTAGTAATGAGATTACTTGTTTGGTCTCTTATAGAAAGGTTATTATCTTTTAATCGAATATCATAACCTTTCTCTAAGAGTTGCCCAAGACTCAAGATGTTTGTCTTCATGGTTGGAATATAGTAAACGTTGGAAATAAATTGATGATCTCCATTCTTCAATCGAATGAGAATGTTTCCTTTGCCTTGTACCTCCATCTTCGATTCATCTCCTAAAGCGACGTTTCCTTTCACCGACTCATCAAGCTCCACGAACATGTTTCTTCTCCCGCACATATGATTGCTTGCACCACTGTCGAGGTACCATTTATTATTTTCTTCTCGTTCATCCTTCTTGTAATTAGCCATTAATAACATGTCTTCTTCTTGAATTTTTTCTTCAACGTAGTTGGCCTTCTCCTCGACTCTTTTGTTACTAGGAGCTTTACATTCAGAAGCGTAATGTCCAAACTTTCCACAATTGTAGCATTTTACACTTGATTTATTGTACCTTGAATTTGAGCTTCCTCTCCCACGACCTCTTGATGAGCTTTCTCCTCTTTGACTTGTGTTGTCTTCATATGGCCTCCAACCACGTCCATTTCCATATCCACGGCCTCGGCCTCGTCCTCGTACTTGACCACCACCTCTTCTTTGATAACTTTGCCCAATTTCTTCTTTAATGTTATTAATTTGCATTTTTAGTACTTGTTCGGCAATGTCTTCCTTCTTCTTCTTCTTTTCTTCATAAGCTTGTAATGACCCAAGAAGTTGCTCCATTGTCATGGCCTCCAAATCTTTTGTCTCTTCAATAACAGTAACGATATGCTCAAATCTTGAGTCTAATGATCTAAGAACCTTCTCCATAATTCTCACATCATCTAGCTTCTCGCCGTTTCTTTTAAGATTATTAGTAACCACCAAAACTCTTGAAAAATAATCAGAGACGAGTTCACCTTCCTTCATTTGTAAAGCTTCAAATTCTCCTCTTAGAGTTTGAAGACGCACCTTCTTGACTTGATCGGCACCCTTGTAAGATGTTCGAAGCTTCTCCCATGCTTCTTTGGCCGACGTAGCTCCAACGACCTTCTCAAATGTGTCTTCATCTAATCCTTGATAGATTAGGCAGAGAGCCTTCTTGTCTCTCTTTCTTGAGTCTCTCAAACTATCCTTTTGGGTTTGAGAGAGACTACCTTCATTCTCTGATTCAGTGTAACCTTTCTCGACTATCTCCCATACGTCATGTGCTCCTAGGATAGCAATCATTCTTAAACTCCAATTGTCATAGTTGTTCTTTGTGAGCACCGGAACTTGGAAGGGAACACCATTACTTGCCATCTTTAGGATCTTCAAGCTCTGCTACCACTTTGTTGGAAGTAGATTCTTTTAGAAGTGATGGAGAAAGTGTTTTGAGTATTTGAGAGAGTAGTTTAGAAAATAAAACTTTTATTACTTTGATTTTAACTTGGAACAACTTCACAACTTCTTGGTTACATATGAGAGTAGGAGGAGGTATTTATAGCCTCCATATTACAAAATATCTTCAATATTTTATCCTAAATCTAGAGTATTCTTTATTTATCTAGATTATTTTAGTACAATTATCTAGAACATATCTAGATAAGCATGTCTTAGATATTTATTTTCTATAAACTTCTAGAACTTGTTTAAGGAGGTGGAGATATTAGAGAAAACTCTAGAACCTGGGTTAAGTATTGGGTTTAGCCCAAAACATAACTTACTTGATCCAAAATCAAGTTTACTCTTCAACACAAACTTGAGGAATATTTGGCATGCACTCACATGGGCAACGATTTAACTTGCAGGGCGTATCGTGGACTCTATATCATCAACTGGATCTATCGCTATTTCACAGAAGATCATTTCACTCGATGGATTTGTAATGTTTCAACAAAGAAGCACTAATTACATTTTCACCACTTGTTTTTCCACTTTGCTAATTTTACATTTATTTGCATATTCCAGCTTGTGTGTCTGGTCTTGTCCAAACAGCTATCTACGCTGATTTCTTCTACTACTACTACATAAGGTAACGTAGCCCCACCAGTCTGAACTTATTAAACCTTTTACATAACTGATACTGATCATCGATCATGTTACTGACTTTGGGATCCCTTTCTATTTCGTTTTAGCTGGAAAACCAACACCAAACTTAAGCTTCCGGCTTGAACAGAACCCGACCAATTTTGCGACAGTATCAAAATCCTGGACGTCGCAGCAATGTTGACATGGTTAATATTTGGTTTCTCCTTTCTAACAATGAGTTGAATGATGCAGGGATTGTTGTTTAAAATGTGTTTTTTTAGTCCGATAGTGCACATTGTAGCTCTCCCAACGATTTTAGACCTTAAGAAGAGGCTTCGTTATATCAAAACTAGTCTTTATAGAAATAAGGAAAAAACACACGAACTCTTTTACTTTCTTGCATGAATGTTTTTTCAAAACTATTACTCAGATCAGAGCGAAGTTAACAAATGTCTTCAAAACCTAGTCTTCCTCCTGATTGTGTTTCACTTTCTTGGTTATCTTCTTGTGCTCTCGTGACTTCTTGCTTCTTAGCTCGTCTTTCACTTCACCCTCAGGGACATTTTCTCTACTGCGTTTCTCTTTCTTTGACTTCTTTGTTTTCACAGGAGCCTTCTCAGTCTCATCTTCATTCTCCTCATCGTCTTTATCCTCAGAGACTATTTCTCTACTGCGTTTCTCTTTCTTTGACTTCTTCCGTTTCACAGGAGGAACCTTCTCTGTTTCATCGTCTTCCTGGCCATAATCTCCTCTGTTTCAGCCTCGTGCTTCAACCATAAAACCAATCATCTTACAAAACATACTAACGGAGGAAAACAGAAATAGTTCTGATTTGTCAACGGCAATAGAAAACAAACCTTCTCCAGTAAAGCCCGAGTCGAACACAAGACCTGTAAGATGCTGCTTCAAGAAAACCTACAATATAACAATGATAGATAAGCAACACCCTACTTGACCAAAAAAATACTAGTTGTATGTCGAAGAGCATACCGCAGAATTGAGTTGGCGTGTCTTCACGTCATAAACACGTTAATATCGGTCCAACCCTGAGCAATTCAATAAAAACACAGACATGAGATTGTTGAACAATCTAATAAAACAACACACATGAGATTGTTGTAACGGTATATGGAGGTGAAGTTGTGACAATACCACAAGAAGCTATCACTTGATGCTGTGGATGTCTAACCACAGATCTTATGCTTCCAGAGCATTTTCCAAAAAAGCTTCCCAACAGCGTTCCTGCAACAGAGACGATTGATTATCTGTTTGATTCAGTATACAATGTTAGTTTATAATACATAAGTAGAGACAATCAACGAACCTGTTCGTATATCAAAAGAAGCAAGGTCAGCAGAAGCATTCCCGACATAGATATTATGACTGACTCTCTGGGTCTTCCGCGAGTGATGTAATTGCGGTCTCACGGAAATCAAAGGACAGGACCGGTCTAAGCTGAGTAGAAATGTCATAAACACGAACCTGTCTCCAGCACAAGTAAAATGTTAGTGATCAGGACAAGACTAAAATGTGAGTGATCAGGACAAGATACAGTGAGAAAAGAAACTAGAGGTTTTAACCTGGTGCCCATGACAAATTTACGGTATCCTTGCTCAAGAACGTAGCACTAGTGAACCAAGTGGGTGTGAAGATTCCGAGACTGTCTTTAGGAGGCTGCACCAAACAGAGATGAGACGGTAAAGGCTTAGTTAGTTCATCAAAGAAACTGAGAGGTTTTGAACGACATAAAGACGAGGAAGCAACTCACGGATTTGGCACTCCAGATCTTAGTACATTGTTCAAGATCCCATATAGTGGCCTCAACCCGTCTCCTGTATCAGACATTCATTTCAGTATGGTAACAACCAAAACTGAGATATAAAACGAGATGATCCACAGAAATATGCAAATCGATTCGTTTCTTAACTACTAACCCTCCAAATAAGCTGAAGTTTTCGCTCCCATCTACTTTACCAACCAATATTTTACCAGAACCACATGCTTTCCAAGTTGTAGGTGAAGCATCATCCGTGGAATCACTACGTGCATCTGGAAATTGTCCCTGCAACACCAATCAACAACAACACCGCTTCCGCACCATCGCTTCTCTACACATCCTCCAATCACCAACAACAGCACCATGATTCTTCTCCCAACAATGGCGGCCACACCACCAAATTCCATGGCGGTTCTACTCGCGGCACCAAATCACACATGCGTTCAACACAATGGTTCTACAGGACCCGAGCACGTCTCCGTGGCTAATGGACACCGGCACCACAAATCACATCACCTCCACGCCAGGTATTCTTCGTTCTTTGTTTCATTCGAACTTTTTACCCTCTGTCACTGTTGGTAATGCTACCTTGGCTCCTGTCACGACCGTTGTTGGTCAAGGAATACTCCCTTCCACCTCCGTAACGTTCTCGTGTGTCCTTCCATTATCAGAAATTTAATCTCTGTCCGTAAGTTTGTTACTGACAATTTTTGTTCTCTTGAATTTGATCATTTTAGTTTTACTGTTAAGGATCTACAAACTCGGAAAAGCCTTCTCCGATGTAACAGTCCCGGCCCTCTATACACGTTTCGGTTTCACCCATCCTCCACTCCTTCTCATCCTCTTGCTTTAACTGCGGCTACCTCTGGTTTTTCTCTTTGGCATCGACGGCTTGGCCACCCTAATGACCAAGTCCTTCACCATATTCTTTCTTCTCTTTCTATTTCTTGCAATAATACTGACTTGACGGCATTGTGTCAAGCATGTCCAATGGGTAAACATACTAGGCTACCTTTGTCAACTTCTAATAACAATGTCTCTTCCCCCTTTGATATCGTTCATTCCGATATATGGACGTCTCCAAATTCTAGTGTTAGTGGTATCAAATATTACCTCATTTTTCTTGATCAATATTCTCATTATGTTTGGGTTTATCCTCTATCTCTGAGAAAGATAGAAGAACTCACGAAGAGAAATAAATACAACATAATGATATTAGGTTCAAGAAAGATACAAGAGTCAGAATTAACAAGGCAAAAAAAAAAGTAAAATTGAAACCAGAACCGTGCTTTATTCATTAATAACCATGACACCAAGGCCATGATCATCCATATCACTTAATGACGAAATTGAGATACCTAAAACGAGAAAGTTCATTCGAATTGTTGGACCTGTTTTTTACATAAGCTAATTAGACTTAGTAAACCAAAATTTTATTCGGTTTAATTCGGCATGATTTGTAAATAACCGAAATTTTGAAAAACCGAATAAACCGAACCGTTTAACCCGATTAAACCGAATATTATGATACTTATGATGATGGAGATGATGAGTGCCATTGTTTATCTTCGAGAAAAACGCAGCTTCTTCTTGCTTGTCTTCCTAGTTTCGTCTTCCTTTACAACCCTATAAACCCTAAATCCTTACAGATTCGCCTTCGTCGCGGCTCAGGTGAACGAACGAGTGGGGTTTAGATGGCGGTGGCGACGGAGTAACTCCGAAACGATGGGATCTCGTGTCGTTTTTAGTCCTCTTCTGACTCAGCAAATCCAAAAACTCTAAAATATTTTAGTTTTCCATGAATAGTCCCTATGATTATTAATTAGTTTAAGTATCACCCAAACATTTTAAATAGTTTCAAAGAACCAAAAAAAAAATTATTTAAAAACTTTACGAAATGAATTCCAAATTAATACGAAAATTTCTCCAAAAAAAAACAAAAACAGTTTTTTTTTCTGGTGTATTTCTTTGAAAATTTAATTCGAATTTCAAATAGAAAATAATAAGTCAAAACAATATCTAGTAGATATCCCTCAAGTTGTGGACAAGCCAAACGAAACGAACAAACCTAGCTCCAACTCTCTCACACTACTTAAACTCAAACCTTAACATTTTCTCCAAGAACTTATCAGAAAGAAAGAAAGAAAAAAAAATTCAAATGGGTTCACAAAAGATTGTTCTCCTTTCGATCTTAGTACTGTTTTACGTGGTTTCACTTGTGTCATGCACTGAATTTGAAGCTGGAGGAGAAAATGGTTGGATCATACCACAATCTAGCAACCAGAGTGATATGTTTAACCAATGGGCTTCCAAGAACCGGTTTAAAGTTGGCGACACTATCCGTAAGATTATTATGCTTTCTTCTTCTATAACTTATCAATGATCATCATCGTAATGCAGATTTTGACATTTGTTTTTGGTGTGGTGTGTAAAGGTTTCAAGTATAAGAAAGACTCGGTTCTGGTGGTATCAGAAGACGAGTACAAGAAATGCCAGACGACCAAACCGGAACTTTACTCGAACCACGACGATACGGTTTTCAAATTAGACCGACCAGGTTTGTTTTATTTCATTAGCGGCGTCGCGGGCCACTGTGAGAAAGGTCAGAAAATGATCATTAAAGTCATGGAGGTTGAGCCTACGCCGCAATCTCCTCCACCTTCTTCGTCCCTACACTCTTCAACTCACAAGAGTAACCACGCCGTGAGGAAAACGAGTTGGTTCATTGGTGTCGGTTTAGTTACAATTTCGATTCTGGTTTTGACGTCTCTTAGTCTTGTGTAGTTTTGGTTTTAGACTTTTATTAGTGTATGGAAGGAAAACCATACGACTCGGCTATGGCGGTTCACCCGTGGACTTTTAATCCGGTTTAGGTTTTAGTGATTTAAGGGTCTTCTTCATTCCATTTGGTTTTTTGGTTACTTCACAGCTTTAAAATAAATGAAACTCTTCTCTTATTTAAAAGTTTAGTATCTTGTTGACAAAAAAATACAAAAAATAAGAGTTTATTATCCATTATATTGTAATTTTATTAACTCCTAGTTTTATTAAAAATACAAACGTTTCACCTTCTTTTGATCATATAAATTTATCATATTTTTTACACTTGTTATAACGAAATGGAAGTGACAGTCTGATACACCCAACCATGAAACTGTACAATTTTTTCAACAAAAACTTTGAAACATCCGAACATACAAATCAACTGAAAAACAAAAAAAATGGGAATGCGAGTTGTGGATACCACGAATGTTACTTGTCCGTTGACACCTTAACAAAAATCAACCAAAATAATTATTCTTAAGCGTTTTAAACCTTATATTAAAAACAAGATACAATAATCTATTTTTATTCATAATAGATGGTCAATATCACGTTCATCCAACGGCTAATAAGAGATAGACGTGGTTAGTCATAGTTGGTTCAGCTTTTATACACAAAAGTCTCGAGGTACAACGTGAGAAGCTCAAACAAAACGTGAAGGTCACAACTATTATCAAAGGCATGTACAACACACACGAACACAAATAGAGACAAAGACAATGATTGTTCAGACAAGTTTCGTACCTATTTGATTCTCTACATTCCTCTCTCTCACCAAACTCACATACACAATTTCTCTCTTTCTCCAAATGTTTATATAAATACACCCACATATAGACCTAAACTCGCATCACAATCGTGAGCAAAGAACGTTTCTTAGGAGAGAAAACTTAAAACTAAGGTTGAGAGAGAAATGAGGAAGTTTGGTGTATCATTTTCCGGCGTGAGCCTATTACTGACCGTGCTTCTAGCAGCAGCAACCGCGGCAGCGGAATACTATAACTACGGAAATGCTCTTGACAAGACCTTTTTGTTTTTTGAGGCTCAGCGATCAGGAAAGTTGCCAGCTGCTCAACGTGTCAAATGGCGAGGCCACTCTGGTCTCAAGGATGGTCTTGCTCAAGGCGTAAGTCCATATACACACATATTAATAATGTATTAGTTAGATTCATATTATCTAAACTTTTACAAAAATAATAGTTCCCGTTAAATATCATTCGACTAGGATATGTGATTGTTAATGTCACCATCATAATCTATATGAATTTATAAGAACAGCAATAAAATTAATATAAAGAGATTAACTGAAAAAGATGTAAAATGTACAAGGATATGTAAAATTTGGTAGATTTTAATTTGTAAGAAACTCGAAAGTGCTAATTCCAATAAGAAAACATCATGTAATAAAATGATATTGAGGTTTTGTGTGTGTATGAATGAATAGGTGAGCTTGGAGGGAGGATACTATGATGCAGGAGACCATGTGAAGTTCGGTTTACCAATGGCCTTTGCAGTGACAATGCTATCGTGGGCAGCGGTTGATAACAGGAAAGAGCTATCCGCTTCGAACCAGATGCAACAGACATTGTGGTCAATCAGATGGGGTACTGATTACTTCATCAAGGCTCATCCTCAGCCAAATGTTCTATGGGGTCAAGTTGGAGATGGAGAGTCAGACCATTACTGTTGGGAACGAGCAGAGGACATGACCACTTCAAGAACAGCTTATAAGCTTGACCAGTACCATCCTGGCTCAGACTTAGCCGGTGAAACCGCTGCTGCTTTAGCCGCTGCTTCCTTGGCTTTCAAACCATTTAACTCCTCTTACTCTGCTCTCCTCTTAAGTCATGCCAAAGAGGTTCGTTTCTGTTTTTGTTCAACCTCTAGTTATTAACAGCTTAGGTGCAATGGGATTCTATTACTTGTGTTATGATATGAACCCGGTTCGGTTAAGATTATAAAATTGTGAAACTTTTGTTATTGTGTGTTTTCAGCTCTTCTCATTTGCTGACAAGTACAGAGGACTATACACTGATTCAATCCCAAATGCAAAAGCTTTCTACATGTCATCTGGTTACTCGGTATAACACTATTGATCTCTTTAACATTTTCATCATTCATCTCTCCAATTATTTTCTTCCATTGAATGTTGTTCACAATACTAAAATGTCTCTGTTGGGTAAATTTTTAAAGGATGAGCTTCTTTGGGCTGCGGCTTGGCTACACCGTGCCACCGGGGATCAGTATTACTTGAAATATGCTATGGACAATGCTGGTTACATGGGAGGAACCGGCTGGGGGATGAAAGAGTTCTCTTGGGATAACAAATACGCCGGTGTTCAAATCCTTCTCTCCAAGGTACAATAAACATTTAAAAATACTCCGGTTAGTTCAAGAATGTTTTCCCGCGGTTTCAAGAATACAAATCTTGATTCTTTGTTTCATTTTTGTGTGTATAGGTCTTGTTAGAAGGGAAAGGTGGTGTGTATACTTCTACATTGAAGCAATATCAGACGAAAGCAGACTACTTCGCTTGTGCTTGTCTCAAGAAGAATGGTGGTTACAACATTAAAACAACAGCTGGTGGTTTAATGTATGTTCGAGAGTGGAACAATCTTCAATATGCATCTGCGGCTGCGTATATTCTCGCGGTCTACTCAGACTATCTCTCTGCAGCAAATGCTAAACTCAATTGTCCGGATGGTTCGGTTCAACCTCAGGCGCTTCTTGACTTTGCAAGATCTCAGGTCATTCTTGAATCCTCCCAAGAAACCAAAACAGCTTACTTGTTGGTTTAACTCTGCTAACTGAGTTTTTTTTTTGTCTTTTTGTTTGCAGGCTGATTACATTCTTGGAAAGAACCGTCTAGGAATGAGTTATGTAGTTGGATATGGACCGAAGTATCCAATCCGTGTTCACCATAGAGGCTCTTCAATCCCTTCAATCTATGTCCAACGTTCTTCTGTGAATTGTGTTCAAGGTTTTGATTCTTGGTACAGAAGGTCTCAAGCTGATCCTAATATTATCTACGGTGCGCTTGTTGGTGGACCGGACCAGAATGATTACTATTCCGATGACCGCTCAAATTACGAGCAATCGGAACCAACTTTATCTGGAACAGCTCCACTTATTGGCCTATTCGCTAAACTCTCTGGAAACTTAGGTAACTAAACAATAAACCTTGATCATGTAGTCTTTTAGCTTTACTCATCTTATGATCCATGACTCATGGAGTAATGTAATGAAATTTTGTAGGATCTTATGGAGGAGGATCATCTAAACCTTATCAAACTACAAAACCACCAGGTTTGATCTTTTTCTACTAACAGCTTCCAATGCAACTTTTATACAGTGTCTGATTCTCATTTTCTTTGAAACTGTCACAGCTTCATCGTACACAGCAACACCAACAACTTTTTATAGTCCAAAACAATCAGGTGCACAAATCGAGTTTCTTCACTCGATAACTACCAACTGGATGGCCGGGAACACAAGATACTACAGGCACAAAGTGATCATCAAGAACAATTCTCAGAAGCCCATATCAGATCTCAAGCTTAAGATTGAAGATCTCTCAGGACCTATCTGGGGATTAAACCCAACGGGGCAGAAGAATACGTACCAGCTTCCTCAATGGCAAAAGACTTTGAGAGCAGGACAAGCTTATGATTTTGTCTATGTACAAGGCGGTCCTCAAGCTAAAGTCTCAGTTTTGAGTTACAACTAATTCAATTTCCTATTTCTTTTTGTTTCTTTTGAGTGAAAGATGTGAAAGTAGCCAACCAAGTTGAGACTAATTCTAAGAAATGTAAATTTGTGTCCCTTGGGAGAGAATATTTTAGTCTACCTAAACAACTGAATCGTAATGAGGCTCATACTTAGGTAAAATATATAAAGAAGGACGAATATAATAATTAGATTTAACACCCAAACCACTCAAAATTGAGCTTAATTTAACATTCAGACAAAAATTTAAGGTTCTGACAGAAGCGAAACTAGAACAAAAAAGAAACGAAATGATAAAAGGATGCGAAGTATCACAAGTTAACAACATAAGAAGAGACTTTTCTTCTACAGAAGCTTCTACTCGAAATCGCCAAAGGTAGTCTTCTTACCTGCAATATACAAAAACAGAGAATTAATAAATGACATGTTACTAGTTATAAAGAAGAAGCTAGATACATGAATCAAGATCAGATTTTATGTACCTGAGGGAGTAAAACTAGGTCTTCCACGACCACCATCTCTTCCTCCTCTGCCACCACCGAAACGACCACCTCCACTTCGGCCACCGCTGTTACCAAAACGACCACCACGGCCGCTATCTCTACCTCCTCTGCCACCGCTGTTAAAACGACCACCACGGCCGCTATCTCTACCTCCTCTGCCACCAAATCCACTAGAGTTATCTCTCGGTCTAGGCTCATCAACTACAAGACCCCATCCTCCCATGTCACTTCCATTTAGTTCCAACGCCTTCTCTTTGCCTTCTGAAAACTCAACGTAAGCAATACTGAAAAGAAACATTTATGTAGTTAGCATCCCACATTTTAACAGATAGAATACACAAATTGGTCACAGATAGGGAGGAAGAATTCACAAACCCTTTCGAAGCACCAGTATCACGGTCTGTGGGAACAGAGACCCTTGTGATCTCACCGCATGAACCGAAATGTTCCCTCAATGCGGCCTTGATATCTTCCTCACCCTGTGAAGAGTCAAATCCCTTAACGAAAACAGTTTGAGCATCACCACCACCACCACCGCTTCTGAAGTTGTTGCTATAATTTGCAGAAGAGAGAATATAATCAACAAATGAACAATTTTACAGAAACAAATTTCCCAACACATGGAAAAATTAACCTACCCTCCGCTTTGTGGAGTGAATGCAGGTCTCTCGCCTCTCTCTTGAGCAATATCAAGACGAATCTCACGGCCGAGTAAAGGTCTACCATGTAATTCCAGAGCCTAAAGTACAACAGACGTTAATCAGCAATCGTAGTCTCAAATTACTAATAAAATATTTTTATTCATAAGTTAAAAACGACTCTCACCTTCTGTGCATCTTCCGCGGAAGCAAACTCAACATGGCCAAATCCCCTGAAACTTCCATCTTCTCTACTGGTAGAGAATCTAACATCAACAACTTCACCAACTTCTTTGAAGAAATTCTCGCTGCAAATGAGGATAAGACATCAGGTCATGAAAACATTTACCAAAGAGAAGAGAGATCAAAGGTCAAAGAACTTACACATCTGATCTTTCAATATTGAAAGAGAGATTGGCAGCAAAGAGTGTCTTTGATCCGCCAGCAGCAGGAGTGGATGGAGTCTTTGGCTGAAAGTCAAAGAATGGCATGATGCACAAAATTAACATCAAAATAACAAAACAAAAACAGGTTACAATATATAAAAGACACTATCAGAAGGATCCTTTACCTGTTTTGCACTTGATGCATCCACCATTTCTACATCGGAGCTCTATTTTAGTTACAGAAAAATATAAATAATATTAGTAACTTGCAAGAAGAGATAGCATAATAAGCTTCAGTAGCCTCCATAGATATTAAAGTGCAAGGAAACATTGCTCGTACCTTTTTCATTGGGGTTTCTTTCTCGTCTTCACTTTCATCTTCCTCAGATTCGCTAGAATCATCACTACTGCTCTCCTTTTTAGCCTTCTTCGGGGCAGGTTTCTCATCTTCACTTTCCTGAAAATATCAAGACCGGTGAATGAAGTCAATTACAGAAATATAAAGAATGCAAAGCTTATAGAGTACCACAAGAAAATCAAATTAAATATGTTAAGCCAACCTCCTCAGAATCTTCATCTGATGAATCAGAGCTGCTTGCAGCCTTGGTAGCTACCTTAGCAGGAGCTGCCTTCTTGGCAGCAGGTTTCTATTTATCATAAACGAAGTAGTTAGAGATCCATTTGAAAAAAAAATATTCAAGTATAAGATATTACAAGTATGAGGAAAAAGTTATCACCTCATCCTCAGATTCATCATCTGAGTCTTCGTCGGATGAAGAATCTTTAGCAGCTGGCTTGGCACTCTTAGCAGCAGGTTTCTTTTCAGCTTCCTAGATATTTTCAATCAGTAAGGTAGTTAATTATATATGTTTTCCCACAAATTACTCTAAAGGTGCATCTATCTTATGAGGTGCTTACATCATCATCAGATGAATCCTCGTCAGATGAACTCTCTGCCTTAGCCTTTACAGCGGCTTTAGCAACTACAGCTGGCTTCTTTGTTGCAGCAACTTCCTGAAATTTTTAGTAAAAAACGAAGTCTTTTAGACGACAGCTCAAACGATAGAAGGCTTAGAAATTCCATAACACATAAAGAAATTAACCTCGTCTGAAGAATCCTCGTCAGAAGATGAGTCATCTTTAGACTTCTTTGCAACAGTTCCGTTAGTAGCAGCAGCCTTCTTGGTTGCTGGCTCATCGTCTGAGGAGTCGTCAGATGAGTCATCACTGCTTGAAGCAGCCTTCTTGGCCGGAACTTTCTTAGCCTGACATATATATATTAGTCATGGTCAGAAATCAAACTCACCTTTCAATACTCAGAGCAACAAATAAATCAAGACAGAAGTAGTTATACCTTCTCCTCTTCCTCGGAATCAGAGTCTGAGGAGTCAGAGCTCTCAACCTTCTTGGGCACCTTCTTCTCTGATTTTTCCTTCTGGACAGCAGCAATCACGTCTTTCTTCTGCTTCTTAACGCTCACTTTGGTATCAACATCATCCTCAGGCTCTCTCTTACCTAAAGAGAAGAAACAATCAAAATTAAAATCAATAACAGTTCAAAACTCAACACTAAAGGTTTCAAATTTAATCTCAAAACTAAAGGTTTCAAATTCAGTATTCACAAGTCAACATACTACAGAAAGCGCTTACTGTATTCAAGCAATATATATTCCCAAACTAATGAATAAAGAGCTCATATACGTTCAGGAGCTAAGCAAATCAAACAACTTATTCCAACAGCCAGCCATAGCTTAACGAGCAATATAGATATTAAAAATGAACACTTTCAAACTAAAACTAGTTGTGTAACAGAGGGGAAAGCATCTGAGGTATAAGGAAGCCAAAGTTCATACCTTTCTTCAAAGGCTTAGTGGCCTTAACCGCAGCAGGAGCTGAAACAACCTGAAAATAAAATAAAAAATAAAACACAGACAAAAGCTCGTTAAATTCACAAGACCAAAACATGAACAGAGATTCAAAACAGAGTAAGAAGAAGAAGAAGAGAGAAGGAAGCCATAAAGGGGGAGAAGAAGGTTACCTTGGTGGCGGATTTAGGTTTACCCATGGAGGAAATGAAAAAAGAGAGAGAAGACTGCTAGGTTTTCGAGAGAGAGAGAGTAAAAGAGAGGCGAAAAACCCTAGACAGCTGCGTGAAGATATTTTTCTTAGCTTAGGGTTTTAGAACATGTATTTATAATCATTTTGATTCAGGTTTGGGGGCATAACGGTCTTTTTAGGATTTTTCATCTAATGGTTGTCTTTTCGCGCGGGTTATTTGATCTGTACCGTCCACGTGGAAAATATCTAATTTTTCTTTATTTGCTAGATATTTTTAATATTTCGTATCAAGTGGCAACGGTTAGAAATAGGTCAAAGCGGAGGAGTAGAGCGCCTCCTTTTCTCCGTGTAGTGGGCTGGAAGTTTTAGTGGGCTTTTTAGGAGGGTTGGATTTTAGTTCAAACATGATTTGTGTGTCTTATTATCCCTGTCCAGCTTCTTACTTTTTTTTTTTTTTTTTTTTTCGTACTACAAAAAGAGAGAACCTTAAAAATCGGTTTTGTGTAGTAAAAATACAAAAATATAATGTGTAACATACAAATCAGATTAATTATTTTATAGAACTACTTTATTTCAAAACATATTATTTTTTGGTTTGCTCACATTTGGTTAGTTCGGTTAGAAGTGTGCTCGTGCTTATATACGAATGATTAGTATTACTATTTCTTGTCATTTATGAATTTGAATAAAAACCACAATCATGATTCTTAGCCAATGAGAATCAGAATCTTCCATCTAATATTTCATTTTAAAAATAAATCAAAATTAAATTAAAAAGCAAAACAAATTAAGGAAACAAACTCTGTATACTTTAATTATGGAAAGTTAAATATTAGCGTTGTTTAGATTTTACAATTAAAACGAAACTATATGTCGGTTTGAGTTTACAAATGAGGTGGTTAGGGTTTAGATTTTACAATTAGAACGAATTTATGTGTCAGTTTGGATTCACAAATGAGATGGTTAGATATTAGATTTTACAAGTAGAACGAAATTATATGTCAGCCTGGATTCACAAATAAGATGTTAGGGTTAGATTTGCAATTAGAACAAAATTATATGTCGGTTTGGGTTCACAATTGAGATGGTTAGAGTTTAGATTTTATAAGTAGAACGAAATTATATGTCGATTTGGGTTCACAAATGAGATGGTTAGGGTTTAGATTTTACAAGTAGAACAAAATTATATGTCGGTTTGGATTTATTACAGAGCGGTTTAAGTTTTTAATTTTATAATAATGTATACAGATATTATATGTCGGTTTGGATTTATTACAGAACGGTTTAAGTTTTTAATTTTATAATAATGTATACAGATTTTATTTTCTTACTTTATAAGGGGATGAATGAAGAGGTTCACCCCTAGGTATTGTTCATGTATTTTATATTTATAAACTTTATCTTTGCTATTAAAGTTGGGGTTACACACATATTCTTCTAATCTTCTTGGTTCTCTAACTGTTAGGAAAAAAATAGGAGTATAATTAACTTCGGTTTATTTTTGTTTCATATTGAATAACGATATGAAACGGTTTTGGAGTTGTGTAGTTCATTTTTTAGAATACATTTGTTTTTGGTTTTAGATAAACCATTTTTTTACTATCTAGAAGTAATATTGTTTCAAATCGATTAATTATGTATCTTAATGAAAAACATACCAAATTACTAACTAACTGACTGAAGTTTTTTTTGGTCTAATTCATTTATTATTTCTCTTATGGTTATTTAAATCCGGTTATAGACTTATAGTTTGCTCTTTTTGGTCCACAATAAGTTATAGGAATGAGATGAGAACCCAATTTTTACAAACTATCAAATGAGAAATTATATACATACTATGTTTTGTAAATATTTAACATACATTTTATACGAAAATTGATTGAGATAATATGTTGTAAATCATTAGTAAACATATGTATTAAAAGAAAATCGATGTTGGAGAACAAATTAAAAATAGAAGAAGTCATATACATATGAGAAAGAAGAAAGTGATAGATTTTGATTCAAAATTTACCTCTTTAGCTTGGATTCGCAAAAGAGAGAGTATGATGTTTTTTTTTTTACTGACGGATCTATAAAACCAATTCTTTTTCTCTTAAATGATGATCAAGTTTTGATACCTTGGAAGGTGTACTACATTGGTGTTCGTTCCTTGGAAGCTCAATTTATGTTTATTAATCCCATCAGATTACTACAACAATGGTACATTATGATCACTTGCTCAAATTTGTATACTTTTGATGCCATCACATTGTTTTAAGAGAGAATTATGAATCGAATTATAGATGCCTTACCTTTTTCTCTTCGTATTGTAATATTAAACGGTTACAAAGGCGCAAGATACCGATGGTGATGACGATTATGTGGATTGGAATAAGAGAGAGCGATGTTGTTTTTTCTTTAGTTTCAAACTCGCTTGCCACGTCGGATACTCAACGTTCAGTTTTCAATTTTGGTAGAATAAAAATATGATTTTTGTGGACAAATGTCATTTTTATTTTTTTGAGCTTGCCACGTCACTAAATATTTAAAAAGTGAAAATGCTAGTTATTATCGTTCATAGTTTTCATACTAAAATTGTTATTCAAAAATCCAACTCTAAATATATCATCAAACTCTAAGATAGAACCCCTAATTAATAATAACTACCATTTTCATCTTAATTCTTTGGATCTTAATTCAAACATGTTAACATCATATGAGTTTTTATTTGAATTCATCAAACGCATGCCCTAAGATATCTTCAAAAATGCCACCATAAATGGAGTAATGTATGGCATTCAACTATGTTGAAGTAACTACTTAAGGAAAACTTGATAATCTTTTTTCTTTACTAAACTCTTGTGTATCTCCTATATATTAATAGAGAAACATACATTTGAAAAAGCTGATGTGTCGTCGTCAGAGAGCTTTGTGCACCTTTTAGCAAAATACCCTTAAATTTTCTACTTAATTACATTAACATGTCATTATTTTTTAAAAAAACAATTAACTGAATAATAATTAGATATATCATAATTTCTCACATAAATTTAAATATCACATATTAAAACTAATTAAATAATTACATACTATTTTAAGGTAAAATTTCACTAAAATTTATTTACAAATATACAAGTCAAAGTTATATTGATTTTAAATATTGAAAATATTCTAAAAAGGCTATAAAAACATATCAATAAATATAAAATTAATAAATAAAAAAAAAGATAACTTATTAACATAATCATATAAAAACGAAATGTTATTTTTTATGTTAGTATTATTACCATAATAATTTTAATAACAGACTTTCAATAGTTATTATAATTGATTATAAAAAGAAGTATATTACCCCTGAATTATCTCCAACTCATTAAAAGAAACTTAATTTCCAATAAATATAGATTTATATATATTCATAAATAAATATAAAAATGACAACAAATTAGGGGATATCAGGATGTGTGATTATTATTATTATATATATATATAAGTATATAAACTAATTTGTTTCAACATTTAGTGTGATTATTCATTAAAATTGGAAATAGTGATAACCAAATATGAATATATGTACTAATTGTTTATTCATCTATGTGCTATTAAAAAGAAATGAGACAATAACTCTTATTATAAATAAATTTAGTATCCAAAAAATCATAATATATTTAAAATGTGTGATTATTAGATTATGTAAATTTTTTATAGTTACTCGATAAACCATAAATATAAATTTGATATTTTTTTTAAAACACAAAATATATAATGCCATAAATTGTAACATTTTATAAATATTTTGGTTACCATGTTCACATATTTCACGGGTATTGGTGTTGGGTTTCGACGATCAGCAGGCCCATGGAAGAAGCCCAGTAAGAAGAGTTGGTTGCACACAGTAAGGGGCCTTCGGCGGGCCCAAGAGGAAGATATGTCCGAGAGGAAGTATCGAGTCAAACTTGAGAGGAGATCGCGGGATTGTGGGCCAAGATCTTCGGAGGAGATGAAGGAGATAGTTTCGAAGTCGTTTTTATTTAAATACTCGAGTTTCGATTAAGAAAAACACATGTAACTTAGAACAAAGACAAAATCAATACAAATCCAGTTCGTCATTCTTCATAGTTCTTATCGATTTCTACCGAAAGTCTGCCCAGATCTTACTTTTCGTTCAAATATTTTTAATTGTTGTTTCTCATACTAACAACAGGTGAAATGTATTCTTACACAAATACGTTGATTTTGAAATTTTATTAATTTTTTCATAATGATTTTTTTGGTAATAATCCGTCATTTATAGAAGATATTAACAAACCGACTAACTCAAAAAATTTAAAAAGCCTAATCAAAATATTAAATCAATAAATTAGATTATCTTTAGAAAATTTAGTTTAGAATCCGATTGTTACTAAGATAGTTGGCCTACTGCTGATGTGTCATTCATATGGAGAGAGTTGGCCTACTTTTATAGTATAGATTTTAAATGGTCTCTCAGTTTGGGAATTAGGAAGTCAGGGTGCAAAATGAATTTTGTTGAAACAATAAGGGGCAGTGTGTAAATGTTTAGAACGTCTCTAGAAACATCTTAAACCCCTAAGCCATCTTCTAGATGAAGAAAATAAAATAAAAAAAACTTATGATCGATTCCTCAAAATTCAAGATTTTTGATTTCGTCTCTCTCGAAAAAAGATTGTTTCCCCTAGACATGGCTGAAGAAGAGATTGTCGCTCCCGAACAAGGTAATTCCATGGCTGAGTTTGTAATCATCATGTTTCCATGATTTGCAAAGAGTTCAAGTTACTTAGGGTTTCCTTTTCTTGTAGAATCGATTCGGCTAGATTTGGAAAGTAGCGGTAGATTTTTTTTTGTACCTATTATGTCAAAATTTTAATTACAACCATTGATTTCTGCGGGTGGTGTTGCTTTCAAATGTCTGAGATTTTCCCCTGATCTGACTGAAGTCATCAAAGAGTTCCTTCTTCCAAAAATATGTGCGCCAAATACACCTGTTGAAGGTTCCCTACTCATTCCTGTTTTTCAACTAAAACCGTAGTCAAAACTTCTTGAAATCAGTTTTTTAAAAGTAATTGTTAAGTTTGAATAATGGTGGATATGAGATGATTTTACATAAATTTTTAATTGAATAACAAGAGATTGTAAACTATTTTTAACAATTTAAATAAATATCATTTTCAATAACATACAAAGAGATTTTAAAATCAAAAGTTTAATAACAAATGATTTTTTTAAAAATCATAAAATTTTAAAATCCAAAACGACATATAATTCATAAACCCAAAACAACATATAATTTATTTAATTGTAATATCGGAGAAAATTTTCCCTTTTTTTATTTAGATGTTTGATACCTAATTTTTTTCCAGGAATAAAAATACTTCATTTATTTTTTCGTAAAAAATTTTCTTGTGAAAAAATGTAAACCGAAACAGCTTTTTTATAAAGAAAAAAATTAATATTAATCATTATAACTAAAATAATTTAACCCTAACATTATTTAAATAGACTCATATACTTAACATTATCTAAATAATACAATTAAAATAAATGCTCACAAGCAGTCGGCACGATCTAGCTCCTTTGCCTTTCATGGCGCCTCCCAAATTACAAAAGTTTTGAACTTCTTTTTTTTTTTCTCTCAAGAAAAATATATTATCAAACAGGCCACGAATAACCCACAATATATATAGAGATTACAGAAGTTTTAAAGGTCCAACAGGCCCCAAAGGCAAACCGCCGACCGAAGAATAAAACCTTTGTTTTGACTCCATCGATATCCACGTGTTAGAGGATATGCGAGAAGGGATTTGTAATAGAAGACCATGTCATTGTAGTGAATGACAACCTTAAGGATGCAACCTAAAAAAAAATGCATATGAAGAGTGAAAAAGGATAAGACAAATCGAAAAAAAAAACTGGGAGGCAGTGGAAGTATTTTTCCATGACTTCTTCCCTCCACTTGGTAAAACAGGGAGCTTCAATACCATTGGACCTCACGTAATAACAATCAATCGGCTGATCTTTAGGCCAAACATAATATTCCTCAAATATTTCTAATGCATTACATTGTAACCATATGCAATCAGTTCAATAGTAATGAAATAAAAATGTTACAAAGAAAAGAAAGAAAAACCAACGGCATATTTAACATCTTATGAATGTATACATGCACTATAGACTTAGACCAAAGCAACAACAATACATTACTATGCTCCTTATTATATTTCTTATCAAGTCTTACTATTTTGCCTGTTATCCAATACAGCTTCAGTTCTTGATGGTAGCCAAGACCGAGCTGATGTCGTCGGCGATGGACACAGCATCCTCGGCGGCTCCAGCAATTCCTTTTCTTGAAAATCCAGCACAGTAAAGATTCTTCTCTCCTTTCCAATGCTTCGGCATGGGTGCTTTGGGGAATCCATCCTTCTTCATCACGTACTCATAGTCCTGTGTATTATTTCACAAGAGCACACATCATTGTCATATGTATTCAACCGGTTTTATTTTGTTTTAAGTAGATGATTTTGGGGTACTTATGTTATAAATTATAGTACCTTTAACCAATTGCAGACCGAGCTTTTGTAACCAGTCGCAAACACAATTGCATCAAAATCTTGTTCATGTCCATTTTCGAACGTTAAGGTCTTGCCTTTAATGCTTCCAATCCCACCATTGATAACCTAATACAATTGCATTAGTTAGTTAGTTAATAATATTTCCATTTAATCAAATTTACGACTTATCATTAAAAAATAAGTAATTAATGAGGAAGCTTTGAACTATCGAAGATGGAATACAATAGTAATTTCTGTGAAATCAGTAGGATAAAATAAAAAACAGATTTGGCCTGAAATAAAGGCTTTCAGTTTTCTGATACGAAAATAAATTAGAATTGTACAAAATAAAATTGCGTTGGTTTGAAAAGTGAGGTTTCTGAACACCTAAAAGTGAGGTTTTTTGTGTGTCTTTTTTGGAAAATTAATTGTATACAAATTACACTTTTCTTTCCTCCTAAAAACTGTTTTCATATACACCAAATTTTAAAGACTGACACTGTTTGACCAAAAATGAAGAATAGAACTGACATTTTCTTTGGACAAAAAAAAAAAACTGATACTTTCTATGCATTAAAATATATTATAAGTAAGAAATCAATAAAGATGAAGATAAAATTTAATGGACAAAAAGGGTATAGGTACCTTAATCTCGCCTTCGCGGATCTTTTGGACAGTTCCGACATCAATAACAGGAGCTTTTCCGGTAAAGAGTTTAGTTGCGAAAGGACCTTGTTGTGGTCGGAAGAGTCCGTACTTGGAGAGATCTCCGTACACAAGATTCGCTATAGTCATCACCATTGTGTCGACCATCGTCACCGGAACATACTTCAGAAATGACATCCCCAAGTGTATCACTTCTTTAGTCACCACGTGTCTCTGCAAAGATTTTAAGAATGAAACCCTAATGTTATACATACCTATATTTAATGTTCAAATGCACAAATTATATTGTAACTTAATACAAAATCTTTTCTCTTAAATGAAACAATATGGGTAAAAAATTCTTATTATACAAGCCAAGCCACTATCAAATTCTCGTATGATATTTTTCGATCTCAATAATCACAACAAGTTTTTATCTATGAATTGACCACAACCACATATGCATGACAACCTTTAACTTTCATGCATTACAAATAGATAATTAAAAGACAAAACCAACATTAATTACTTACCGGAGTTCTAATGAGAACGGTCGTATTTGCTCCGAAGTTGCAAAGATCTAAACTAATCTCCATACCGGAGTTTCCACCACCAACCACAAGAACATTTTTGCCATTGAAGTCACGACCGGACTTGTACCCACTCGAATGCACAATCTCGCCGGGGAAAGTGTCAATCCCATTCACCATGGGAATATTCCCATCTCCGTTCTCCCCGGTCGCAACCACCAGAAACTCCGACCAATACACCTCGGTCTCTCCGGTCACCGAGTTTTCCGCCTCGACCCTCCACTTGTTGTTGGACTCATCGAACGTTGAGAGTTTCACTGTACGGTTGTACCTAGGCTTTATGTCGAAACGGGCAACATAAGCGTCAAGGTAGTTGACGAAAAGATCTTTGGGCATAAAGGTTGGAACATCGCGGCCGTGTGGCATGAAAGGCAGCTCGCAAAACTCTTTGGCTAAGTGAAGTTTGAGACGATCGTAGGCTCGTTTCTTCCAAAGCGATGCATATATGTCTTCTTTCTCGAGAATCACGTTTGGGACTGAGTGTTGGTTTAGACAAACCGATGTTGCTAAACCGGCTGGTCCAGCTCCAACAATCACCACGACGGTTTCCATATTGTTTGAAAGATTCTATTTGGTGTGTTTAATTTGTGATTACTGTGAGTTCTTCATCCGATGGTGGTTTGATATTATTTATACAAGAGTATCAGGAAATGGGGATATGTATCAGTGAAAAAATGTTAATTTTGGAAATGGATATATGTGTGTAGATATTTTCAAAAATCAAAATGATAAATTTAAGGCATTTTTACATATTTTTCACCATCTGTAACCCAATGGTGAATGGTATTTAAGAGGGCAAGATTTGTTTGCTATTTTGGAGCTATTTAGTTAAGTGGTGGACATCAACAAGTCTTGGGGTTAGCATACAGATCACCACAAATTTGAAACACATTAGGTTAAAAAAACGTAACTATATATGACGTTACATGAAATATGATCCACGTGGTTACTCCGAATGGGTGAATTGGCAGAGAGGATGTATGGTCATATATTTCTGTTTTATATACAGTGCTGATTCATTTGACTAAATATATTAGTATTTGGTATATTATAAAAATCCTAGAATTGCTTAAGATGATAAAATTTGTTAGTATAACTTACCAGATTGTGGCATGTGTCGAAAAGTCTCAACATGTTATTATTAGTTCTTTCTATAGAATTAAAACTACTAAGTACGTAATATACAAATATATTGAAAATAGCTAGCTAAATGATATATTAACCATTTAAAATACTTAATACTTTTACAGACAAACGCATATATAGGTACTGTACTTTTTTTTTTTTCCAGTGAACACTGTACATATCTTTTTAACTATACATTTTAAAAAATGTAAAGTCAATTTTTAAAAATAAGTGCAATCATCTTAAAAAATAAGATGATATATACTGCATTATTAATATATACATTGTGACATTCTTCCTCCATTTTTTGTGAATAAACTAATATATATTCTTTATATCTAATTTTTTTATGACAGTTATATTCATACAGATAAACTAATCAATATTTCTAAATTGGAGGGACACATGTTATCTAATTCCTTTTATCACTCTGTACTAGTCTAATTTTTGGAACTTTGTAATATATTTTTCCAAATAAATTGAAATATTGAATAATCAAACTCTAAATACATAAAAATCTTTCAAAATTAAAGTGACACATATTTTTAACCACAAACAAAATGACACCTATTTTTAACCACAAACAAAGTGACACATATTGATTTACTAGATACATTGTATTTGTATGTTCATCTACTATTTATCTTTTTCTTTTTTTTCTTTCAAGTATCCAATAAGGTTTATTCGTTATTTCAAAACAAATTAACGTTGAACACTATTTAATATCAACCTGGTGCAACCAGTGAAAATTGTATATTAAATCATTTAATATTCTTGTTTTTATGGGTTAAAACTTAAAACAAACAAACTATGAAATTTACACATTTTCTATTATAGTGCTTTTCAATATTTAATTTCATTTGTTTTATATTTCTTTTAAGTTACATATGATCGAACTCAATGATCTTAATTGTCCTATGAATCTTTTGTCGCATCTACCAAAAGGATAGATAATACTCTCTTCATTTTACAAAGAGTGTCATTCTCACATATTTTATCCAAATTAAAAAAATAAATGGTTGATCATTGAAATTTAATAAAGAGCTTTGAGTTAAGAGTACAGTAGGAAATTAGGTGTAAATTTTTTTTGTTGAAAATATAGAATGATATTCTTCGTATAACAAATAAAAATATCTAAGAATGATATTCTTGATGAAACAAAAGGAGTATTATCAAAAACTAATTCATATAAAATCAAAAATGAAATAAATAAATGTCAAATAACAACACTGTAAAACTTCTAAATATTAAAGGGCAAGTGTTCCCTTTTAAGTTTGAAATATCCAAATGCAAAGTTACACATGATCATAGATTTAGTGATCTTATGTCTTAATTTTTTTTTGTGTCGCATTGACCAAATGATAGATAATTTTTTCAAAAATGCATTCATGTAATAACGACAATAAACTAAAGACATGTCGACAATGTAAAAATTCTTAATATTAAAGGGCAAGTGTTCCCTTTTAGGTTTAACTTTTTTATGTCGAAACATCCAAATGCAATATTTGAGAAAGTAATAAGATAGTAGATTCGGTGATCTTAGTGTCACATGATTTTTTTTCGCGTTGAGCAAATTATAAATAAGACTGTCAAAAACACATTCATGTAATAACGACAATAAACTAAAGACAAGTCAAATAACGATAATATAAAAATTCTTAATACTAAAAGGCAAGTGTTCTTTTTAGGTTTAAATATTTTTGTCGCATTGATCAAATGGTAAATAATATTGTTAAACAAAAACAATATCTCAAAAGGAATATTTTTAATAATATAATATTTTTGTCGCATTAATGTAAAAACAATTATACAACAAAAACACATGAAATCTGTTCTGAAGAACAAACCTAATTTAACGGATATCTTTAAAAAATATTATAAGTTAATTTAATATATTGTAATTATGTAAAAGAAGACAAACATAAACATGTTTAAAATGAGGTATTTTTGAAAAATAATATCTCCAAAAAGTCATTTTTAAAAAATTCTCCTAACTTAATATGTTTAAAATACATGAAACTGAGAATTGCTTCGAAAAGCAAACAATTAATTAGCAAAGTTACATGAAATCTGCTCTGAAAAGCAAACAATAAACCAAACCTACTAATACTGAGAATTACCTACATCCCTTGTCTTTTTTTTCAGTATGTAGGTGAAAGCTTTAAATATGTAGAAATCGGTAAAGCGATTCTCGAGGACCCAACCTTCTTTGATCACATTGGCTAATATCTCAAAACGGCTTTCACATATGGAGAATGCATGAGAATTGTATACATGATATGAGGTTTGATAGGCCAAGCTTAAAAAAATTGGCACTCAATAAAACAACTACTCCCTCTTTTTTTCAAAATACGTGATCCGATCACTCGCATTCGCAATGGTCAATGGTGGATAGTGGAACATTTGTAGATATACTACCTATATGATGGTACAGTTTGAACTTTGAATGAAGTAGCAACATTTTTTCTTACACCAACCAACCTCAAAATCTATACCCATTGGGCCTGTTGAGCTACGTAAGGCCCATAAGTTTTGATTTGCTTCTGTTCCTAACCGGACCGGTTTAGGGACTTAGGAATTAGAAATTAAGATCCTCGAATCCAAAAGATTTCAACTTCTTTCTTCTATCTCAACCGCGACCAAAGGATCTCTCTGATCAAAACCCTAATTCCCAAATCTGATTCTTATCTTCCGATAAGCTTTTCGTTATTTTAAAATTGCTTCGATCTTTGTTTGAATTCGCAAAGCAGCGAAGATGGTGTTGGCGGAGCTAGGCGGGCGGATCACCCGCGCGATACAGCAGATGAGCAATGTGACAATTATCGATGAGAAGGCTCTGAATGAATGTTTGAACGAGATCACTCGTGCTCTGCTTCAGTCCGATGTCTCGTTTCCCCTTGTGAAAGAGATGCAGACTAATATCAAGAAGATCGTTAATCTTGAAGATCTAGCAGCTGGCCACAACAAGCGCCGTATCATTGAGCAGGTTTCATTTTCTTCTTTTCTTTGGAATTTGATGAAATTGTGATTCAATTGGTCATGACTCATGATTGTTGTGTTGTTTTGTCTCAGGCTATCTTCAGTGAGCTATGTAAGATGTTGGATCCAGGGAAGCCTGCATTTGCTCCCAAAAAGGCCAAACCTAGTGTAGTTATGTTTGTCGGATTACAAGGTGAGGTCTTGTAAGATGTTTTGTTTTTTTTGCGGGTCCAAATTGTGTTTGTTTCTAATGTAATTTTTTTTTTTTTTTTTGTGATTTGTGGTTTTTAGGTGCTGGAAAGACGACAACTTGTACCAAGTATGCTTATTATCATCAGAAAAAAGGTTACAAACCAGCTCTAGTGTGTGCGGATACTTTCAGGGCTGGTGCTTTCGATCAGCTGAAACAGAATGCCACTAAGGCTAAGATCCCGTTTTATGGAAGGTACTCAATCAAGTCAACCCCTTTACGGTGTTCCCAATCTATGAAGAGTTATATCTTACTATTAGTATTGACCAAGGATACTACTATTAACTCCCGTATAGGAGTGTCTGTGTACTCCTATACGGGAGTTAATAGTAGCTGCATACTCTTTGAAAGTATCTACTTTCAAAGGATGGATTTTTCTTTGAAAGGGTAGATGCAAGGTTCAAAATTTATGGAATAGGTTTGGTTTAAGTCAGTAGCTGCAAAAATCTTCTCTGAAAAGGACTACTGTTACTTAATATATTTTTTTTCCCATCATCTGGTCGGTTACGTCATGCTTCTCTAGCTGTCTGCGTGCCACTTAACTTGATTAGTTTCTTTAAGCCTTTTTGTCTGTTTTTTTCTTGCGCTCTACTTCGAAATTCATTACTCAGTGCCGTCCTATCGAAGGATCTCATATCTCTTTTAAAGAGTTCATCAGTATGCTAAATAGATCTTCTGAGGTCTTGTGTTATCTTCTGTCTTTATTTGCACTTACTGCAACTATTCGACCTGTAGTCTTGGATTTACTTCATTGAAACTTAGGGAATTGAAAAAAGAAACTACTGTAGTAGCAGCAGCATTTCTAAGGCCGAGTTATGTTTCTTTGCAGTTACACTGAATCCGATCCAGTGAAAATTGCTGTTGAGGGAGTTGACAGGTTCAAGAAAGAAAGCTGTGATCTTATTATTGTTGACACCAGTGGTCGCCATAAACAAGAAGCTTCCCTCTTTGAAGAAATGCGTCAAGTTGCTGAAGCAACGGTATGCTCTTTTTTTTTTTTTTTTTGAAGTCTTTTGTTGGTTCCTGGTTGATGCTATTTGCACTGATGATCATGGTCTTTTCACTTTACAGAAACCAGATCTTGTTATATTTGTTATGGATAGCAGTATTGGTCAAGCTGCATTTGATCAAGCTCAAGCATTTAAGCAAAGTGTTGCTGTTGGAGCTGTAATTATTACTAAGATGGACGGCCATGCCAAGGGTGGTGGAGCTCTTAGCGCGTAAGTATTATATAGCTACTGAGGTGTCTGTGTACTCGAAATGTCAGTATGAAAATTTTGCGGGTTTCCAAGTTGGACAAGTAAACGTGATCCGTTTTCATCTTGTTAGTGTTGCAGCTACAAAAAGTCCTGTGATATTCATCGGAACAGGAGAGCATATGGATGAGTTTGAAGTGTTTGATGTCAAACCATTTGTCAGCCGTCTCTTAGGTAACTTTCATGGCATTGATTGAAGATTTAGTAGTACTGGTAGGAGTAACCAAAGCCTCCCTCCCAATGGGTTGTTGACTAAGAATCTCGATAATGTTATATGTACAACAGGAATGGGTGATTGGTCTGGATTCGTGGATAAGCTACAAGAGGTGGTACCTAAAGATCAACAGCCTGAACTTCTGGAGAAGCTCTCTCAGGGTCACTTTACACTGAGAATTATGTACGACCAGTTCCAGAACATACTGAACATGGGCCCACTCAAAGAGGTCAGAATCTCTTGTCAAATACTGAATTCGTACGAGGTGCTAGATATTAAAACAATGCCTGTGATTTTGGTGTGTAGGTCTTCTCGATGCTGCCTGGAATTAGTGCTGAAATGATGCCGAAAGGGCATGAGAAAGAAAGCCAGGCGAAGATAAAACGATACATGACAATGATGGATTCTATGACAAATGAAGGTGAGAACAATATATATATATATCTTATTTGGAGAAAGTTACTCAGTAGGAAGTAATAAGAAAGTGATGGTTGGGTTTGTGTTTGTGCAGAACTGGACAGCTCAAACCCTAAGGTGTTTAACGAGTCACGGATGATGAGGATAGCAAGAGGGTCAGGGAGGCTAGTAAGAGAAGTGATGGAGATGTTGGAAGAGTACAAGAGACTAGCAAAGATATGGGGAAAGATGAAAGGGATCAAGATCCCAAAGAATGGAGACATGAGCGCACTCTCGAGAAACATGAACGCTCAACACATGAGCAAGGTCCTACCGCCTCAGATGCTCAAGCAGATTGGCGGCATGGGCGGTCTTCAGAGTCTCATGAAGCAGATGGGTTCCGGCAAGGACATGATGGGAATGTTTGGTGGTGGAGACAAGTAGTTTCTTTCTTACTTTCTTTCTTTCTTGCAAACCCAAAAACTCGACCTTGTTATGCTGTCATTATTAGAGTTTTCCCCCTTCTGTATTTGTAAAATATTTGCAATTTTTCTCCAATTTTCCGAAAAGAGTTTTATACCAAAGAGTGATTAGATCGCGTAAATAAACATGACCGAGTCATTACCTGCTGAGAAGTAATCAGATCATTTTATACCAACATAGTATAATACAATAAACTGTTTAAGTAGATTGGCGGCGTGACCGAGTCATTACATGCTGTCGTACAAAACTGTTTCAGCTTTGAACAAGATCCTCTTTACTCTCTTTGAATCGATAATACAATAAAAGAAGAACGTAGAATAAACAATAAAAGAATGGATTAAGAATCATTTTTAACTTTCACCAAAATTTGAGACCCCTTTCTCTGTCTTTAGCTCCCAAAAGAAACATGAGCAATTAGCTCCGAGAGATACAGTCTTCGAGGGTCTTGTTAATCTTTTTCTATGTTGCAACAAACTTGCAATTATCCATATTACTGAACCTGCAAATTAAGTAAATATTTTCAGACATAAGAGGAGTTATGGTGTTTGAAAAATAGACAGAGAAAGAAAGTTTTTACTTGTTGTCTAATGAGGAAGAAGAGCAAGATTTCATTCCAAATATCAGGTACTCCAGGTAGACACCAATGACTACAATCAGGTACCAATGGATTATCGCTCCATAAGCCGACATGACCATCGCTTCTAAAAGCTGACATCGAAGTTACATCCAATACTGATACGGGAATTGTCATGTTCTTAACTACTTCTTTGATCATTTCAGTGAATATGCTTCTGTCTCTTCCTTTAGTGTCTGGAGCTGGATACTTTGTCACATTGCATGATCTATGATCACTAAACAACACAACAGCAAAAAAGCTTAAATTAGCACCATCTAAGGAAAAGCAAAAGAAGAACGGGTCAAGCTATTAAATTTTTTTGGTATTAACCTCCAGTGAGATGGCTCAAATGTACGAAACAAAACTCGTGTTTTGTTTCGATCAATTGTATTCTCCATCCATGATGCCCATGTCTCTAATGCTACTCTATACGCTGCAGGAATCGACATTCCGAGCCTCAATGAGTTTCCAACCTGAAAATAACAACCACTGACGTTCCAAAACACAATTACAAACGGACGAAACATATAAGCATTTAGTTCGCAAACATTGTATATAGTCTAATAAAAGTTATAAAGTCAGCTTACATTTCGAAAAGCTTCCCAGGCACCCACCATTGACCAGTATTGAATATGAGAAAATCCGCTGAGCTCCATTCATGATTAATCACATCTAAAACGTCTAACTTCAACGTTGACTTAACACGTTTTGGGGCGTGCCAACGCAGCTTCCCAGGCTGAACCAAGAACACCGATCGGTAGAACTCAACTGTGAAATTAAAGGTGTCAAATCTCACACCTAGAAACCGTATCCTTTTAGTAATAATGTTCCCATTGACTTCATAAACACTGTCTTTATCTTCCAAACCAGTCATTAACATACATATCAAAGACTCCCACTGCGTTCTACTCATCGAATCTCCCACAAAAACTATCCTTTTACCTCTTAACCTCTCCAACACATCACGAACTTCAAATCTCGGAACAGTGCAATGCTTAGGCTTCCACCTCCACTTCAAATACTCATCGTGTTCACGCCCATTCGCTAAGCAATTGAATCCTTTCTCTAGAAATGGACATTCTGAAGCATTATACAAAGGGTAGTGTTCATCAACGACCCAATTCCCATCAAATATGTCACATTCCTTATTCTCTGTAACAGAGCTGTTAAGCAGCAATGCTCCATTATAACCCAAGAACGTTTGACCGAGGCTAGGAACAACATACAAATAACCCCCAGCGATGATAACAAGAAACGAAACGATTGTTCCGGCGATTATAAGCACCTGAAACAAGTAGGAGATCTCTTTTAACCGGTTAGTAGTAGACGGGCGTGGACTACCTCCAAAGTTCTGTGTTCTCGGGCTTGCGAAGGCTGAGCCAATGGGACTAGTGAAGGCAGTTGAAGAAGAGTTCCTTGGGGTTTCTATAGCTAAGGAACTTAATGCCCTTCTATTGAATGATGTACTCTTGGTGAAACTACTCATTGTTTCCTTAATGATTCAAACCGCATTTTCGGCATTCAAAAAAAAACCACAAGAAAGAATCTAGCTAGTTACCAGATAAAGATCTATCTCTAGCTTCTCCGTTTCCACTTTTATCCAATCCCAATTTCAAACCCATCATGCAGAACAAGAACAACACACTTGAAGATCAATGTCGACGAACACAGAGATGATCCAATCTCTTAGATGTAACCTAACAGTTGAAAAGACATCATTTTGCCGCAAACCCAGAGATAAACAGATCGAATCACACTAAATGGGTTTCGATCAAATCCGCGAAACAAAACAAAATAAAACGAACCGAATCGGAAGAGAAGAAGAAGCAATGATCCAAAATCAATACCGCGAAAGAAGATTACAATTTGAGCGCGATGAGAAGAGACTTGAAGGTTCTTCAAAACAAGACGCGGTTAGATTTGAGAGCGAAGATCAGAGGGAAGAAGAAGAAGAGAGAGGGAGAGAAAGAGAGATCGGCGAGGAAAGAGGGACACTGTCCGGTTCCGATGTCTGCTCAGTATTGTAATTACTAAATTAATTGGATGCTTCAAGATTTGGAAATTGCGAAAAGGACAATTTGGTAAATTTAGAAGATCGAATTAAAGAAAATTTTTTTGGAAAATTTGTCTTTTAAGAATGTTCTGGTGATTGATCCTTGTCTTTGCTGTTGTATCCATTTAAAGAAACATTGTGATTTCGGTTTACTTATGATTGCGAAACATCAACCTGATGATTTAATTAATAGGATGATGTACTTATGTTGTTTCTGTTCTGTTACTAAAACAGAGATACAAAAAAAACAGAAGCT
The DNA here is from genome assembly GCA_024034495.1 of Camelina laxa. Taxonomy (NCBI): domain Eukaryota; kingdom Viridiplantae; phylum Streptophyta; class Magnoliopsida; order Brassicales; family Brassicaceae; genus Camelina; species Camelina laxa. The sequence goes on from CM043884.1 coordinate 6,084,568, forward strand.
AGGTAGTTAATATAGTTAATGCCATTACTGTACTGATGGGACTCAGATTCATTCACTTTTTTTGTCAACTACTAGTACTACTGATTAAAGATTTCAGATCTATAATAAGTATGGTAACCCAAGAAGAAAGTTGCATAAGGTTGGAGCAAATAGTTCAGATTTATGAAGACCGAATCTGGTAAAAGAACAAAAAGAGTTACAAGACAAAAAAAAAAAATGAAAAATCAAGAAAGAGATTGATCATCCACCATCATCTAACTTGATCTCTAACCTTTTCTATATTCTGACAACAGAGAACCGATAAACGAAACCTTTTTGGTCTGGACTGCTAACTTATTAAAATTCAGAAAAAAAAACATATTTTCTATTTTTGCCTCGACAAAATCTCTATTGGAATATCTACATACAACTGAAGAGGACAGGAAGCAAAACATGCTTGCTTGATTCTTCACCTACCTCAAAAGAGAAGTAGAAGGGTTTTAACATGTCTCAGCAGCTCTAGCTTCTATGGTGGCTTTTGTATTTAGAGAAACAATGGAAGTTCCATTTAAATTAGCTCTTCTTAACTTTGCTAACGTACGCCTGAAAAAATTGAAGACAATACATTGGTTAAAGAAACCTCCAAAATGAACTGCAACTTTGATATTAAGATTCAAAAATTGTGTTGTATGAACAAACAAACATACCTGAACAAGCTTGGTAAGCTTTGGTTTTGACGCTGATAGATAATGGTCGATCTTCTCTTGTGTTTGAGGAATGTTTCCGCTTTGAATCGCTCCTGTAACTTTGTCAACCACCTTCTTGACTATGTTTTTGTAAGCATCTTTGTTCATCCCACCTTCTTTCCAAGCAGGTTTTAGAAGCTCCTTAACAATCTCCACCAGAGCAAATTTAAACGCTCTCATTCCCTTGGGATCTTTTTCTTTCTTGTTATTCTCATCGCCCGCCCCATCATCTTCTTCTTCCTCTACTACGTTCTCAGCATCCTCGGTGTTGTCTTCTTCTTCTCCAGTCTTTTTCCCGTCTGGCTTTTTACTAGCTTCTTCATCTGTCTTTTTGTCCTGGTTTTCCTCAGATGAAGCATTTGGATTCACAGCTAATGAGACCAAATTTTCGGGAATCCTCACTTGCTGTGCCTCGCTGTTGTGTATCTGTAATGCAGGAACCGCTGGAACCCCTCCGGTATGGATAGTATTATTACTGGGGAAGTCACTTTGAGTATGTGAAGATTGTTCCTTTACTCCATATACTTCAGGCACCTGCATAGCCTGTTTGGGATTCAACGTAGAGTGAAGGTTCGGAATTGGAATTGGCTGCCCATTACCAAAAAACTGTGCTAGAGATGCTGAGATGTTGCTAATATGATTGAGCTCTTCCCTACTCACATTGTTTAGAGCATTTCCGTTTTCAGGATTGCTCGAGTTTAAGCCACCGGAAATATTTGTAGCAGCAGGTAGCAGCACTTGGCTTCCTCCAACAGCTAGTGGTGTGCTTTGGTAAGGCACTGCAATATGATTCTCAGTGTTCTGATTGAATGCTTGGACCGGAGGAGCTGAGGTAGCTAGGTTGTTAATGAAATTGTTGTGATGCGAAGAAGCTACAGTCTTTTCCCCAACGGTTGTAAACATACCAACAGTCCTTCGATTTCCATCTTGCTGAGCTATTGATGCAACACCATGCTCATAAGCAGGTGCCAAGGCATCTTTAAGGACTTGTGACTGTGAGCTCTGAGATATGCTACCATGTTCTTCGGGTTTCTTTACAGTTTTAACACCGTAATTCCAATCTGGAGACATCTCCATATCATCAATCCAGCTGCTATTATTCCCCTTGGCGTCAGACATAACTTTACTGACACGAGAAATTTCAACCTCATTGGACTTTCTTGCATCTGATCTTTCAACATCATTCCATCTATGACTGTTCCGCATCCTCTCTGTTGTGCCACTATAGTTATTGTTGTCATGTCTACTATACATCTCGTCTTGCGGTTTTCTCTCAGGACTTCCCCTTGCAGAAGGAGCAATATGGTGAGAAAACCTACAATTGTTTCCATTGCGACAATACCCTGAACCTGAAGCAAAAAATCTGCATGGAATATTGGAGCTCCTGTGGAATTCTCCCTCGGGAGCATCCCTTCTATGTGTTTCTCTGTCTCTCCCTGTTTCATTTCTGTAGTTTCTCGAGATTGGATCTGAAGTTTCTCTTCTTGAATTAGTCTTATCCTCTGGAAAATCAGAGCTATAGTCAGTTCTGCCACCGACCCTTATAGGCTGCTGTTCCCGGGAATCTTCAGTATAATATTTGGTATCCCTTGTCTTTCTATTACTGCCCTCCCAATCATAGTCACCAGATCTATTGTGTCTACCATCAAATTCTCTCCCTGACCTTGGGGAAACCCGTGCTCTCGTCTTGTGCCTGTCATAGGATCCTCCTCCATCTCGCCTTACTCTCTGAGATGGGCTTCGGCTCCGGCTCCTGCTTCTGCTGTTACTTCTACTTCCACTCCTGAAGAAAGCATAACAATCGAACACAAATCAATCAAACATAAGTATAATGTCGTTAAATGAGAAACAAAAGCATTACGACATTTGTAACAGAGACTGACCTACGGGTTCTAGCCCGGTCCTTGGAAGCTGATTGGCGGAAATACTGTTGTCTGCTTTCATCTTGTTCAGAAGAGTTTCTAGGATCATCATAGTAACCTATCATGGCATCACCGTCGTCATGAGAAACTCTGCTTCTGGATGGCCAAGCTTCTCCCGAGTGTTGTCTAGATTTCAGATGCTCATCATCATCATCCGGACCAGCCCTCCTACTCCCATTTCTACCATTGCCCTCTGGATAGAAGCGTGCGTGCTCGGGATCATTGTCACGGAAACCTGATTTCCCAGGGTAATCATTCCCACTAGGATGCTGAGTATCTTCTTCCTTGGTATCCCACTTGGAAACACGTTTTCTCCCCGAACCACTCATTCTTCACCCTTAAATTAGGCTGCAAAGTAATACTAACTGTCTACTGGGAAAATCTGCAAGAGAGATATTGAAGCCAACAAAGGTTAAAAAGACACGTCGAGCGTGAAACAAAGAAGTAATATAAGGAAAACTTAACAGAAACATGTTTTGCTAAAATGGTAAAGATCCAAGAGTTTATTGAGGTGCTCAACAGTCAACACTCAAAGCAGAAGCATATCTCAAAGAACAGAAATGCATAAGATTCTTCACTAAACTAGACTTACTAAATTGCCAAAATATTCCGGACAGAGTTGAGAGATCAAAGGCCTAATTAAATTCAGGATCCTAGAAAAATATAATCTTCGAAATGAGAGAACAAGAGTGATTTCGAAGATCCTGTTCAGAAACAGAATGAATCAATGATGGAAACAACGAAGAAGGAATCAGACCCATTACTATAATTAAAACCAACCACAAAAAAACTTAAAATTCAAATCTCTTAATTGAAGCTTCTTCAAATTCCACGAAACCCTAAAATAAAAAAACGCAAAATAGTATTGAGACAGAGAGAAGAAGAAGGGGACTCACGATGCCATTTACCCAGAGAGAGAGAGAGAGAGAAATCGGAGAGAGATAAACCCTAGCAAGGGGGTGTCGCGGTGGTTCTCCTGCCAAATTAAACAATCTGTTCTGACGACGCGTATAATAATAAACTAACGAGGAGGCTTCATCGCTTTTTAGGGTTTCCAGAGGGGAATGGAGAAGGAGAAGACCGTACCGTAGTTACTACTAAGTAAGATGACTTTTGTAAATCGTACTTCCTTCTTCTTCTTCTTCTTCTTCTTCTTTGCCAAGCAGTTGGGAGCCCAAAAAAAGCTCTTCTTTTAGGTCCAAGTTTCTCTCTCTCTCTCTCTCTCTCTCTCTCTCACTCCGTAGGTTCTTTTTTTTTTTTTTGGCTGCTGCGGTTGTAAAGTGTTTAATCGCAGCCGTTGATTTTAATTTATGCTTTTTAATTTCAGCCGCTGGATCTGTCTGTGTTCTCAATCGAACAAACAAGGTAAATGAATTCATATACAAAACCGGCTCCAAGTAGAAGAAAATTTTCATTTCTTTGAGTTAAATTGATGACTCTTTAAAAAAAAGTAAGTGAATTACCTTATTGTGGAAAACTCATATACATATACAGCCAAAAAAAAACTTTTACTCTTTGACACATAATAATATACACAAGCAATAATATATATATATATATATATTACCATTTGGAGTTCTAATTTTTTAATTGTAAGATTTGCATAATTATTTTTTTTGCCATATTTGAATAATTATTAAAACTTGGATGGAATATTTGTAATAAAATCTAATGGATAATGTTAACTATAATATCTTACTTTCCTTAATTATGATTTTTAATAAAAATATCAATATAAAATTATAATTCAATAATACAACTTTTTATTACCAATACACTAAAATATATACTTAATCAATTATAATATAAAATCATAAAAGCTATATATATATATATATATATTCGAAAAGGGTATTTAGTGGTGAATTATGGATTAAATCCTAGTAACTAAACAAATTGGATGGTGAAAAACTTTGGTGACTCAACAAAAAAAAAGAAAAAAAATAAACTTGTCTGCCTTAATTTAGGTTCTGACTGGAAGATACTTTCAAATTTAAATGTTTTAAAATTAATTTAAAAGTTTTAAAAGCCAAAATTTTACCAATCAGACTTTTATTTCTTCATTATTTTTAGTAGTCTTTAAAGTCTAACTACCCACTTTTAAATAAATAATAATAAAAATATATTTATTTTTTTTTTCTTATTTTCCATGATGATTGAAACATTTTTTTCAATCTATGTATAATTTATCACAAATACATTTTGATTCATTAAAAATATATTTTTTATTTCTGTTATTTTGAGATCTATTTTTCATAATTATTTTTGCATCAACAACCATTATAACCCATAAATAATTATGTCATATCTTTATATTTTTTATTTATTGAAAATATTTATCTATTCATTTTTATGAGTTTTTGTGTTTTTAAAAAATATTTTTTTAACAAAATTCATTATGTTACCACTTAAATTTATTCTTAGCACAATTTATATTTATGAAAAACATATAATAAAAGTCAGTTTAAAAATTTTAATAGTTAAAATTTTTAGAGCAAAAGTCTCTACAATCAAAGTTTTTATAGTCAAAACATCTACAGTCACAAGTTATAGTCGTTACCGATCGGAGCCTTAGTCCGTTAGCTTTATATCAGAATTAATTCCTTAATTCTTAATTAAGGAGAGGTTACTCCTAGATGCAACCTTAAAAGAGCAATGACTATATTTGAAAAGCCTTTAGTCTTTCTAAACATGGGCTTGTAGCGGCTAAGACATACGGACTTTGTAAGGGTGACATCTCCCTCTCTGATGATCTATTTTATGCAACCCGTAATTACGATTTAGCTATGAATTGTTCACCCATTATGTAAATTCCATCCAATTATATATATATATATATCTTAGAGTTTATGCTCACTTGAATGCCTCAATGTTAGACTACTCATCATCCGACTTTAAAAAAATTTCTTTGTAGCGTATTTGTGTTTCATTCTTTTGTAAGCTAGTTAACTATATGATTCCCCATTGGATTCACATTAAAATTGTATATGTTTTTCTTTCTCAGTCTTGGTCATTGGTATCATGGTACGTATTCAAACATAAGTTGGACAACCTATATTTTGATGATTTTTAGATCAAATGATGTTTCTCTACCCATAAATCCGAATCCGAGTTTTGATAACAATTAAACTTTCCGAAACTTTTTCCATACGGGTTTTAGAGGATGATCAATCAATCCATTGCCATAGACTCTTCGCTAATAAGGCATGATGAAAATAATCTATCATTCCAAACCCGAATCACCATCTACTTTACGTTCATAACTTTTCCAATGTAGACTTCGATGAGTTTCGTGCTCTTTCAAAAATTTGCAAGCTTACTTCTTAGCTGTTCTTTTTCGAAGTTACCATTTTCAGGATCCTAATTAAGCCATGTCAAACAAACAAATACTAGTGTTAGGTAGGAAATATACTCTCACAATTTGACAAACATATATACAACCCTGACCGCAAAAAGTATAAATGAATTAATTGGGCCATTAATTAATCCCAGAGATTAATCACATGCAGAATCTTATCATAAACCCTATTTAATTACCCAAATCTTATTAATTAATCAATCAACTAGCCAAGATATCGATATCTCGTATCTCCATCCCTAATCATGATGTATTTAATCATTAATCACAACTAAATCCAAGAGTAAACAATTTTAGCCAGTAAGAATAAATGGATATGTATCTGTCCGGAAACTAAATTGTAAATTTCTAACTTTTTCACTAAAAAGTCGATATTATACGCTTTAGTTACATGATTTGTCTAAGTAATTAGATAACTTATAGTAATAAGTTGCTAACTAGTTCTTTCAAGTTCGATAATACTTTGTATTAGAGTAATTATAATCATCGTGTAGCTAGGGTGTATATTTTATATGATATGCTCGTGTAAACTCGTTCCTTTGACAGGTGTAAATTCGTTTCTATGTCACATTGTTGTGGTGTATTCTACACAGATTGACCGGTCCAAGGAATAAGTCAACAATTGCATGGGACTCGAGACAGTAGCTATAGAGTTTAGTATTTTTTTCCGTAAATACTTTAATTTTAACTTATATGGTACAATTAGTGCACCTCTTTTGGGCGTCAAGATAAAATTAATTAATTAGCCTATTTTTGTTACTTAGATCTCGTCGAAACGTACATCGATAAAAGTATTAATCTAGACTATACGAAACTATTTTTCGTAACAAATTCGAACTCAGCCACGTATCATCAAATAGAAAAGTATTAACTTTCCAATCACAAATTCAAACTCAACCACATAACGACATGAAGCAAAAATACAGAAGCTCTTTAAAGACCATGCGTGTAGTCGTGTAGAGTACTCTACTTACGGAATCAAATGTAAAACTTTGACAACACTCTCCCGTTGATAAACTTTATCGTTATCTAAACATATATAAAAATAAAAATAAAAAGATAGAGTTCCATTATGATGTAAAAAGTTCAACAATTCGAAACATTCCACGTTCAAGATATATCCACCATAAGTCTGTAATAAACTAAGAATCACCTTTTTATTTTTATATAATTGGATATTATATATACTCATTTGCTTCATACTTCAATAATTTGCATGACGAAGATACGAGTTAGGTAATTGGTATGGTACCGTATAACCAAACAAGTTGCAGATTTTGTTTTTATTATATTAGTTGTTAATTCATCACCAAAATTACGTGCGTAGTTTGACCAATCAAATCTCTTGAGATACGAACAATATCATCTCTCAAATCACAAAAATAAAAAGGTAGCGAGTTGTCGCATTATGTTACTCGTAAAATATTTATTAATTTATGATTGGCATCCAATGAATCATTTAGTCCTATAATTGTAGATTTGTATTATCCGCATGTATTTTTTTTTTTTTTTTTTTTTTGTGTGTGTGTGTGTATATGCGATATGCCATGAACACAGAATTGAGAAGATTATGCGTTCCTACAAGCTGGGGAAGAGAAATAGTTGTCATATATTTCCCAATCTTTGTTTTTTCTCGAACCAAATTGTTTCAATTATTTGTTGCATGTAATCAAATTATTTGTTTGCATATAAGCATATTGTAACTTTTGCAATAATATTTATTTATTGCTCATCAGATACATTTGTATAGATACCTCATGCATTCCTATATACAATATACATATACAGTATATATAACTATATAGGCCCATATCGTCGACGACTTATGTTACATTACACATTACATACATGAGCGAGCCCTCTCTTTCTCTCTCTCTCTAACTCTCTTTCTAACTTTGAAGATTCCGCCATTGTTGCGTAGCTAGAAGCTCAGTTTTGAGTCCAAAACTACAGTCAAGATTATTATACGCAGGTATCGTACTATAGTCTCTTATATATATTCCGTTAAATGTATATACGTACATTCACATTCTTGTTTCTACTTTCAATACATATAACTATATGATTGGATAAAATGATGCATATAACTGTTCTAACGAACTAGTGTTACTTGAAGGATATTGTTGATTCTCATAATTTTTTTTTTTTTTTTTTTATCATAACGTGACCACGTAAAAATAAGACGGATTACAAACTTCTTTTTGTAACACGAAAACTACGTACTGCCACTACATTGAAATAACGTTATAAATACTTAAGAATAAAATCACATTATAACTTTAGAAACAAGTACTAAACGAAACTCAACTGATGAATATATATATATGGTAAAACACAGTGATGTTGAATGCACCGCTAATTTAACTGACCCCCCAAATGCGACCGAGCTTCAATATGTAACATCATGATCAGCTACTATATAATGCCAGTTTCTTGTTATTTTTCATCGTAATCAAAATGAAAACTGTATAGAACTTCAGGTTTTATATGTATCTAATTCCTTTTTGACACTCAGAAAAACAAACCAGATATTTGATATTTACAGTCTCTCAAAACTAAAATTAACCTTTCCAATGCTTGTTACACTCTAGATAAAATCTTGCCCCCAAATGTTGCAATTTTTAATGGTCTTAGATGATCTAGTACTCCATATATATCCCTAATTATCTCCTCGCCAAATAAGGGAAAATAATTTATTATAGACACGATTGTATTTTCTTATCACATATATTTGTTATAAAAAAAAAAAACAATTTTTTCAAATATTTTGTTTTCTTTATAATTTATTTCACTACCGGTACATAAAAGTTACTTATAGAATATATACCATCACCATTAGTACAATTACAAATTATATACATGGAAAAAGAAGAAGAAAAAACATGTATTTATTACTTTGTTTAAAATAGGACGAACTACGTCAGGAGAAATAAAGGTGAAAACGAAATGTCTTTTATGTGGTAAATTTACACAAACATACCCAATTCACTGTCTCACGCAAACATCATCATAAAACGTATTACACTGTAAAGGGTCAGTATAAGCATATCCAATCCATAGAAGTCTTCTAGTACAGTTTTAGATTACACTGTAAAGGGTCAGTATAAGCATATCCAATCCATAGAAGTCTTCTAGTACAGTTTTAGATCACAACCACTCATTACACTCTTTTTTTAAAAAAATTCATTTTACCGAATATACGAGATAATTAAATTTGAGGGAAAATAACGAGATAATTAAATAAAATGGTCTTAATTTTTTTTTCAGAATTGTAATATATATTAGACAAAAAAAAAAGGACTAAATAAATTAGCTAAACTGTTAAGTGTATTTTTTTTATATAGCAGCTAAAAATTTGTCAGAAAGAACGTAAAGTAAAGTAAGAATTTTTCCAATTTTGCAGGTAAAGGTAAATTAATTACTTAATCCGGGTTATTTCGACAACCGTGTCTTCTCGTTTGTTCTGCGCACTAAACATGATTCTGATTCTAAAAAAGTTTTTTTTTTTTTTTTTAAATTTAATTCGCCGTTGTTGCAGAAGAGACATAAAACCCAAAATAAATAAAAAGGGCACAAAAACAAAAACAGAGTAAAAGAGTCTGAGAGATTGGTCGGGAGAGTAAGAGGTTTTAATTGTCTCCTGTCTCCTGAATCGCGGCCACTTCGCCGTCAAAAAATATCTCAGAGATTCTCATTGGGCCGCCATTGATGAACCCAACCTACTCGACTGTGAAGACACATAACGTGAATGTTCTGTCTATTTTTACATCTCCCCTCGGCCCTCACACACGGGATGATATAACAATAACAAATCTTGCCGAGGTTTGAAGAAAGAACATCAAATCAAATCCTCCGACCCAATTCCGAATTTGACTTCATTGCTTCTTACTGAGACAAAGGTACACATCTTTTTTTTTTTTTTGGTTAGAGGCTTATGATTATTCTATTCACTTCCTTAGTTTCAGGAACCGTCTTTTTTGGTTCTATATATTATCCTTAAGTTAGTACCTTTGTAGTGAATGAACATTTCACATCGATTTATGTAAGTTCAGAGAATTGAGTCGGGTTAGTTTTTTTTTTTTCTTTGTTGTTGTTGTTGTTTCTAATGGAAGATTTGGTTTCACACTTTTGGTCTTAGGTTTAAACATTGAGGAGTTTACGGTCCGTGTACTGCGTTGAGGCTACAAGAAGAAGGTTATATATAAAAGGAAAAAGGAAAAAGCTTTTTTCTTTTTTGCAAGTTGTGATTGAAATGATGAGTGTGGTGGGAAGAAGTGAAGTTGTTGATGATGTGTTCTTTGATTCATCCGATGTTTTGTCTGTTGGTGAACAACTAGTAGTAGTAGAAAAAGAAGAAGCAGAGTTTCTAGTTTGGTCAGGTGAGCCAGTTAGTGTTGAGGAGCGTCGTGAAAGGTTTCTCAAGAGAATGGGTTTATTAGTAGAAGAGAGATTTGAGTCCATGAGTTTGGAGAGGATGACAAGCGATGAGGTCACTACTAGTTCTTCTTCATATTCATCTCTATGTGGTGATAATGAGTTGCAGTGTTGTGTTAGAGAGGAGAATTATGGATCAACCACTTCAATGTCTGATGATGATGAACTAGAAGGAGAGGATGATGATCATTCAGAAGATATCTCAACCAGTGCTTCTGTAAGTCCATCTCCGAGTTTCAGCAAGAAAAGCGCGAAGAAATGGTTGTTCAATTGCTTTGCAGGAGAAAAGGATAAAGATTTCAAATACAACAAATCGAGTGAAGCGACGATGAGCAAAGTGAAGGTGAAGACTAATAAGAAGAGTCATGTAGAGTTATCTGCAACTTACATGGTACAAAAGATTAATGGACACAAGGGTAAAATTTGGGTATTGAAGTTTAGTCCTGATGGTAAATACTTAGCAACAGGAGGTGAAGATGGAGTTGTAAAGTTATGGCGAATCAGGCTATCGGATTCTTTACTCGCCTCTTTTATGCGACAACAAGAACCAATAACCCAACAAGAAGCATTGGTTCTGTTCCCTCAGAAATCTTTTCATATCGAAGAAACACCGTTTCAAGAACTCTATGGTCATACCGGAGATGTTTTGGACTTAGCATGGTCAGACTCAAACGTGAGTGTGTTAGTTTGGTCGTTTGTTAAAAATCTCTTTCTTTGTTTCATCACTTATGAATCTGTCTTTGATTGTTTTTGGGATTTGCAGTTGCTTCTTTCAGCTTCTAAGGACAAGACAGTCCGGTTATGGAGAATTGGTTGTGATCAATGTCTTCATGTCTTCCATCATAACAACTACGGTAACTTGTTTTCTCATCTCAAAGTTGTTCTGAAATCTTTGCAAAAACGTTTTGTTTGTTTACTCACTATTGTTTGTTTCTTTTGTCATTCAAAAACAGTGACTTGTGTTCAATTCAATCCTGTATTTAAGAACAACTTCATAAGTGGATCTATAGATGGAAAAGCTCGAATCTGGGGGTTATCAGAAGAAAGAGTCGTCGCTTGGACTGATCTCCATGATTCCATTTCTGCTATTTGTTACCAACCAAACGGAAATGTAAATTTTTCTCATTTACTGTCTCTCTTCTTTATTCCAAAGATCATCATCAGTTCATCACTGAGATTTGCTCTGTTCTTGCTTCAGGGGTTCGTTGTTGGTTGCATCACCGGAACTTGTAGGTTCTATCAAATCTCAGGCAACGATGTGATGATGGATGAACAGATTCTTATCCGGGGACGGCATAGAATCACCGCCGTGGAGTTTTGTCCTGGAAGCTCCGAGAGAGTAATGGTATCTTCCGATGATTTGAAAGTTCGAGTATTTGATAAAGCTCAACTCTTTCACAAATTCAAAGGTAGAAACTTGAATCATCTGAGTCGTCTTCTTTTTTACAATTCTTGATTTCGTCTGTTTTGATTTTCTTGAGATTTTTATATTTCAGCTCCGTCGAAATATGGGAGACAATCGTCGGCGTCGTTTGTTTCTTCCGCCGGAAAACATATTTTATCAGTCCGACGAGGTCTCGGAATCTATCTCTGGAACAACGATGGTTTCCCGGCGAAGAAACGCGCGGAATCGTCGAGTTCTTTCGAGTATTTTAACTCGCCGGGTGTATCCGCGGCGGCGGCTTGGACTCCGCCGGGAATGGAAGTATGGAAAGCGGCCGAATCAGGGCGAGCGCTGAGACAATTACAAAGCTCCGGGAGATTGTCTCGCTCCAGCCGTGTTACCGCCACGTGGCCGGAGGAGAAGCTACTGATGAATGTAGGAATTTACGATAGTACTACCCTCCCCGTCGGCGGGTTTGATTTTGCCGAGGCGTGGAGGCTGGTCATCGTGACGGCGAGCTTGGATGGGATGATTAGGACATTCCATAACTATGGACTGCCACGTGGATTATAGTTATTATTTTTGTTTTGTTTTGTTGTCTAAATATAGAATTATAGTTTCAAGGGAATAGAGTTTCAGTTTTCTATTCTGTCACTTCCAAGTTCCTCTACCTGTATTATGGTATTGTTCAAGCCTCGATGTCAATGATAGTCTTCTTTTTTTTTTTTTTTTTTTTTTTGTCTGCAAACACTCCATTATAATAACATTACAGGATTACAAGCTTCTTTTGAACAGAAGCCAAAAATACCAATAAACTTACACAGGAGGAGAGATAATTCAAACTTATTGTTATCAACATAGACAACATCCAAATTTTAAAACTCGACTTAAAACTACAAACATTACTAGATAAAAAGACACAGACCAAAAGTCCTAAGGATAACGAGATCCCACACAAGGTAAGACCACTCGGAGTGGTGGATAGCAGTCCAATGCCACAAAACCAACCACCTTGATAACCATTGCCACACACGTTGCAAAAGAACGAGGACAGTTTTTGAATTCCGAACATGCGCCAATAATCCCTGAAAAGAGATGTCAATGATAGTCTATTACTCCAAGGCTCACATTTCTTCTACCTCGTATATTGTGTCTATTTGTCTTGGTGCTTTTACATAGTGTGGAGTGTGTGTGGATTTTGAACAATGTGTAAAAGATTTGTTGTGCAACCTTTTTAGCTATGTCCTCTGATTATGTTGAAAACAAACTCAAATTACAGAAATGTCACAGCAAGTTCAGATGGGAATAAAGAACATGCTCAAAATAGTCAAGTAAGTATTTCCTTATGTTGTGTGTACTACAACTATAATGTGGCTACTGCTGAGTGTTGATCCGTTGCATTAGTAGACACCATAAGTTGTTTGGAGGTTTATCATTAAGATTTATGGTTTTACATCAATTGGGATTAGAGGTCTTTCTTGTGTCTATTTCAAGGATTATGTTTGCTCTTGGTACACTATCTCCTTGAACCCTTTGGCTTATGTCATTGCATGATCTATGTGTGGAATTGAGATGATAGGTCAGTGTTGAAATATTGCATTATACAATCTTAATCTTTTTAAACAATATTGCAGATACAATTCATGAGGTGAGAAGTAAAAAGAAGAAAATGAAGGAGGCAAGTCTTCTTCTTTCTTTTGTTTTGTAATTTTATTAATCCCTTTGATCGTTTCTGTTCAGTTATGTTTTGTCTTTAGATTCAACAGGTTGCATGATTTGTGGATTCACATACCAGTCCTTACACTACTGTGTGTGCATCACTTGCTCATTATAGCTTTCCCTTATCTCTCATACGACCACCTCTGCACACTTGACACTTGTTTGGATAATTCATTGGCAAATCTAACAGAAGTTACTGAACTGAGTAGTGCCACCGAACCCTCCGAGGAAAGTTATTAAACGTTAGAAATGCAACTGCATCAAGTTATTAACAACAAATTTCTTAGAAATCTAATGGAAATTCTGAGACTTGAGAGGCATAAAGAGTACATCAATACAGAAGCACTACGCTACAGGAAAGTCATGATCACGACTGATCAAGTAAGTATGTGTACAAAAATTATCTGATGGCTTACTTATTAAATTGGTTCGACGAGCTCATTTGGCAATAGTGTGTGCCCATGTACATCTCGGGTAACGAGTTCTATACTTCAATTATTTTAATTAATTGTCTTAGTTATTCTTTATGATTTCATTTTAGACAATAAAATTTTATTTTTCTTTTCCTATTGTTAAGTATATTTACATTTAAATTAAAATGGAATATTTGTAAAAGTAGTAAACAATATTATTGCTTTTTAAGTCATCTAATCTATTTATAGTTTTAATTATATAAATAATATATGTGTAAATATAATTTTCATTCTACTATGCAATCATATATATATATAACCAACTAAAAATAATATTTAAATTTACTAAAGATAGTAAGTTATAATTATATAATATTTTATTATATACAAATTAAATATTATCATTAATAATTAGTTGAGCCTAAACAAATAATTTTTTTAGATTCGCTACTCAGTGTTTACGCTCAGTGTAGGTAGATATATGTATGTTCTTTTGATCATTAACTAGATTTTAACCCGCGGTACACCGCGGGACAATAATTTTATAAAAAAAAATAAATTTTTTAAAATTGTATTTGTTTGTTATTTTTGTTTTTAGTGTTTAAGATTGTATAATTGTATTTTGATTGTTATTTCTAAAATTTGACCAACTGTATACCACATATAAGATGGGACAATTATACAGTTTTATTTATAATAATGTTACATTTTACGGTATTGAATTTTTTATAGTTATAAAAATTTAAATTCTTAGAACTTATTAGATTTAACCCGTGAAATAATCATTCTTACATAATTCTATTAAAATTTTTTTAGTGTTTTTAAATTAAACGTAAATTTAATATTTTTTAGATTTAACCCGTGAAAGAATTATATCTGTAAAAATTATTATGCAATAAAAATTATGTACATTCTAACCCACTTAATATTTTTTTTGTTTTTAGATTTAACATTAAGAATACTTAATTTAGTAACTTAGTATTATAACTAAACATAAGAGATATCAAAGGAGATTTACACTCATCTTCATACATGATACTAATTTTAATTATAACCCTTTTAAGCATTTGATTTGTGAGGCCTTAAACGTTTTTATCAAAATAATATTTTTTCACATTGCGATATTTTAATTTTTCTACTAAATTAGAAGATTTATAATAATAAATTTTACGATTTAATTCGTTGGAGAAAATGGTATTTTATTGTGTTATATAATAATTTACAATTTATTAGACCAAACCCCAAAAACACATGTACAACTCAACCCATTAAATTAATGATTATACAGAAAATACCAAATAAACTGATAAAAATGAATACTAAAAGTTGAGAAATTACAATCATCTTAAATTACAATCATCTTCTCCTTTGCCTCCAAAGGAAAATTAACTTGTTTAAATATGATTCCTGAAATATAAAATCAAAATTATTTTAATGTAAATTTATAAAAATAAATTTAAATATACAGCAACATATAATAAGAAGATACGTTTTTTAAAAAAAAATGATTCGAATATTAAGTCAATAAAGACAATAGCAGACAATAAGAAGTATCACAAAATATTTCTTGTTCACTATCTTCAATATTGTCTCAATGTTACCTACAACCACAAATGCAAAATAATTGTGGGCAAACATGTATTACACAAAGGGTCAGCAATAATTTTAAACAAAAATTATCGGTAAAGTACAAAAAGAGAAGGGATATTAGAGAAGCAGCCTTGGAGGTACCAAGGAGTCTGATTCCATAAACCTTAAGGTTAAAAACCACAGATATTGTAAGACATACCCTTCATTGACTCTTGCCACTACTGCATTTAAAACTTAAAATATTTAGTATTTCTCTGATGAGTTAGACACTCGATTATAGATTGTTATTTATAGAGGAGTTGGTTTAAGAATATTTTGGAGATCAAATAAAAAATCTTAGATACAAATTTGGAAGATGAAGAAATCGCTCAATCACTATATGAATGATACACATAGTTAAGGGAAGTTTACAAAAAAAATTATGTATAGATATAGTAATTCCTACGAATGATTTAGGAAATATTATTAATGTTATTGTGATAACATGAAATATTAGAAATAGTTTCCGATTTTAATGGAATTTTATTTGGATAATAGCAATAACAATAGCAATAAAGTGGAGATATCATAGGAAACTATAAACCAATATAAATCTTTTAAAAAATTGATTGTTTTGTTTCGATTTTTTTAGGAAATTGTAATCAAATTAGTCGATTTGATTTCCCATATTTTACTTATCCGATTTTAATGAAATTTTATTTGGAAAATAGCAATAACAATAGCAATAAAAGTGGAGATATATCATAATGGAATTTTATTTGGATAATAACAATAACAATAACAATAAAGTGGAGATATCATAGGAAACTACAAATCAATATAAATCTTTTAAAAAATTAATTGTTTTGTTTCGATTTTTTTAGGAAATTATAATCAAATTAGTCGATTTGATTTCCCATATTTTACTTATCCGATTTTAATGAAATTTTATTTGGAAAATAGCAATAACAATAGCAATAAAGTGGAGATATATCATAGGAAACTATAAACCAATAGAAATCTTTTTAAAATTTAATTGATTTTTTCGATTTTTTTAGGAAATTATAATCAAATTACTAATGTTGTCGATTTGATTTCCCATGTTTTACTTATTGTTTTCTTGTGCAATTATTTAGGGACCAATATTGCAAAATAACAATTTAAATAAGTACAAATAGAAGGGTAAAACCCAAAATGTACTTCAAAAATGTATATATAGATTCCACATTTTTCAGGATCTAGATGGTTTACACATTAAAGGATTAATCCTAAATATATTCCATTCTTTTTTTTTGTCAGCCATGTTCCATTCTTTATGGCTAACATTACCATAATTAAATCATTCCTAGTTGAATTCATAATTCTTGTTGTGAAGGTAATGTCAAATTATATAACGTTATATGAATGCAAAAGTAGGCAACTATACAAATGCAAAAGTAGACAATAACACTAATTTAACCTTTTGTTGTAGTGATTCTTTTGTTGTTTGGCCAAAAAGTGTACATGGATACTAATTGAAGTAGATCCAGCTAAAAACCTTGTTGTAATGATTTTGATAACAAATATAACTCTCTAATTAATACTAATCAACCGTCCTAATACTTTTTTATCATAAGAATTACCAATAGTCCTAATACATCTAATAAAATTGATTGACGAAACCAATTTTATTGATCAGATGTTAAAAATTGGAAAAAAAAAAATTTACTTTCTTTCGTCTAACAAAATACGAACATTAATTTAAAACTAAAATACAGTTATATTAATTTACATGCATATATGTAAAAAAAAAAATCTTCTTATAAAAGTGGAATAGGTGATATTCAAATCTAGTTAAAAAATAACTAAATATATATATATATATATTTTTAATATGTAATAAACTATCTAAATTTTAAATATTATCAATAAAATTTTAGTATTTAATAATTTATTTTAAGAGGATGTTATTGGTTATATGATCTTAAACAAAAATCATATGTTATTCAATCATTAATTTTAAAAAACTTATCAAATTTCTGTTTATTGGTTTTATAACTTATAAAATACTTGTTAAACCCATGTTCGCTTAATCATTTATGTTTGGATTTCAAAATTCATTTTATGATGTTTTAAATAGATTTGAAAGTGAAAAATAGAGAGATTCAAGTCCCAAAAAAAATGTTATTTCAAAATTTATGTATTTTGATTTTTATAATTTTATAATTTTGTATGATTTACAAATCATTCATATTCATCGGATAAAATGTTATCCATGTTCCTTCGTATTGGCAAAAAAAAATTGACTTGGAAGGTAAACCAAAACCGGAGATAAACCAAAACTTAATTTCATTTGAATCAGTTCCGGTTAAACATTTATAAAGTTCGTAACAAATGTATTTGGTTTGGTACTCGTCGTTTTGGGTTAGTGTTGGTAGGTAGAGATTTTTGCATTTGCATTTGCGCCTCCATTTCCATCAAACGAAGAAGAAGAAGAAGAAGACCACAACGAAGCCATCATCAAAGCCATATATATGATGATGGCTTAAACTCACCTACCCCCAAAATTTGCCACCAACTCCACAATTTCTCTCCTCCTTTAAACCTTTCTCAATCCCTCCTCTTTCGAATCCTGATCATGGCTTCTTCTCTCACTTCCAAATCCATTCTCGGATCCACCAAACCCGGTTCTTCTTCTCTCCCCTCGGAGCTCCGTCGTCTCTCTTCTCCCGCTGTTCAGATCTCAATCCGTACCCAACCCAGGAAGAACTTCCGTGAGTTCTCTCTCTCCGATTATTTTGGAAAGCCTTTGCCTGTATCTAGCGTAAAGAAGAAAGATATGTAATTTGAATCTTTAGGGTAGTTCTGATTGATTGAATTGATTCACATTTCCAATTAGTACACAAAGGGGAGATGGAAAAGTTCAAAGCTTTAATCTTAAATAGTTTTCTAGCATAAAGAAGAAAGATGTGTGATTTGAATCTTTAGGGTAGTTCTGGTTGATTCACTTTTCCATTACAACAACAAGGGGAGATGGAAAAGTTCAAAGCTTTTAATAGTTTTCGATATTGGGATTTTTAAAATTGGCAGAGATACAAGCTACTGGTAGCTCATATGGGACTCATTTTAGAGTTTCCACGTTTGGAGAATCACATGGAGGAGGAGTTGGTTGTATCATTGATGGATGTCCTCCTCGGATTCCTCTCTCTGAATCTGATTTGCAATTTGATCTTGATAGGAGGTATTTTTCAGGAACAAAGCTCTTCTTACGTATGTAGCCTTAATGATATGGTCCCTTGATGAGGTTCTTCTTACATGTTGGTTTCGTTTATTAGGAGACCTGGTCAGAGCAGGATCACCACTCCTAGAAAAGAAACCGATACTTGCAGGATATCTTCTGGAGTCTCCGAAGGTCTAGTTTTTGTTCCTTTTTCATAGTTTGAGTTTTGATTTAGTCTCTCAAACTTGTTCTGACTGTTAACATGTATAATATGCAGGAATGACGACAGGAACACCCATTCATGTGTTTGTGCCAAACACAGATCAGAGAGGACTTGTAAGTTTTTTGAACATCTCTATGCATATACATTAGCTTGATATTGTTTGTTAGATTGTTTGTAATTGGCATTAGAGAAAGCAGAATCGAATAGAAAGCTTGGAGGTTTTATGTAGTCTCTCTAACCTTTGATAGACTCTGTGAACTTTCAGGATTACAGTGAAATGTCGGTTGCCTATAGACCATCGCATGCTGATGCAACTTATGACATGAAGTATGGTGTCAGATCAGTGCAGGTATGTTGTGTTTAACTTATTTACATGCTACTTCTCTTGGTAAAGTTTTATGTAGTTTAAAGGCATTGTTCGGATTAACTTACCTTTAGTGTGATTCTTTTCAAGGGTGGAGGGAGATCTTCAGCTAGAGAGACCATTGGAAGAGTTGCTCCTGGAGCTTTGGCCAAGAAAATTTTGAAGCAATTTGCAGGAACTGAGGTGTGTTTACTTTCTGAGTTTGCAAATGGTATTGCTTTCAAAGAATCAATCTACATCGAGCTCTTTGTATCCCTTCTGACGTTTTGTTTGTTCTTTCTAACCTCTGTTATCTTTATCTTAGTATTGCAACGAGAGTGTGCGTTTGTAAAAAAACTAATTAACCCAATTTTCAACAGATGCAAGCAACTCTTTTATATTTGCTTCTGGACTTGCTTATGTTTGTCTTTGTTTTTTTGTGTGTCTCCAGATTCTTGCCTATGTCTCCCAAGTCCACCAAGTTGTACTTCCAGAAGATTTGGTAGACCACGAGAATTTGACACTTGAACAGGTGCGCATCCTTCTTGGAAGTTAAACCCATTGTAGTGATTTGATTTGTGCTGTGAAATTTCTGCAACTTGCATCCACCACTATTAGCACTTTCGTAATTACTTTTTTTGTTGCCACTTCATATTCTAATAATATTCTTACCTAATTTTGTTCGTTTTTCAGATAGAAAATAACATTGTCAGATGTCCTAATCCTGAGTATGCGGAAAAGATGATAGCTGCGATTGATGCTGTCAGGACAAAAGGGAACTCTGTTGGTGGTGTTGTGACCTGCATTGTTCGGAATGCTCCACGTGTATGAACTCACTGTACCATGAGCTTAATCTGTTGGTCTTCCTGTAGTCTGATTGCATGAACTTCAGTGAATGATTCTTGAAACAACTATATGCAGGGGCTTGGTACACCGGTTTTCGATAAACTTGAAGCAGAGCTGGCGAAAGCTTGTATGTCGTTACCTGCAACAAAGGGATTTGAGTTTGGAAGTGGCTTTGCAGGTATAGAAAGTTATATTTTTCTCTTCTTTGACCAATCTAAAACTACCCCTCTGAAGCAATAAAAATCATACGCAATGAACCCACAGGTACCTATTTGACTGGTCTTGAACACAATGATGAGTTCTATACCGATGAGAATGGAAGAATACGTACAAGAACAAACCGATCCGGTGGAATTCAGGTTGGTTAAGTATGTAACATGTCAACAAACTAGTTTTTTCCTCCTGAGAGATTCCTAATATTGGTTAATTTGCATAGGGAGGGATCTCAAATGGTGAAATAATAAACATGAGAGTAGCCTTCAAGCCAACATCAACAATTGGTGTAAGTTTTATGATAAAACTCATGCAGTTTCCATGTGAACATAACAGATGTCAGCTTGAGATCATTGATCAACACATTGATGTTTTCTTTCCAACTCGCAGAAGAAGCAGAATACTGTAACAAGAGACAAGGTAGAAACCGAAATGATTGCGCGTGGCCGTCATGATCCTTGTGTTGTTCCACGAGGTGATTAAGTACATCCAACCTCAAACCATTGAACTAGTTCACTTTATTACTAAGGATTTTGATATTGGTTTCGGGTTTGTTGCAGCTGTGCCAATGGTGGAAGCAATGGTGGCTTTAGTTCTTGTGGATCAGTTGATGGCACAATACGCACAATGCCATTTGTTTCCAATAAATCCAGAGCTGCAGGAACCTCTCCACACAGAGCAGCCGCAGAATGCTGCTGCTTTGTAAGCAAGCCTCACGAGAAGGTAGTGAGTGAGAGAGAAAGAGAGGATTCGCTTTTGTTGTGTGATTATTATGAATAAAAAATGTTTGTTTAATTTTGTGCCCCGGTAAAAAAAAAACCATATTTTTTGTAAGATGATTTTACTTCTGTATCCTGCCGTTATTTCAGTTAAACATGATTTTACCACGGAACGTCGAAACACATTTCTACACATAAATACACAAACATACATAACTAAACAGTTTACGCATTACCTAGTTTCTCTTATGAAACAAATCGTGGGTCTCCGCTAATTCGTTCTCTCGTGGGGTTGAAGCAACGTTTTCACATGTTTTACTTGGTTTTCTTGTTATCGTCTTTGTTCTGTTCGAGAACCACTGGAGCTGCTGGAATGCTGAACCACCACTCTTTAAGCCGCCGCATTAGCCGCTCTGTGCTTGCTCTACGTGGTGGCGAATATCTGGTGAACAGCTCTAGGAACACCACCAGAACCAAGTAGTTACCAGGCATGAATACCATCATCAACGCAGCAATGACAACCGCAACTGCAAACTTTTCACTCGCCTGTGGGAAAAGTGAGAGTAATAAAGCTCGGAACTTGAGGAGAACAATGTTCCCGTCTTGGATTAATTCTTCGAGCTGCGAAATCGCGTTTTGAACCGCTAAAAGCTGTTCCATTGTGTTCATTGGAGGAGGTGTGATAACTTTCAGCTCGATCATTGCTTTCTCTCTATTGCTGAAACATCTCGTGAGAAGTATGAAACCCGCTAAAAAGAGAGACGCAATCGCACAAACATAGCCAATCCATCCCCTAAACAAAACAAAACAAAACAGTTCATAAAATTGTAACTAACAAAAACAAACACAAAAAAAGATTTCTAAATACGTTACCTGTAAATTATGAAAGTAGAGAAGAGACAGAAAACAAAAGACTTCAATGGATCATCCCAATATGCTAACGACAAAAGCCAGTTCCCCATTTCCATAACCGGAAGTAACAGTTCCTGTAAAAACCTCAGTCTCTAAGTCCTAATATTGCATGAAATGCTACTAGAATTGTTGTGTTTTTGTGTTTTGTCCTTTACCTTCATCACTGCTGCATTAGTGTCAATGCCATCAACTTTGACTCCATTAACAGTCTCTTGAGCAAGAACCACTTTCTCGTAGTTCTTTCTTGATTGCTTAACCGCTTTCTCCAATGGGTTCACATCTCCAACCATCACCTCACCTACCACAAGACTACTATTACTCTTTGGACTCGTTGCTCCAAACACCAAACCCAATTGCGAAACCATATCCGATGCCGACATTGACTGCAACGTCCCTGTTAAAAGAAGTTTTATCTAAGATAATATTCTAGAAGAGCACAAAAAATACAATTTGCATAATATGTAACTTAAGTTACCTGTGTCTTTGGCTTTGTTTGTCCGCTCAAGAACTCTAGTACAAGACATCTCTGCAAGCGTCTCCAGAATACGATCACCACCAGGAAGCTGATCGCAGAGATTGAACGGGAGAAGATTTTCGTAACGTACAGGGGTAGTTAACCCGAGTTCTTGAATTGCTTGTACACGTAAAATACCGAGCACCGCTTTTGAGATAGCTTCATCTTTCGCCACACCGCTGATCTTGAACTTCTTTATGTATCTATGAACATATAACACTTCTAGGATTACAGAGAGCCAGTAATCTCGTCGTGTGTGGCCCTTGAGCTCTGGGAACTCCATTACTACTGGTTCTGGTCTACAGAAAAGTGCCATCAAAATATGTAACTGAATCAGTCAAATAAGAAGTGGATAGAAAACAAAAGCGTTTTAACTGACTTTAATAAATAATTTCTTACAGGGAAATAGACTTGTAAGAGACAGCCTTATCGAAAAGCCGAGTTCCCCAAGGACCAGTTAACTCTGGTTTAATGACTTGTTTCAAATCTTCAGATAGGCTATAAAGCTTTGGTGTGTCAAAAGACACAACCTTTATAGCCTCGAAATATAGCGAATGATCAGTCAGAATCAAGCGACCTGCATTTAACAATACTCAATTCAACTAACCGAATAGATTAGGAATTTACAAAATCTCCACACCTTGTCTGCACAGAGAGGAACATACCTGGCCATGCTGATATTCCAATATGTTCTAGAACTGGTTGGGTAGTAACTGTCCCGTCGACCTCGAGAATCTTTTCTCCTTTTGATCGAACACCAGAAAGCAAAGATGACTCGGACTGGCTCTTCATCTTTTTGATTGCTCTACAAAATGATCTCCGGTTACAGATTTCACAAAGTTTTTTTCTGAAGAATGGATGGAAGATTTTATTTACCTTTCAAGTCCATACAAATACTTGTCATAAACATAGAACTGAAGCCGAACACTGTTTGAGGCAGAAGTCAGCATCGCGAACAGGTTCTCACATATGATCACATCAGCTATTATAGGAACAGCTGGAGCAATCCGGGAGAAGGCTTCTAAACCAACAGTTGGATCTTCATCAACCTGATTCCATGTTTGAAAATAAGTCTTGACTCAATGGATCACAGATGCAGAAATCAAAATTACTTACACTGAGTAATGCTTGGCTAGCAGCAGAAGGAACCTCCCAAGCAACCATCATATCAAAAGTTAAACGCCGAAAGTCCTTATCACTTAGATGACCAGTTACTCCTACAGAGAGTGCAAGTGCCCTGAAACAGCAGTACTCGAGAAAGTTTCTTGGAAACATTGAAGGCTGCTTTACAGATTCAGACGCCTCTTGTTTGAAACTATCTTGTAGCTCACTTACTGAAACACCAAGTACCCTGCATCAAACGTTTCCCATTACTAGTCTATATAGAAACTACAAATCCATTCCACAAGAAGATGATTTCATTAACATATATCAAAAGCTAGCTTATCTAGATCAAGACTTGAACTTTTTCATATACTCGCACCCTCTTAAACCAATTCAATTCTATGAAAAGTAACTAAAGATGAGTGATGCTTACTTGGAACACCTTCGGATAACCACATTTGATACTGGAGAAAGTTCAGGTATCCAACTGGATCCAGCAGATGGAGAATTCTCAATCTCCTCGACATCTTCATCGAAAGAGCTTTGCTTGCCAAGCAACCATTTAAGTGAACTATCTTTAACCAGACCTTCTAGCACATCCATAGTTCTACTACTCGACGACATACTTAGATATCTTCACCTGCGACAAATCATTTCAAACAATTAGTACAAACAATGGAACTACAAAACCAATTTGACCCTCTTCGACAAAACTGTTTCTGATCATCCATTATATGATCAAAATCTAAGCTTTATTAGAAGTTTAAACTCAGAGGTTACTCCCGACATAGAGAAGAAAGAGGTGAATCCATATGTGTATCTGACTAATTCCTGAACATTTTCCCAAATTTACAGAGGAGGAGTAGTAGATGTTTTTCTCAACTAACCCACAACTAACTTGACAACTTTAGTTTTTGTTCGTTCTCGTACAACACCATAAACGCTTAATTAATTGAGCTCTTCTTGTTTCCTTCCAGATGCTGACGTGATTTGGGGTTTATCGAAAAAGCGACAGAACAAGAGAAACGGAGAAAGTGAGTTACGACGGTAAAAGGATAATCTCCGGTGTCGGCGTCTTGCCCAGGAAATGATAAGATACGACCATTAACCACGTCAGCAATACGTGGCCTTATTATACTTACGCCACGTCAGTTACATTAAACGGCTCAGATTTAATCAAACGGCTTTCATTTACTTACAATCGTAGCCTTACACGTGTTAAATTATTAATTCGTGGCCGTTAGATCAACTAGTTATAAACATCTTTTGGAACGAATTTTTGTTCGGGAAAAATGTCATTAAAACCATTAACTTTCAAATTTTGGCCATTTAAACCATGAACTTTGTTGTAGGCAATTTAAAACATCAATTTTTGTTGACTAGCTTTTTAATACATTAAGTTTCGTTGACCAAGCCAAAAAAGACATGACGTTAAATCCGATAATTGACCTACTAACAGACGTTACTATGCCGTTAGTCACTCCGTTACTGACAAAACGACGTCGTTTTAATGGAAGTTTTAATTCGAAAAAATGTCATTTAAACCATGAACTTTTAAATGTAGGCTATTAAACCATGAACTTGTAAATGTATGTCATTAAAACCATGAACTTTCAAATTTATGTCATTTAAACCATGAACTCGCCTTGGGTGTTTGGTGAAAACCAGACAACCTGAAAATTTCGGTTATCGGAGCAAACCGAAGAGAGAAAGTCTAACTGTTCAGCGCAATTGATTTGGATATTTGGATTTTGGTTCGGTTTAGTTCGGTAATCGGACCGATTGGTTTATTAGAAACCGCATAAGTATGTAAACCTATCCGGCAAACCCGTTTAACCCTAGTTTAGTTTCTTTCTTCTGTCTTCGACTCTGCCACATGATGCGATTCTGAGAAAGAGAAAGAAGAACATCAATTCATCATTCTTTTTCGATCTTTTTCATGTATTATATGTCTTTTTGTTTTTGTCTTAAGTCTTTTTCATTTATTAGGACACTACACTAGAGCTTGAAGGATTAATCATCTTGTTTTAGGACACTACACTAGAGCTTGAAGGATTAATCATCTTGTTTTAGGACACTACACTAGAGTTTGAAGGATTGATCACCTTTTTCATGTATCATAGTTTAAATGACATAAATTTGAAAGTTCTTGGTTTAAATGACATACATTTACAAGTTCATGATTTAAATGGCATATATATAAAAGTTCATGGTTTAAATGACACTTTTTAAACTAAAACTTCCATTAAAACGACGTCGTTTTGTCAGTAACGGAGTGATAAACGGCATAGTAACGTCTGTTAGTAGGTCAATTATCGGATTTAATGTCATGTTTTTTTTGGCTTGGTCAACGAAACTTTATGTATTAAAAAGCTAGTCAACAAAAGTTATGTTTTAAATGGCCTACAACAAAGTTCATAGTTTAAATGGCCAAAATTTGAAAATTGATGGTTTTAATGACATTTTTCCCATTTTTGTTCTGTTGATTTCAGAGATGTGTTTTTTTTTTTTTTCCTCGATTTTTTTTCTTTTTTTGTATTTTCGCTGTAAAATTTCATCTTTACATGTTGCATTGATCGGTGATATGAGTGATGATTATACAGAACATATATGATGGGTTTTGCAATAGAGTCTGTTCTTTTAGTTTCCATGATCCGTCTTGTTTGTGATAACGCTAGAATATTAACTGCTTTATCTACTGTTGAGACTTAAAAAGTGAATCGAAATGTTACTGTTTTTCAGTGCTCTGATTAAGGTTTTGGGAGGGGTTGCATTTTGAGTGAAAAGATGTTTTCGGCTCAGCATAAGATTCACAAGGACAAGGGTGTGGAACTTTCTGAATTGGATAACCAAGTTGCTCAGGTTATTGATATTTCTCTTTTGTATATTGGATTTAGGTTTCACTTTGAGAGTTTCTAATATCTCTGTTTATACTAAAGTTCTTTTTTTCTTTTTCTAGTTCATTGATTTTTGGGTTGGCTGTTAAGTAAAACGTCGAAAGGTTGTCGTAATATAATTCTGGAGTTGCTTGTAATGGAACACCAAGGTCTCGTAGTACTGAACTCATCCATTTTATTTTCGAGGCTGTTTTAGTCATGCTTCTATACTCTTCTTCACTAGAGTTTTTCGTCTGCTTCTTTGATGACTAAGAAATGAGGTTCTGACCCATGAATGTACAGTAACCTCCAACCGATCTTCTTGTTGCTTTGCAATAGCATAATCACTATCAGTATTATCCGTAAGAATATTGTCTTCGTCATAGCTGCTGTCATTGTATGTACTGATAGTGGAATCATAATTCCTGTTGTAAGTTATCCTCATTGTAATGATGCAGGGAGAATTTGCTGAGAAAAATGATTCTACCCAGTACTTGAGAGGGAGATTGCTTTGAACTCTTTGAAAAAGCATTGGCATGCCTATAATTCAGTAACATGTCGATGCTTTCTCTCAGCTAAACCATTTTGCTGGGGAGTATGCAGACAAGAAACAAACTGATGTATTCCATTTTCATGTAAGTACTTTAGAAACGATGTGCTTATGAATTCACCACCCCCATCACAACGAAACCCTTTAATTTTGCAGTCAAACTGTATTTCCACCATATTTTGAAACTGAACAAATATTTGAAAGAAATCTTACTTCATCTTGAGAGGGTAAAGCCAACTATATATTGAAAAGTTATCAACCAACACTACATAGTATCTGAATCTTTGAACAGAAATTATTGGAGAGGATCCGAACAGATCACAATGAACCCTCTCAAGAGGTCTAGAAGCAACAAGAGATGAAGAATAAAATGGAAGTCTTGAGCTTTTCCCTAGCTGACAAACTTCACACACCATCTTGGTAAATTTATTGATGATAGCACCAGTCTTTACTAGCTTTTGGAGGAGTTGTATGTTGGGATGCCCAAGTCGTCTATTCCATACTTCATCACTCGTAGAGTGCTTCTGTGCAGAGTAGAAGACTTGGGATTTTGAGTCCGTTTAGCTGTAAAGATCATAATGTAGACTTCCCATTACCAGTAGCTTCTAGGTTTCCTTATCATTTATACGAACACCATCACAATCAAATTCAACATTATATGGATAATCCTTAGTAAGTTTTGATACTGACAACAATGACTTAGCAATATCAGGACAAACAAGAATATATCTAAGAGGTAAATTACCTGAAGAAGAAGCTATACTGGTTGAACCTGTGTGAGTTATTGGAAGGAAATTGCCATCACCAAACATTACTGAATCACTACCGTGGTATGGTTGAGCATGTTGCAGGTTCTGGAAAGTGTTGGTAACATGAGCCGAAGAACCAGAGTCTAGGAGCCAGTGATGTCCCTTTTGGTCAGTATAATATGTGATTCGCGTTGCAGCTAAAGCCATTGAAACATCCTCATACTGATATCCATCATCAAACCGATGCCAACATTTGAGTGTTGGATGTCCTGTTTTGCCGCAGATTTGACATACAACATTGCTTTGAGACGTTTGAGAACTAATAGAAGAGATTTACTGATGAAAGTCGCGCCCCCTTGTAGAGTAATTGTTTATGCCATGAGCAGAACCAGACCAGCCAGCGTTGCCTCTTCCTCTGTTGTTGTTTTGACGGTTGTAATCATTGTTTGGCTGAGTAACATGAAACGCCATATGCAGAGTAACAGCAGCTGCAGTCTCAGCAAGATAACACTGAAGTCTATCCTCATACCAAACAACTTTGGAATGACATCATCTAGAGACAGATCCGGAGAAGTATCAACCAAAGTCTCAATGGTGGTTTTGATAGGTTTGTACTCTCGACCTAAACCATTTAGTGCGGCATAAATTTTCATTTTCTCCAGGAGCGGACTATACACATAAGCTAACTGATCACAGATTCCTTTAAGATCCCTAAGATATAAATGTAAACTTAAAATTACAATGTAAATCAAAGACATAATCACAAACAAGATTATAGACTTAAACCTTAACAATGCAAGACACAAGTAAGCATACACAAAATTAAACACCTAGTACCATACTTTGTAGAACCATGGAGGAGCTGCCACTGAATTCCGAGAATCTACACAAGAAGAGGAGAGAAATTACATAAAAGATTTGAAAAATTAAAAACATAGTAAAGAAACTTAGTTATACTTACCAAGAGATTCCAGAAACTCAACCTCTTCCAACAGTTGCACCAAGTTTGCTACTTGTGCTTCTGACTTATATGAACACCTTAGCCATTGTTCTGCACATATCAAAACCTCAACCGTAAGGAACTCCATTAAGAGTCTAACACTCGACCACTTTTACTAAAATCTGACTCAGAAGCCACTGATGAGACTTAAATTGCTAGAATATCTCTAGAAAAAGAGGAAAAAAAAATGCAAACGTTCAACTAAATATGAGAGTACAACTGGACAATTATGTATAACTATGTGTCTTACAAACAATTTTATTATTAATATCACACTGTCTTTGGTCTATTTTACCACATGTGTGAAGATGTTAAATGAATATCTGGCCGCCAAAAGTTTATTTTTTTATTCGCTTTCACTTGATTCATGTTTAAATTTATCTTAATAGCTCTACTACAGTTGCACCAAGTAGTTCAAGTTATACTGAAGTTGTCTCAGTTGTACCTAAGTGATCTAGTTGTACATAAAACTTCACTTTCACCTAAGATTCTATTAGTTACAACAAAACAAATCTCAGGCCCTCAATCTTTGTTGCAACTCTTTTATCTTCTGCAAAGGCTCCAAATCTGAGTCCCTCGTCTCTGTTGCAACTCTTTTATCTTCTGCAAGGGCTCCATCTTCTGCTCCTTATAGTTCCTAAGTAGATATTATTTCCCATCTATTAATTGTATAATTTCCAAATTCGTGGCTCTATCAGAGAGGGTTTGCTAAATTTTGTTTATATATGTAGAGTTACAACCTGTTGACGTTGATGATACTTATATGGGATATGAGAAATGGTCTCCGAGTCCACCAAAGTTGGAGAAACCAAGATTAGTCTTCAATGCTGCTTCATTAGCTTTTATAGGCGATTCTATTTACGAGGTTAGGACACTGCAAGATTTGTGTTTCATATGCTTTTTAGGCAAGATTTGTGTTCTTAGCTTGTCAATATGTCCAATACAATGCAGATCCCGTTACTGCTTTACACTCTTTCTCCAAATCTTAACTTCTCCCATTCCATTAACAGTTTCTCTCATGCTTTATGCTCGTAGGCATTTTCTTTTCCCTCCACTTAGTATTGAAGACTATAAAAACCTTGTTAGAGCAGTGGTGCGCGCTGAATCGAGGTTCTTTTTTTGTTCTCTTCTGACCTCCTTTGTTTTCACAAATAAGTTTTGCTCCAAGTTTGTAGAAACATAATAATTAGTGTTCCTTCTGTTTTATGATTCTGCTACGTAGTTTTATATCTTTCGTTTGGGTTAATACATTAGTTGGTATCAGCATTACCCTCTTAGTTTTGTTTGTCCAAATCTGCTTACAATATTCCAACATATCAGCTTGCCGAGTAGTGTTGTTATTACATTCTTGTTTGAAAATGTGCTGATAACTTATTTCTCTCTCTCCTTCAGTATGCATTGCTAAAGAAGCTTGTTGATGATGATTTCTTAACAAAAGAAGAGAGGTCAGTTCACAAAACTCACAAATTCAGCATCCATCTATACTCTGCTGCCACTAAGATGATTTCACTTCTCGTTGATTTTAATTAATTTTTTTTTTGCTCCAGGGATGTGCTCAGGTGGGGAAAGAATCTAGGTTCTGCGAGAACACGTACAAGAAGGCGTGCGGGTAATGAGGTTTATAACAAGGCATCATCATTGGAGACACTAGTAAGTAACCCCAATATCTAAATTTACACTACGTTCTTCTTTATGCTTTTAACTCTTATAACAAGTCATGATCAGCGTGATACTAAACCCGCTTCATCTGTTCAATTTCCAGATTGGTCATCTGTATCTGACAAATGGGAAAAGATTAGAAACAATAATGCAGAAACTATGATTCTCAAACGGTTCTTCAACTGAGATCATAATTAAAGAGGCCAAGCCTAAACCAGCAGAATCAAACCTGCCAAACTTTATACTCAAGTGAGTTAAATGTATCTCCTCTATAAACTTGATCGTTTGGTGAAATTCGTTGTAACCAATATTAACCATCTTCTCCTTCCTACTTAATTTGTTAATGAGCAAGTGGTGTCACAGTAGTTGTAGGAAAGGTCGTAACTCTCTTGGATCATGGGAAGGCTGAACTGAAGAATCAAAGTTTCCTTAGTAGGCCGGTTTAGCAAGTTTTTTCAGGATGTGGGGGACATCATAAGTTTTGTTTAGAGTGTGCATCACTGAGGCCTAAAGAGATGAAATCAAAACTTAGAGAAAGAATCTGTTGTGGTCCTCTTTTTGGTCTACTTTCAGACATTGGTTTTAATTCTGAAAATATGTACAATCTTCGGATTAATTTTGATTTGATGGGAACGTCTAAATTATAGCTGTCCTTGTTGGTGTTTCTATGCTTATAAAAGAGTTGTCTTCTTGGTGGGTTGACACTGTAGAGCATCTATCTGCGTAGTGCTTTTGCACTCTAGCATCTTCGTGTAGACCTTTTATTTTAGTAGAATACGCAATACAGTAGACTAGATGGAGTTTGTAGGCCATCAATCCTTTGCACTAGCTCTTTTTGCCACGCGGTGATATCGATGTAGATGTGTTCTTCAGCGAATGGGTTATTTATCACCATGCTCCCTCTTGATATAGAACAGAGCTTTGGCAAGACATTCCTTAAATTTCATCACAACTGTTTTAATATATACTAGAGTCTATATAGGATATCAAAATTGTATCTATATGGTATACAAATGTGTAGTTGTGAAACTAGTTATTTTTTTATGTTGTGGTGAAAGATGGATGAATGATGATGAATGTATGCAAAGAATGGATGGATGGTAAGGTGTTTCAATTCCCCTTATGCAGTTGCAGTATAAGAGGTGTCAATCCAATCTGAGTGTTTGTGAACAGTCAAGATATGCATAAAGATCTAATTTAAGCCAGATGTAAAGGATGTTTGTCACTAACAATCCTATGATGCAAAATGCAGAAAGTAAACTATAAGAACTATGAACTAAATGCAAATGAAACAAGATGATTATGACAGTAATGATGCAACCAACAAAAGTAGAAACTATGCTAAAGAACTAATGCAAGACAAGTAATGAACAAGATGCTAAGTAAATGCAACAGAAATGCAAATAGAATGAAACAAGACAATCACAAAGCATAAACAAGAGTTCTGGGGATGAACTCGAGCCAGCACTCGACCGAGTGTAGGTCGAGTGAGTGGTCGAGCTAGACTAAACGCAGAAACAGAGCAATGCAAGAAAAACAGAGTAATGCAAAGACGAATCAAACTACCATCAAGCAACAAGATTAAGACTGTAAAATCAATAAACAAGGAAGGACTTGAGGAGGGATTCATGGGCTGGACTAATGATTGAGGCTATCTAACTTGATCAACAAATCTCAAACAACATGAGCTAATCTCTAGACATATGCATCTAAGACAAGCTTCTCCCACTCTCATGGTCAAGAAACAATCAAACCTATGCATTTCTAGACTTGCTCTCACATAGTAAAGAATCTACACAAGCAGGCAGTAAGAAATATGTCTCATACCAAACAAAACCTCTAATCTCTTAGCAAGCAAGAAGGTAAGCTCTAGATCTAGCCTTATCTATGCCTCTTAAACATTGGTGTGATGCTAAGATGCTTGAAATCAGATCCTACCCTCTCAGATATAGGATCAGCATTAAGAACATCTACCCTAGAAGAGATCTACAACAATCAAGCTTGATCAAGCCAAACAAACCTCATTCACAGCCCAGCCTAACCCATCCTCAAGATCCTAAGCTACTACTCACAAGAACACATGATGAACATCAAAATCATAAACCCAGAAAAGATTGAAACTTGCATCATTAGAAAGATGAAACAAAGATCTACAATACTGAAAAAGAAATGAAACTTGAATTCCTAATATTAAGAAAGTTATTAAACTCACAATATTGAAGAATTTAGTTTTTTTCAAGTACAAGATCTAGGAAATAAAAAAGGCAAAAAGAATAAATCCTAAAAAGGGTAAATACTAGGTTTAGAGAATATCTAAAAAGCTGACTACTTTTGTGGCTGCATGTACAAGGCTTTATATAGGAGGGGAGTGGAAGCCCTAAAAATGTTAAAAGACAAAATAGTCAACGGCTCGGTCAACTCGACCTGTGCTCGGTCGAGTGGCAGGTCGAGCTGGCTTCTCTCGTGCATTCTCCACTCGGTCGAGTCCTCCTCAGCACACGGTCGAGTGTCTGGTCGAGTGTGCGGTCGAGTTGGACTCAGGACTTTGTTATTTCAGCCTTAACTCTCTTACTTTCCCTTCCTGATTGCTTCACTTCTTCCTCAACATTGCTTCCATGCTCCTTAAGCTTCAAAATCACCTATTTATGCATGAAAAGATGCAAATGCAATGCAACTAAACTCTAATGCATGATTAGTCCTAAAGCTATGCAATAATGGTGAAAATGGATAGCAAAAGATGCAAAAGATGTGAATATA
The DNA here is from genome assembly GCA_024034495.1 of Camelina laxa. Taxonomy (NCBI): domain Eukaryota; kingdom Viridiplantae; phylum Streptophyta; class Magnoliopsida; order Brassicales; family Brassicaceae; genus Camelina; species Camelina laxa. The sequence goes on from CM043884.1 coordinate 6,117,756, forward strand.
CTAAGGGAAAACAGGGTAAAATATATGAACATCAACACCCCCAAACTTAGTCTTTGCTTGCCCTCAAGCAAATAAGCAAGACATAAGAAGGTAAGTGAGGTTTGAAAGTGGGATCTCAGCTCCTAAAGCTTGCAAATAGACCATCTAGAATCAATGTCCAAGTTACTAGTACTATGATGCAAGTTGAATGAGCTGTACTTAAAAACTTTAGACAAGCATATCACAACCTTTACTGATTTGAGCCTTAGATATCCACATGCATTCAAATCAATCATTTCCTTTAACATTCATTAATCAGGAACATGAATCAATTCTATGCAATGCTTAAACTCATTTGGCTTGGAGGTAAAGGTTTTGAGACAATGATGGTCTCTTTATAGAGTGGGGCTTATCAATATCAAGGTTCTCTCATAAAAAATGGATTGAGCTTTAGAAGAATGCTAAAGGTAAGAACACCTAGACATATACAAGAATAAAACCTTGTCTACCCAAAGGTACCCAAAGTGTTTATCCTAGCAATCTAAACCCAAATGATCCTGGTGCTACCCTTTAACTTCTTCTTTTCTCTTTCACCCTTTTCTCTTTTGGTTTTCAAGTCTTAGGAGAGGTTTCTTATTTGATATTTCTAGTGGGATGGGGGATTCTTACTTATTTGCTATGGTTCTCTTTTCTTCTTATTCTTAAGACATACAAGCTTTTTGCTAGACTTTTCTTTTCTTTCTTTTATTTTCTTTAACTAGAACCATCTTCAACAAATTTTTACTTCCCATCCTTTCACTAGACTTTAGCTTTTACTTAAACACACTCTCCTTTTAAAGACTCTACCCTTTTTCTCTTCCTCTTTTTTTCCTCTTTTCTTTCTTTAACTGCCAAGTCCCAAACCCAACAAATGAACCACCTAGTCCTATCTAGTTTGAAAAATGCAAACTAAAACTACACAAGGCTTTACTCTTGTCAGTTCAAACCTAACACTTTCTACCAAGCTCAATCCCAAAAATAGGCCTCACACACTCAAGAATAAACATGGCTTGAAAGAAGGGTTGGTTAAGGGTAGGGGAAACTGATTCTTAATGAGGAAATCAGCTACTTGGATCAACAAGAGTGGTAAAAAAAAAAAAGAAAGATGATCCAAATATGTATATGGTATCCATGAGTTTAAAGCAATGCACACATTGATAATTGAAAGTCAATATTAGGTTCTTATAGATAGGAAATGACATCAAATCACAACATGCTTCAATTTAGACCAAATGCAATGCAGAAATTCAATGCTTGGTTCAATCTTATGCTTCTAACCACTCAACTAGCATCAGAGTACTATTAACTTGGGCATTGATCCTAGTCAAGTGAATGAGCAAGCTAACAAGGAAATACTCATCATAGATCCCTAATGCAAGCAGTCCTATATGATAAACAAAATACTTGAATATGCAAAGCAAACTACATGAACACTCTTTTTTTTATAAAGATTTTTGCAAAAAAAATTTCAAATTTTTAGGGTTTTTCTATGCCTTAGATGCTATTCAAATACTAACATGATGATGCTAAAAATTTGAAATAAGAAAACAAAACACAATGTCAAATGCTATCTCAAACCCTCCCCAAACTTAAATCACACAGTCCCTTGTGTGAAAGAAATTTGTTTGAGGATTCAAGACTTAAAACAAAACACACAATATGAAATGCAATGGTATTTATAATGTAAAGGTGATAGTGTTACCTCAAGGATTGGAGAAGAAACTATCCACATCCTCCTGCATGCTATCAAAGGTGTAGCTGGGGTCTTGTTGGTGACTTGGAGATGGGGATTGGGGCAGCTCGACGATGGCGATCGACCATGACTCGGTCGAGTGCGTGTCCGAGTGGGGGGGGGGGGTCGAGCTGGGCCGCGTGTCCATATTTCCAAGTCCAATTCTCTCCAAACCCATCTACACTCTCATTAAAAGGCCTACCAAACACAAACATAAAAGAAAACACATCAAAACTACAAGGAAATAAAGCTTATTTACAAAGGATACCTTAGGGACTTCCACCCTAGTGAGCTTGTTTAGAGTCACTAAGCTTGACTTCTTATAGCTCTTTAAGCTTGATTTGGAGACCAAGGAGGTGATAAAATCCCTCCTGGTTCTACTTGATAACCTTGGTGTTCCTTCTTGATCACTACTTCCTTGACACTTGAAGCATGTTTCTTCTTAAACTTGAGTTTTGGTCTTGCCTTCTTCAAAGACCTTTTGTTGAGCTGAACTTGAAGATCCTTCACTAAACCAGCTAGCATTTGAACTGAACCCTTGAGATGTTGAAATGATTCCTCATGAGGTGAGACCTTAGCTTTTGAAGTCTCTTCTTCTCTCAAAACCCCAAAGTCAGCTTTATCTTCAATCTTAAATGGTTGACCTCCAATGGTTGGTTGGTTAGGTGGATTTGTGATATCAAAGTTCATGGTCAAATCTTCAGCTATGTTCAACCTTATCAGCCCTTCCTTAACATCAATGACTGCTCCTGCTGTGGCAAGGAATGGTCTCCCAAGCAAGATTGGATCCTCTAACTCTTTATCCATCTTTATTATGATGAAATCAGTGGGAATTCTTGCCTTGCCTATCTTGACTAGGAGGCTATCCAATTTGCCAACCACATCCTTATGTGAACCATCAGCTAGACTTATGTGGAGATTGCTTGGCTTGAATTCAGTGTGTCCAAGCTTTTCTGCTATAGAGTAGGGCATGACACTAACAGATGCTCCAAGATCACACAAGCATTTGTTGAAGTGAAGGTAGCTGATGGAGCAAGGTAGATTGAATGGACCTGGATCTTCAAGTTTTGCTGGAACAATAGCTGTCCCAATCTCCTCTTGATCTCTCTTGCCTTGATTCTGAGCCTTTTGCTTGGATATGTAAAGTAACATGCCTTTGTAGAGAGGATATAGGGCATATTGTTCCAAAGCTGGTCCTCTCTCCTCTTCTTTCTTTTCAATGACAACCTCCTGTTGAATGGCCATCACTTCCTTCTTTTCAATCACAACCTCTTCCTTCAAAGCCATCACTTCTTTCTTCTCAATAACTTCCTCTTGTTGTAAAGCTAACTCCTTCTCTTGTTGCAAAACCAACTCTTCTCTTTTCTCAATAATGTCCCTGAGTTCTTTCAGCCTTTGTGCCTTGAAACGTCATGGGAATGGTAGAGGCGGTTTGTAAGCAGGAGGAATGTATCTAGCAGGCTTAACAGCTTCAGTGTCTTCAACTCGATCGTGCACTCGCTCAGGCACTCGGTCGAGTGCTGGATCGAGCACTTGGTCGAGTGCTTTGACGGATTCAGTCTGCTGTGCACAAGCTTCACCCTGGGCTTCAATAAATGACCAATCCTCCCCACCTTGAACCTCACTGTCCTCAGTGACAACATCTTCATAGAGATTAAGAGTTTTAGCTGTAAACTCCCTTGGGTTTGGAATAGGTTCTTCAAGAAGGTGGTTTGGCTTAGGAGCTGAAGTAGGAACAATGGAGCTCTCCATGTACTTGACCTTGAAGTTTAGGTCTCTAGAATAGGAATTCAACGTTTGGTTCAGCTCAGCAAACTGCTTTGCTACCTCAATCTGCCCAGTTGCTTGCCCAAGTAAAAGTTGCTGCATCATAACTCTTAAGTCAGGTTCTTAGGCTTGTGAAGTTTGAAACACTGGAGGGTGACACCATTGAGTCTGGAATCCTGGTTGATGTTGCCATGGTACAGAATGGAACATACTGTTGTGAATCATGATGACGGACTCGAACAGGCACTCGGTCGAGCACATGCTCGAGTGGGTGGTCGAGTCGACTGGGAACTGATGTCTATTTGTATCCGGCTTCTGACTCGATCAGGTGCTCGAGCACACACTCGGTCGAGTGGTGGTCGAGTTGGTGGTCGAGCTGGTACCTGAAACTCAAGCACAGACTAGCAGAAGAAGAAACAAGATCAGTAGTGAACAAGTTGATAAACGAACTTAATCTTAGACTTTTATGGATCCTAATTGTCACAAAAACACACTCAAATAGGCAACGGCGCCAAATTGAAACATGTTACCAAAAAGAATAAATCTCAAAAAGGGTAAATACTAGGTTTAGAGAATATCTAAAAAGCTGACTACTTTTGTGGCTGCAGGTACAAGGCTTTATATAGGAGGGGAGTGGAAGCCCTAAAAATGCTAAAAGACAAAATAGTCAACGGCTCGGTCAACTCGACCTGTGCTCGGTCGAGTGGCAGGTCGAGCTGGCTTCTCTCGTGCATTCTCCACTCGGTCGAGTCCTCCTCAGCACACGGTCGAGTGTCTGGTCGAGTGTGCGGTCGAGTTGGATTCCGGACCTTGTTATTTCAGCCTTAACTCTCTTACTTTTCCTTCCTGATTGCTTCACTTCTTCCTCAGCATTGCTTCCATGCTCCTTAAGCTTCAAAATCACCTGTTTATGCATGAAAAGATGCAAATGCAATGCAACTAAACTCTAATGCATGATTAGTCCTAAAGCTATGCAATAATGGTGAAAATGGTTAGCAAAAGATGCAACAGATGTGAATATACTAAGGGAAAACAGGGTAAAATATATGAATATCAAGTTGATAGAGAAGAATCCACATTATCACATTTGCAAATTTGAGAATATAAGATTAAAAAAGATCTACATGATTTGATTCCAATAAGTACGACCAACCTAAAAGTATAAACAAATGATTAGTTGCAAACACCATGATATTTTAGTATTGTGGGAGCCAAATCTCACATCCAATGACCTTAGTGGCCAGAAACGAATTGAAACTCAAAAACAAGTGTTTAGAAAAACATGTGTATATTATCAATCTTTTGTCTTGAGAATCGAATGTCCCACTATGGTTACAATGATAAATATTTATATTACAAGGTGTTATTGACTCTCGATCGATACAATTGTCCTATTTATGATGATGTGAGAAAGTGGTTAGCGTATGCGGTTGATCGTAGGGCCATCCCTCAAACATCTTGAGCTTCTATCTGTGGTATATAGAGATGAAGATTCTGTTGTAACGATCTTATCTAGTTGCCCTATTGTCGAATATATATATATATATATATATATATATATATGTGTGTGTTGCGACATCGCCAAGACAACGTGACAAAGTTTAGTGTAAAAGTGCCATCTTTAGTGACCTTAAAGTATTGTAATGTGGAACTAAAAATATTAGAGGATATTGAAGGATCTTTTGTCGTAGATTCAGCAAATTTAAAGGAACTCACCATCGTAGATATTCGAACAAAGTCATGCTCGATTGAGAACAAGCCTCGCCTTGATAAAGCAGTTATCTACTTTTAGTTAATAGGTGAAAGAAAAAGAGAGTGATGAAAGATTGTTTCTCTTATTATTCAATCCTTAGTCTATTACATTGCAAGAAGTTCTCTTATATAGTTACATGAGATTAACCTTAGATTCTAGAGTGTTTTTTGATCAGCCGGCTGTGAGAGATTGCGTGGCATCGTCTTCATCAACTGGTCCCAACATCTTGAATCGGTTTTGCAATGTCACTGTCGTACTATGTCCTTCTTCCTCTGCTAACGCTTTCTTGTCTGTTGCAGGTGAACGTTGCAGGGTTTTGGACTTCTTCTTTTCATCTTGTTTGCAGGCCTTGAGCTTAGTGGGCTGAACACAATGTGAGCCTGTTGACATATTTGACAAAACAGTGTCGTTTTGTGCTCTGTTCTCTACACTCCCCCGCAAACTTGGTGTGGGAGGAACGCTTACACCAAGTTTGGCTCTGTAATACTCAAACGGTCTTTGTGGAAGAGATTTGGTGAATATGTTAGCTAGTTGGAAGTGTGTCGGAATGTGATTGACAATCAGATTACCAAAAGCGACCTGCTCACGCACATAGTGATAGTGTGTGGCGAAGTGCTTAGTGCGGGCATGAAAACTTGGATTGGCTGTGAGATAAACAGCTGAGAGATTATCACAATTGAGCTCTGGTGTTGCAGGTAGTTGAATGCCTAGGCCGTGAAGAAGATTCATGATCCATGTGATTTCAGATGTTGCTTCAGACATGGCTCTGTATTCAGCTTCAGTGGAGCTTTTGGACACAGTTTGCTGCTTCTTTGATGACCAAGAAATCATATTCCGGCCAAAAAAGGTGCAGAAACCGCCGGTGGACCTGCTAGTGGATGGACACCCGGAGTAATCACTGTCACTATACACTGGAAGCTTGGAGTCTGTTTGTCGAGCAAAGGATACTCCCATCGTAGTGGTTCCTTTAATGTACCTTAGGATCCGTTTCAGAAGATTAAAATCTGAGACCGTAGGTTCATGCATCTTCTGACATACATAGTTGACAGAAAATTGCAAGTCTGGTCTTGTTAGCGTCAAGTACTACAGTCGACCAGCCAAACTTCTGAAATACTTAGGATTCTCGAACAAAACATTCTGTTTTGGTACTTTGTTCAGTTGTTGTGGAAGAGGTGTTGCAACAGGAGCACATGTAGACATAGAAGCAGCTGCTAAGAGATCCTCAGCATACTTTTGCTGTGACAGAAACATGCCATTTTCATGATACTGAATCTGAATACCAAGGAAATAGTGAAGCCTGCCAAGATCTTTCATTTTAAATTGCTTGTTTAGCTCATCAAGGAGAGTGGAGAGTAGTGCAGAGGAGTTTCCCGTGATGGCCATATCATCGACATATAGAAGCAGCATAATAATGTCTGTTCCGTTAAAGCAGACAAACAGAGAGGGGTCTCTTAGACTGCAAGTGAAGCCGAATTCAAGCAAAAAATTGCTGAATTTGTCAAACCAAGCTCTTGGAGCCTGTTTGAGGCCATAAAGAGATTTGTGAAGGAGACAAACATGATTTGGATGATCCTTGTCAACAAAACCAGCAGGTTGTTTCATGTAGACAACTTCACTGAGATCACCATGGAGGAATGCGTTTTGCACATCCATTTGTTTGACTTCCCAGTTCATAACTGTTGCAAAGTGAAGAACAGCCCTTACAGTAGCTGTTCGAACTACCGGACTATAAGTTTCGAGATAATCGATGCCTTCTTCCTGTGTGAATCCTTGAGCGACGAGTCTTGCTTTAAACTTGTCTAGAGATCCATCAGCATTGAGTTTGACCCGAAAAACCCATTTTGAACCTAAAACATGCATATCAGGTGTTTGAGGAACTAAGGAGAATGTATTCGCTTCTTTGCAGTTACTTATCTCTTCAGTCATAGCTGCTGTCCAGTTTGGATCTTTAAGAGCAGCAGTGACTGTTGTAGGCTTCGGGTAAGATACCTTGTGAGTAAGTAGAGCATAGCGAGGGTTTGGTTTGACAATGCCAGCTTTTGATCGAGTTGTCATTGGATGTGTTGAAATTTCTTCAGTAGATTCTCGCATTGTTTCAGTTGCACGAAGATTATCATTGGTAACTGACCTTTGTACATTTGAGACTGGTGAGTGTGAGCTGTTGCCTATAGGATCAAGATCTTAGCTTGCCGTACACTCAGAACTCACATCTCCAGCATCATGTGCAAGATCAGTCACGGTTGTAGTTGACATGTCTTCTGACAAAACAGTGTTGTTGGTTGTTGTGTTTGGTGTTGACATCGGTGGATTAGAAACTTGTTCTGTTGATATTGTAGTGGCTTCTGTAGAGCCTGCAGTTGGCGCACAAGATGCAGTGACATCTGAAAGCTGTCTGAGCCAGGCTCCATAAAGTGGTGTAGGTGATGTTTTGTGGAGATAATTGTATAAATTTGAAAAGGGGAAGCTTGCCTCATCAAATATAACATGACGACTGATGTATACGCGCCCAGTTGGAGGATAAAAGCATCTATAGCCTTTGTACTTCTCAGTGTATCCAAGAAAAACACATTTGAGTGATCGAGGATCAAATTTATTTTGAGTATATGGTCTCAACATTGGGAAGCAGGCACAACCGAAGGTCCTTAAGGCCAAATATTTAGGTTGTTTTGAGAACAAAGCTTCATAAGGGCTTATATTACCTGCGAGAGTGCTTGTAGGTAAGAGATTGCTCAGAAAGTTTGATGTAAAGAAGGCTTCAACCCAGAAACTCTGTGGAATAGCGCTTTGAAAGAGTAAAGTCAGAGCCATCTCTGTCAACTGCCTATGCTTCCTCTCTGCTATGCCATTTTGCTGTGGAGTGTGTGGACAAGAAACAAAATGCTGAATACCAGATGTCTCTAACTGATTAAGAAACTTCTGACTTGTAAATTCCCCACCTCCATCTGATTGAAAAGTTCCAATCTTTGTTGGTAAAAGATTTTCAACAAAGGACTGATACTTGATGAAGATTGAGTAGAAATCAGATTTTCTTTTTAGAGGGTAAAGCCAACAATATCTTGAGAAGTTATCAATGAACACAACATAAAATCTGAATCCTTGAACAGAAGATACAGGAGATGGACCCCAGAGATCACAATGCACTCTCTCTAGGGGTCTTGAAGCAATAAAAGTAGAAGAAACAAATGGCAATTTTGAACTCTTCCCAAGCTGACATGACTCACACACCTTCTTGGTACTTTTATTGATTTGAATTGCCTTATTTGTAGATAGAAGCTGAAGGATCTGCTGATGTGGATGCCCTAACCTTTGGTGCCAAACTTCATCACTAGTCTTGACTTGTCTTGTAGAGTAAAACATCTTATACTTTGGGTCATCCAGTTTATACAAACCATTAGTTTCCCTTCCCTTTGTCAGAACTTTGCGTGTTGCTTTGTCCTTTATAACAACATCATCACCATCAAACGAGACTTTACATGGATAATCTTTAGTTAACTTTGAAACAGACAACAATGATTTAGCTATTTCAGGAAAAACGAGCACATCTTTGAAGGGAGGTTTGCAGAACCAACATGTGTTATGGGGAGAAAGTTCCCATCACTCGCCATCACCATATCAGTTCCATGATAAGGTTGAGCTTTCTGCAAGCGTTGAGTCGAGCTAGTGATGTGTGCTGTTGCAGCGGAGTCTGGATACCAACTGTTGTCGTCAGTAACATCAGTGATGTGGAGAGCAGAGAACGCAGCAGCATTGATGACAGGTTGAGTGGGTTGCTGATACTCTTCATCGAACCGATACCAGCACTCAAACGCATTGTGTCCTCGTTTTCCACATATTTGACAGTTTGGTTTCTCAGTTGATGTAGCAGAAGAGCTAGACGGTCGAGCTGTAGTGAATTGTTGGTGAAACCCACGACCTCTGGTAGAAAATTTTCCTCGACCTCTGCCTCTGTTGCCTCTTCCTCTGTATTGAGAGCCAGAGTTTCTCATGGTGTTGACGGCTAAGTGAGGAGATACTTCGGTTGAAACAGAGTATCGTTGCATACGGTCCTCATACCTGGTTAAGCGAGAGACAACAGTTTCATAAGTAGGTTCAGGAACTCTGTCCATGGAGTCTTCAATGACAGTTATAATAGGCTCATACTCTCGACCTAAACCTCTTAAAACTGCAAATATCTTCATCTTTTCACTCACATGATCACCGATAGAAGCAAGTTGGTCACATATATCTTTAATTCCTCTAAGATACTCAGACATGCTTTTATCTAACTTCTCACTATTTTGAAGGCGTCTTTGCAACTCAAACAGCCTAGAGGACGATGTGCGGTTAAAGTGAGAGATCAGAGTGGTCCATACCTCATAAGAAGTTGTAGATCCGACTACCAGCCTCATAACATTCTCACTCATCGAACCAAGTAGCCAAGCTTTAACCACTTGATCAACTCGAGACCAGTTTTCGAAGTCAGGGTTTGAAACCTCTTCTGTCTTGTTATCATTCTTGTTTCTGACAGGGATCGTTTCTTGCGGTGGCTTGGTGGCGCCGTTTACAAACCCAAGTAGAGCTTGACTGCGAAGGAAAGACTCGAACTGAGATTTCCATATGATGTAGTTTTCTTCTGTGAGTTTGATTGGAACACAGTTAGAGATGTGTAACGAAGGAGAATAGAAGAGTTCCATGGAGCTATCCATGGCTCTGATACCATGAAAAAAAAAGAGAGTGATGAAAGATTGTTTCTTTTATTATTCAATCCTTAGTCTATTACATTGCAAGAAGTTCTCTTATATAGTTACATGAGATTAAACCTAGATTCTAGAGTGTTCTTTGATCAGCCAGCTGTGAGAGATTGCGTGGCATCGTCTTCATCAACTTGTCCCAACACCTTGAATCGGTTTTGCAATGTCACTGTCGTACTATGTCCTTCTTCCTCTGCTAACGCTTTCTTGTCTGTTGCAGGTAAACGTTGCAGGGTTTTGGGCTTCTTCTTTTCATCTTGTTTGCAGGCCTTGAGTCTAGTGGGCTGAACACAATGTGAGCCTGTTGACATATTTGATAAAACAGTGTCGTTTTGTGCTCTGTTCTCTACAATAGGCACCCATCCTGATGAAAAATTTATGGAATTTCTTTCGTCGTTCAAATATCTCGAGTTATTTCTAAACCTTGCAACGGTACTTTATGCCTCAAAATTTTTTTTTTTTTAGATAAAATTTATTGTTACAATACATTTCCGGCAGTTTACGTATGTGTTGTTGTTGTGCTCATTGCAGGTTCCGGAGTTGTCAGTCTTGTCACGACATTAACTTCTCACAGCTTATAGAGTGTCAGATACGTCCTTGTAATTTACACTGGTTTGAGCCATTAGTGTCTTTGCTTCACAATTCTCCTGAACTGAAAGTTCTTCTCACCGACCAGGTCGGTGCTTGCGCGCGCATGCATTACTAAGAAAAGTAAAACTTCCAAAATTAGCAAACATATGCATGTTAGTTACATTCCTTGATGTTAATTGTTGCTTCACTCACAGGTATGTTGTACGAGTGAACAGTTCCCACTTTCCTTCAAGCAACTAGATGATGTACCTCTATGCTTGTCAACGAAACTCAAGATCTTTGAGTGGAAAGAATACAGAGGAACAAGCGAAGAGAAACAAGTATTAAGATACATTAATTAATTCTTGCCAACTCCAAGTGTTTAAAGAAAGTTGGAATCTCTTTGAAATCAACCCGGCAATTGAATAAAGAGAAGATTATAAAGGAGTTAGAATCCATGTCTAGGATTTCAACATCATCTCAGCTTCTCTTCTCAACTCAATTGTAGTTTGAGGCCAACGTTGACAAGAACTGACTAATTAATCTATAATATCAAAAGATTATAGCTGTCATTAATTAGTCAAGGCTCAAACTACTGTTTTTAACGTTTTTTCTAATTAGTCAAGTTATCTGGTTTCATGGTTTATTTATTGTTGCATTTGATGATTGATCGGGGTCATGTGAATGATATAATACAGAACATATAAACCAACTCTATCATATACTCCGGCCGACAAGAGACCGGTCCTAATCGGTTAAAAAGTGAATCAAAAAAATCTCAACCCACCCACCCAATAATAATTAATGGGTAATTACATATATACCCTCGAAGGAAAGTCAAATTACACAACAGCGTCGTTTCTTTTTCTTTCTCTGTACCTCGCCATTAATCGCGGTGCCTCTCTTCTCACCTCTCGCCGTCTATTTGGACCGGAGGTTTGCTTCCACCCCTGTGATAATTCTGTATCCGATTGACGCAGAGCTCCGAGATCTCTGCTCTTCAACTCGATGCTCTTCCATTAGTCGCAAAGCGTAAAGGAAGATTGCTTTTTTTTTTTTTTTTTGTTTCTCTGATCGAAGCAAACTATGGGGTCGTCGTCTTGTGAGGTCATCGATATATCTACTAGTGCTCGGAGGATAGGCGTAGACAATCGTATCTCTCTCCGATTTTACTTCAGGATCGCAGATAATATCCTCAAACAGGTCTCCTCGTCTTCTCCTACTCAGACCTTTTTTTTTTAATTTTGTTTTTACGCTTTACTCTGTCTTTTTTTTTTTTTTTTTTTTTTTTTATTGTGTGTGGGTTTCTTTACACAGACCTGATTCAATGCTCAGTGTAGTTGAATTTTCAATTCTTTTGCACACTTAAAAGGTTTGATTGCTGTTGATTATGTGTCTTTGTATTTGCCATATGTTCTGTAATTTTATAGCTGCTTCCTCGAGTTCTATTTGAGATATCAGTTTCAGATTTGGAAGTTTGCATTTGATCATGGTGGTCACAGAAACTGGTTATGATGAAAAATAAAGAGAGGAGAAATAATGGAATTAGTGGGAAGTACATGCCATTGTCCCTGGACATTCATGCCCTGTAGTGGAATTTGGGATATCAGATGCTCATTTTTCGAGTCTTGTTCTTAGGTGTCTTAGTACCTTAACATTTTGGTTTCTGAACTGCATCTTGGCAGGCAAAGTCTCAATATTATTTTTTTGGATGTCTTTTACCTTGATTTTTAGTTGTTGGGTTTGTTGTTTCTATGAAAGTAATTGTTTTAAGACTAAGTCATCTTGTTTAAGGTCTTTTTTTTTTTTTTGTCAAAGCTCTTAATTATCTGCATAAATGTTTTGTAGGCCAATATATTTCGGGCGGAGAAGAATGTTATTGATTTATATGTCATGCTTCTGCGGTTTTCAAGGTGAGGATTATACATCAGAACGAAAAGAAGCTGAAACTTTATACTCTTTGTAGAGAGAATTAGATCCTAGTACTTTTTTCTCTGAGATCAACTATGTTTTTTGGTTTTCTCCAGCTTGGCTCTTGAGACTATACCGTCCCATCGAGATTACAGATCATCTCTAAAAAGCAACAAAGAGTATTTGAGAATGGTAATATGGTATTGGATATTATATTATAATGCTCGTTTTCTCTATCAGTCAGTAGTTTGATGTGAGCTGTTATCTTGTCTAGAGACTATTGGATGTCTTGACGGAGCTGGAGAAGTTGAAACCAGTTGTACAGCAAAGGATCGACGAACTGAATCCCAAGCTCATACCTCGATATAATGTGCAAGCTCATCCAGCAAATGGTTCCTTAGGCTGGTCTTCGGCCGTAAAACCATCGTTAAATAGCTATGATCATACAAAGGTGTGCCTAATGCTTTACTCTTGTTTGTCCCGTATGCCATGCATACGTATTCCAAATTAAATTGAATTGTTCTCCGCTCTTAATTCATTGTGAAAACTTTTGGTTTCAATTACTAAAAGAACATTATGAGATTAGATTTTAAGCTGCAGTAGATAAACATTCCCTGATCCGTTTCTATGTTTCTCTTGTTCGGCATAGGTAAGAAATCCTCCTGGACATAATTTTGGCTACATGGGTTCCAGGGGTCAACAATTCTTGAACGCTGTACCAATCGAAGAGCGTTTCCGAAAGATGTACGTCTTCAGTTTTGTTTCTCGAAGCTTCTTTTAATGAAGGATCTTTGTTCTATTTCTCACTTTTTTTCTGGTCTCATGGTCCTGTCTTATAGATTTTATTAACTTTATGATTTATCTAGGTCAGTGAACTTCCGACCAAATGAAGAAACCCTTTCCAAGCATTCTGTCTTGGGTCCAGGTGGACTTCGTGGACAGTGGCAGCCATCGAATAATGTTACAAAGGTATCACAGGATGCTTGGTTTTTTTTCCAATATAAATCACTTCTTCACGCTAAGCTGATGTTCTTTGCGTTATACGATCCAGATTCAGTATCCAAGCAATATAGATTTTTCTCCAGTTGAAATCCCAAGGTTAGATCGACTAGCTTGTTTGTTTATTTCTTGCATATTCCACACTCTCCCTCCAACTTCTTTTGCTTGATTATCTCATGCCTATGTTAACACCTTCCCCACTCTCTCTGTTGGTAACAGCTTCCAACAATTTGTAGATAGCAAACCAATGATAAGGAATGGCAGTAATGATGAACCTGAAAGACCAATCGTGGAATCAAGTGCTACATCTAGTGAAAATATCCAGAAAAATTACACTGAAGAGCTTTCTTCCATGATTTCTTTTGAAGAACCAGAAACTGTTAGTGATAACAGTATCATTAGGCAACCTTCACCACCTCCAGTGCTTGCAGAAGTTAAAGACTTGGTTCCTGCTTTATGTCCTGAAGTTAGAGAACCGGAATGTAAGATAGAAAACTCTCTGCCAGATGAGTCTCTACGGTCGGAGTCTCCTCTTGAACTACATATTGTAAGTTTGCTATATTTCTCCTATCTTTGTTATTATTCTGATGTCAAAGTTCATACAAATATACTTAGGGTTGCATCGATTGCTTATTTTATTGTGTTCTGTAGCTCATCCTACGTAAACACTAGACTCATGTTGATGGGTCCAATTCCAAACACATATCATATTTTGTCTATTTAACCTTGGGATTTCAACACATAATATAGAACAGTGTTTAATTTTATTGCTACCTTGTCCGAGACTCTGAAAATATAAGATAGACCTAGAATAAGTTTGTAGACAACCACTGGCTCTATGTTCTATTATCCAATTGTCTTCATATTTTGATAATTATCTTTATTTTCAGGCAACAACAATGATGGATACCTTCATGAGGCTTGCCAAGTCAAACACTAAGAAGAATTTAGAGACGTGTGGTATTCTTGCTGGCTCACTAGTAAGTCGTATTCAAATTTGAAAAGGCGATATTGACATTTACTCATGAAAATGGATCAACAGTACTGATTTGTGAATCACTTGTGTGCAGAAAAACAGAAAATTTTACATTACAGCTCTCATCATACCAAAGCAGGAATCAACATCTGACTCGGTAAGCTCAGAGTCTTGTTTTTGTATTTAAACTTAGTTTCTTCATTTACACATTCTTACTTATTTCTCGCTCTCTCTCAGTGCCAGGCCACAAACGAAGAGGAGATATTTGAAGTACAGGACAAGCAATCCCTTTTCCCACTTGGATGGATTCATGTGAGTAAATATGAATTTATATCTCTAGCTCTAACTGCTGTATTCTTGAAGATCAGTCTTTGTTATCTGTTAATATCATTTTTCTTGGTTAATTGGTCTCATAATATAATTGTTTCTTTACTAACTTGCTAATCACTATCTCCATTTCCTCAGACGCATCCGACACAGTCTTGTTTCATGTCATCCATTGATGTTCACACACACTATTCCTACCAGGTACGGACAAATCCTTTTTAAAGAATTTGAAAAAGACTTTTACATATATCAACAATGGGTTTTACACTCCTTCCTCATAAAGAAGTCATAAACCCTAACCCTTTCAATTACAATGTTTTCAGATTATGTTACCAGAAGCTGTGGCAATCGTTATGGCGCCACAAGACTCTTCAAGGTATAATACACAGACGAAAGACCAAAATCCATATCAGTTCATAAATTGATACGAGAAATCCTGAAAAGATTATGTTTTCTTATAGGAATCATGGAATATTCCGGCTGACAACGCCGGGAGGAATGACGGTGATAAGAAACTGTGACCGGCGTGGGTTTCACGCGCATAGTTCACCGGCAGACGGAGGACCAATTTACAATACGTGTAAGGATGTTTACATGAACCCTAATCTGAAGTTTGATGTCATTGATCTCCGATAGCATTAGTTGCGTTTGAAAGTGAAACTATCTATGTTTTCTACGATTGTAACAATTCCGTGTTTGTTTATATCCCGATTTTAAATATGATTTAAGTTTTTTTCCATGTACAATTTTTTTATGTCAACATGTGTATTCATGTAAAACTGAAAATAAACCAAGACAAAATACAATTATACTGTATAATGATTTGTACCATTGTTGTCATTTTTGTCACTAATCACTGTCCAGTTCAAAGTGTATAATGTATGTTTTTAACGAACTCATTTCAAGATTAAGTAGCATGATAAACTGCAACATCCCTCATGGCATTCATGGAGAGCTCTCTCTTCCACTGGGATCAATCTTTTTCACTCCCCCTTTGGTTCCGCAGACATCATGTCTCGGTAGATTTCTACGAATCCATCCGCAGCTAATGTTTTGGGATTATGCGATACGAGATGCTTCCTCTGGAAAAGCTTAAAAATACTTGCAGATTCAAGGGGCAATGGAGGATATCTGCAGTGAAACAGCTACTTTTGCTTAATATGCAATGATCTTAGTTGCCTAGGCGACTAGGCGTTGAAAGTTTCATCAGGCATCTCGTTAACCAAAAACATACAGTTGAGGCAGAGGTTGGACTTGGCCTGGTTCCGTTCTTTACAAATGTTGGGCTCTTACCATGAAAACAAAGGGAAAGTGCAAGAAACAGAGGACCTGAAGAAGAAGAATAGCAATAAGAAGTAAATGGGGGACATGTCATGTCTAATTTTCTAAAACCAAAGTTTTATCAAATAACTTAAATAAGAATGGTTCAAGTTAGACTTGGCTTTTCAACTACCATTTAACAGATGTCTAATGTTGGTCATACCTTATTCCATTAAAAAACTTATTTATTTTAAATCAGCTTTAAAATGTTAAAATACAGATATGCACCAATCCCTGGTGTGTATATATAGATTTTGTATGACATTGGTGTTACCCACATCTTACTTATCTCTGACTTGAAAGTTAAAGAGTCTTTTATTTCAACAAAAAAGAAAGTTAAAGAGTCTTTTATTTCAACAAAACTAGATATTGAGCATTTCATATGTAGAAGATAGGTTCTCTCAGATAGATATGAACCAATTTAGTCTGATTACGTCATCTCATCTGTCATTGAGATTGTGTCCAATTCGAAATATTGAAGCAACCTAAAAAGTTTGTAGTAAGTAACACTAAAAAAATGTGTACAACGTTTGAGAAAAACTCACACAACAATTTGCAGACACAATCAAACGACGAAACGTAACTGATCGAAACTCTGAACATCTCATATCATCTACTTCTTGTTCTTCTTCTTCTTCTTTGTCTTATCTTTTGAATGGCGTAAGATCGATCCTAACCCAAATGTTGATGGGCCGTTGAGGACTGGAATGATGGAAAAGCTTCCTCCTCCTTCACCTTTCTTTCCTGCATGCTTTTGCGGTCTGAACTGATACGCATTGCAGCAAGAGGACCGAGAAGAAGGCCTATGGTTGTTAACATCTCTCAGCATTGCTCTCTTAGAATTAGTAACCGAACCTGTAGAGTTGCTTCTAGTGAGCCGAGGAAACGAACAGATCAGACTCTTCTTTATGTCGCAGTTTAGGCTCGAGCTTCTTTTGAAACTCCAAAACGACTTTGATGACTTCTCTGCTTCCGAGTCAGAGTTTGCTCCGCTTGCTCGCCCGTTGGTTTCCTTCTCGCTGTGTTTTGTGGGTAACGGTTGTGGCAGGGGAGGGGATGGAGAAAGGGAGGAGGTAATGGGAGGGAGTTCATACTTGTAGAGACGTTTCGGTACATTGGAAGCTGCTGTTACATGGAAAGGAAGGATCATGCCGTCTGCAAAGATCTCATCCGCTGGTGAGGAGTCTCCTGGATCAAAGTTGTTTGAGATATGGAACTCAAAGTCTGGGTTTGATGAATCTAGAAGAGTTTCGTCTCTTCTGATCAGGCCGGATGGTTCTACTACGGGTGGTGGTGCTATCTCGGATTGTCCAAGATCACTTGAGAACGAAATCCGCTGGTGATTTGAATCCGTGCAGATCATAGTGACCAAACAACAACAAAAAAGTCAAAGCGAGTGAAAATGATCTCCCTCAATGTCAAAACCTTTCTTTTAGAAGTTTGAGTGAAAATGATCATAATGTTGATATAAGTTCTAATAAAACTCCTGAGTTGGTGGGAAGAAGTTGAAGTTTCGAATAAAATAATGGAAGTCTTAATCTATCTAAAGATTGTGGTAAGCCACTCACTTATATAAGAAGCAATTGCATATATATGTGTCCATAATATGTAAATGTATTTTCATAGGGTTTGAATAAGTATGTTACCGTTACTATTGAGGGATCACTGTATCAAGTTAAAGATTGACTCAAACTCAGCCAAATCTCATACTAATTATCTAGAAAGCACTAGTAATATGCAAGATATCTAACTAAGCAGTAACTTACCTTAAAGAGGTTAGGCTTTGTTGCTGGTGTTCGGTCAACTTTAGGTGATTTAAGGATATCTTACATAGATTCTTGTCCGGAAACCTGTGAACCCATCAAACAAAATATGATAGCACAAATATTATTGGTAATCAGATTTAGATATTGTTTTCAAACCTCTGGCCGAAACAACACAAACTAATGCAACAGGAAACCACAAAGACAAACACAAGCCCATGAATAAGAAGCTTCTCTAAGGATTTTTCAGATAATTCATTTCAGTATTAACATGTTTGCTTCATCCAAAAAAAAACAGGAACAGATAGAGTTTGTATTTGTTCAAAAAGAAGGCAAGGGCATAAACTTCGGTGATACAGTAATCTGGAAATCCAACAAAGAAACCAACTTAACCTCAAGAGATGCGAGTAGAAGCTTGTTCAGCCCTCAACAGACATTGCCCGATCTACCGTTGGTGAAACAAGAAGCATGTTATTATTGACATTAAGGAACCGAGCCGTGAAACATACTCGAAAACAAGAAGTTTCTTATGTTAGGAAAACTTAGCTATCAATACACCCGGCAAGAATAAGTAAACACAAACAGCTAGAGATTACAATTAGACTTGAGATGAATATGATGTTTACTAAACTCTGCTTGAAATTGTGTTTCTTCATGGACCGGAACATTGCTAAAACTTGAGAATGTCTCAAAGTAGAAGAAGAGAGAGAGAGAGAGAGAGAGAGAGAGAGAGAGAGAGAGAATGAAGCAACTCCATTACTAAAAAGAAAAAAAAAACATTACAATTAGTGAATGAATGATGGGATTACCAATTTACCAGTAACCCACTTTACAACAAACAAGAAAGGGGGATTAGAAACCATAACATATCCCGGTATCTTCACAGGAACAGAAGAAAACATTGCTAAAACTTGAGAATGTCTCTCAAAGCTGAAACATTGCTACATATTTTCTTGGGATAAGAAAGTAAAGACCTTTATCACGTATCCTGAGCTCCTCCAGGGCCATTGTACAAATCAATTGTTACTTGTTCATTCAACCACAATCCTGGAAAAATCGTCTGCCAAAAACAAAAAACAACAAAGATAGAATTAGTAATCCATCAAAGCATCAAACTTTAGAATTGAAAGTAACAAAGAAGAAGAGTAGTTACATTCAATTTCTTCTGAACAAGCCTAGGTCTCTTCTTAGGTCTCCTGGAAGGTTTTTTCCCAAAAGCAATGGAGAAATCTTGTTCAATCTCTTCTCTCGTCAAAGGAATTGAGAATTTCAGTTTCTCATCATCATTCTCCGAAGAGATGATGGTGCTTCTCTTCACCCCAATTTCATTATTCCTCCGTAGAGAAGAGTCAATCGCCGGCGATTCCTCTCCTCCAGGTGGTTCACTACACGCAGCTCTCCTGGTCCTCAGATTCCACGGCCTAGCCGCCGCAACTACCTCACCGTTCTTCGCTCCGGATCTGTTGTTGTTGGGTGCGTGATCGGGAGACGAAGAAGAAGGAGATGGTTGATGTTGTGAATTTGATGATGATGAGGGTAGATTGACGCATCTGAGGTATCTCTGTTGACCCCAACGAAGATGAGGTAAAGGGAAGTTGTGAAGACGTTTGGATCTTTCAGGAGGAGGCTCCATTGTTGTTGTTAGCTTTTCTCCTTCTTCTTCTTCTTCTTCTTCTTCTTCTTTGTCTCGTCGGCCTTCGAGAGAGCAGTTCAAAGTTGTTTCGTATTTATTCTCAATGAGTTTATTTTTTTTTTTATTTTGTTTGGTGTATCTAATGAGAGAGAGAGAGAGCAGTGCGAATTATTTGGTGGTAGCGTTTATATATAGGAGGGAAGGAAGGACAAGTAGACTTCTAATTAGCAAAAAGGAAATAACAACTTTCAACTTGTAAAAAGGAAAACAACAAAAAAAAAACACTATAAGAAACAATAAAAAAAAAAAGGAAATTAAAATATGATGCATTATTTTTTATTTTTATTTTTGGATACATTGCAATCTTTATTTGATTCCTAAGTTATGTTATTATGACCATAAAATAATAATTGTTTTTAACAATAAAAACATTTGCAATGGCTTGAATCATATATGTGAGACATGTTGGAATTCAGCTAAACTTTGGGGATACTTGGGTTTGAGATGTTGTTTTCACCGGTAACACTAAATTTGAAACGGTTTTGTTTGATGATATTTGAGTAAATTGAAAATAAAGATAGTGTGATCAAATTATTTGATTTTGAATATTTGAATTTAATTTTTTACGAATTGATTTTCCTATTTTTAGTAAGATTTATTTAAAATATGTGTATAGATTTGTGTGGTTAATTATTATGTTTAGAAAAATTACTTCCATGTTTTTTTTTTCACGTGTCCGTTTCTGATTCCATGCAACATATATTTTGAGCACAAAATGAGATTCTGATATTTTGATGCTAATATATATTTTAGCATAAAATATATATATATATATATATATTATGATATGATTTAGTCTTTTAATAGTTTTGGATTAGGGGATGTTATTGGAGAGGTGATTTCTAAATGCATATGGAATTGTAAATTTTAAAAATCAAAATACATGGATTTTGAAATAACATATACTATTTTACACTTTCAAATCCATTAAAATCTATTTCAAACATTATGTAGATTTTGAAATCCAAAAACAAATCATTAAATGAATAACAGGATATTTTAACAAGTATTTGTAAATCATAGAACCAATAACACATCATTTTGATAAGTATTTTAAAATCAATTATTGAATAACACATCATTTTGTTTGGATTTCCAAATCTATTAAAATCATAGAACCAACAACCCCTCTAAGGGGGTGTATTCAAATTGACATTTTTAGTGATTTGTGTAAGAGTTACAAATCCTATGTTATTCAATAATGTATTTAAAATCCATTAAAATCCCTTGTTATTGAACTGATGATTTAAAAATCTACTTTTAAATCCACTGTTATTCAAAACAATTTTGTGGATTAGGATTTTAATAACTTTTAGGATTTTGGAGGATTTGTTTAGTTAAAAATACAGAAATTAAAATCTCATGGTTTTCGGTGGGATTTGAAAGAATTTTACAAAAAATCATATGAACTTCCTTAAAATCAATCAAAATTCTAAATTTCCTAAATCCCATCAAATTTTCCAAAATCATCGTTTGAATATACCCCCTAAATTTTTTTTGGATGTCAATTCATTTTTTCATAAAATATTTCCAAAATGTTTCACGAAACCATCAAGGCCCACTAGTTTCTACTAAAGCCCATAAAAGCCTTTTTCTCCTTCATCCCTCTTTCACCTTCTTCCATTTCTTCGCCGAGATCGCGAGTTTCACGACGCCGATCAGCTTCAAAAACCCTCGGAATCTCATCTCTGCAACTCCCAAATTCATGTCATCTTCTAATTCCCAATCACAGCTCTAATCCCTAGGACCAACCACAGTTTCTGCAAAGCCACCAGAATCCGATGTCGTCGTCTTCCACTTCTATAATGGACAACTTGTTCCAACGGAGTCTTGAGGATCTGATCAAAGGCTTTCGTCTCCAGCTTCTCGGTGAATCCAATTTCATTTCCAGATCTCTAGAAGAGATCCGCCGCGAGATCAAAGTCACAGATCTCTCCACTAAATCCACCGCTCTTCACAAGCTCTCTTACCTCGCTGCACTTCACGGCGTAGATATGTCTTGGGCGGCGTTTCACGCCGTCGAAGTTGTTTCCTCTCCACGGTTCCAACACAAGAGGATCGGGTACCAAGCCATCACTCAGTCGTTTCATGAACAGACCTCGGTTCTGCTTCTGATCACTAACCAGGTTCGGAAGGATTTGAATAGTGCTAATGAATACGAAGTAAGTCTAGCTTTGGAATGTATGTCTAGGATTGGAACTCCTGATCTAGCTAGAGATTTGACTCCTGAAGTGTTTACACTCTTGGGTAGTAATAAAGCTTTCGTTAAGAAGAAAGCAATTGGTGTGGTTTTGAGGGTTTTCGAGAAGTATCCTGATGCTGTTAAGGTATGTTTTAAGCGTCTTGTAGAGAATCTTGAAAGCTCTGATCCTCAGATTCTGTCTGCTGTTGTTGGAGTGTTCTGTGAGCTTGCCACAAGAGATCCTGGATCATGTCTTCCTTTAGCTCCTGAGTTATATAAAGTATTGGTTGATTCAAGAAACAATTGGGTTTTGATCAAGGTTCTTAAAATATTTGCTAAGTTGGCCTCGGTTGAGCCGAGATTGGGTAAGAAAGTGGCTGAGCCGATCTGTGAGCATATGAGGAGGACTGTGGCAAAGTCTCTGGTGTTTGAGTGTGTTAGAACCGTGGTGAGTAGCTTGTGTGATCACGAAGCTGCTGTGAAACTTGCGGTTGCAAAGATCCGTGAGTTTCTGGTGGAAGATGATCCAAATCTCAAGTATCTCGGTCTTAACGCCTTGTCGATTGTTGCTCCCAAGCATTTGTGGGCAGTTTTGGAGAACAAAGAAGCTGTTGTCAAGGCTCTGAGCGATGAGGATCCAAATGTGAAACTCGAGGCATTGCATCTATTAATGGCGATGGTGAATGAAGATAATGTGTCGGAAATCTCCAGGATACTTATGACTTATGCACTCAAATCAGACCCATTGTTCTGCAACGAGATTATATTTTCTGTGTTATCAGCATGCTCCAGAAATGCATATGAGATCATAGTTGACTTTGATTGGTATGTGTCTCTTCTTGGTGAGATGGCTAGAATCCCACATTGTCAAAGAGGGGAAGAGATTGAACATCAGTTGATCGATATCTGTATGAGGGTTAGAGATGCTAGACCGCAACTAGTCCGTGTTTCTTGGGCACTTCTCATTGATCCTGCATTGCTCGGAAACTTGTTCTTGCACCCGATATTATCTGCAGCTGCGTGGGCTTCAGGGGAATACGTTGAATTCTGTAAGAATCCATATGAAACTGTGGAGGCGCTTCTGCAACCACGCACTGGTCTCTTGCCCCCCTCCATAAGAGCTGTCTACATACATTCAGCTTTCAAAGTTCTTGTCTTCTGTCTCAGGTCTTACTTCTCAGCCGAGGAATCCACTTTGTCATTCTCAGCTCAGGAGTTTAGTTCTGCCTCTTCATCCACGAATGCTTTCACATATGAATCTATATTGAATCTGGTGAATGTCATTGAGCTTAGTTTGGTGCCGTTATATGGAACCCATGATGTGGAAGTGCAGGAGAGAACTAAGAATGTTTTAGGTTTCATTGGTATGATAAAGCAAGACCTAGCTGAGAAACTAAACCTCCAAGACGGTGAAACCGAAGTTTTTAGAGTCACTGCATTCATGGAAGATGTGTTCTCAGAAGAGCTAGGTCCTGTTTCTGCAACTGCACAAGAAAAGGTTTGTGTACCGGGTGGGTTAGAGCTGAAAGAGAATCTCGTGGATCTGGAAGAGATCTGTGGTGAATTTCTTAAACCCGTGGAATCGGATTCGGTTTCATACACGGACAAGATCAGTTTTTCTGTCTCCAAACTCAGAATCAGAGATCAACAAGAAGCCTCCTCATCCTCTTCTCCCCCACATGAAGCTTCATCTCTGCTGGCTGAACACCGCAAACGCCATGGCATGTATTATCTTCCTTCTCAAAAGGACGATCCAGTTAGCAACGGCACGCCGAACGATTATCCTCTGGCAAATGAATTAGCAAACGAGATATCCCCGGATCAGTTTAACCCCAAGAAGAAACCGAATCAATCTAAACAGAGGCCTGTAGTAGTGAAACTAGAGGAGGGAGATGAATCAAGAAACCCTCCTCAAGCAAAATCAAATATAGAGACAGTTAATGATGATGAATCTTTGTCCCGAGCAATCCAAAGCGCTCTTCTGGTGAAGAACAAGGGAAAAGAGAAAGACAACTATGAGACAAATCCAAATTCGGGACAACAGGAAAACGAAGAGAGCTCGAGAATAGAAGATCACCAGAACTCAGAAAAGAAGAAGAAGAAGAAGAAAAAGAAGAAGAATGGGGAGAGAAGTAGTAAGCATAAATCGCGAGGGCGAAATGAAGTAGCTTCTGCTTCAGAACAAGTTATAATCCCAGATTATCTATTGTGAGTGAGTGAAATTAAAACCAGTTTGTGTTCTTTGAGAGTGTTTATGTGCATATTACACAGAAACCAAACAAAATGTATTGTGTAATTCTTTTTGTGTATAGCAATTTTCATGTATTGGTTTCTGTTATAACTTGTAAGAGAGATCTGATGAAACCTTATTCTAAAAGAACAGATTTTGTTTTCTTCTTTGTCGTATATATTATAAGATAAGATAGAAACATACATAACATTTAGGCATGATGATGATTATCACCTAGTATTATTTTAGATGGTACTGACACACTTTAACTAGTAATTAACCACTTCATAGTCAGCGAAAACATGTCGCTAATTAATAAAACGTGATTAACAATCCTTTTTAACAGTTTGGGGTAGCAATCTGGCAACTGCTGGTGACTTTCCTTGCGTTAGGTGAGTTAATGTACTGGCGGAGGCTAGGGTTCCTCAAGTACCCGCAAAGGCATGGCTTCTGCTCTCTCAGCTTAGAGCAGCATGCTTGTGACGGTGGCGAAGATGACGTCATCGCCGCCGCACATGGAGCCAGCTCCATCGGCGAGCAAGTTACCCCTTCTGCCACCGGGATTTTAGCCACAGTCACCAGGAGAATCGCCGCTGCGAGAGCTAAAACGGAAACCGACATTACCTTCACCATTTTTCTTCTTCTTTGAACTTTCTTTTATGTGTTTTGTGTTAGTGGTTGTTGTGTTTTTCAGTATGCGTCTATAAGCTATCCCCTTCTATTTATAGAGAAGGAAAGTGTAATAAAGCTTTCTCATTCTATCTCTTTTGGGCCTTGTTTTTTTACTCAATTTCTTTGTTAGAAAAATATTTGGTTTTCATGTGAATTTTGTTTGTTTGTTAAGAAAGATTGCTAGGGGGTGAGAGGGTGACACAGTGATAAGGCATAACATAATTTATAATTGAAAAATCAACCAAAATTGTGGTGAATGTAATTGAAAGAAAATCAAGAATTAGACAGCCTTTTAATCCTAAGCCAGATGATTTTTATTTTGTTTTATTTTTATGATATGTTCAAATTATTTTCAGACAGCATGGAAACTCTTTTTGAGGTGCGGAACCCGTTTCCGAAACGAAACTCGTGGAAACTCGGAAACAAGTTACAGAAACACGATTCTTAAAATTCTCTGTTTGGAAACACGATGGAAATTCCGTTTCCATTTTGGAAATGCGACGGAAACTCTTTTTCTATAATTTCAAACTTTAATAAATAAATAATTTAAAAATATAAGCATTCATGATACATACAATGAAAAAATAGAATATAATTAGTAGCTTAAAAGTTAAAAATCCCTAAATATTTGGCGATGCTGGTCAAAAAAATTGATTTTGAACGTTCATTTTTTTTACAGTTTTACTTTTAATTAAACTATTTAATATTTCTGTTTTGTATTTGTGTTGTTTCAGATTTTTTTAATATGGTTTTTATGCTTGGGGACTTATTATATATATATATATATAAATATCTATATATATGTATAGATATATCTGTATAGATATACATATATATACATATACATGTTTCCTACACGTTTCCATTATTTATTTTTTGAAAAAAAATCGTTTCCCGTCTCCGAAACATTTCGTTTCCGCGTATCCGTTTCCGTTTCCATGCAACTAAGGTAATATCTTACAGAAAGAAAAGGCTGGTCAACTAGATCATTCCATAGTATTTCTTTTTTTTCACAAAAATATTATTTTAATACATTTCACTCAAAATAAAGAAACGCTAAATAAGATATGTATATTGTTTTTTGACGAATTCCTCAAAATATGCCATTTTAGTTTTTTTTTCTAAGGTAGCCTAGAAGTTTTGTTTTCCAAAAATACCACAAACACACAAAAAGAAAATTGATTTTTAAGGATGTAAATTATTTTAAAGATAATTTTAGATTTAGAGTATATATTTAGGGGGTAGGGTTTAAATTTTAAGATTTAGGGATCATTTTTTATATTAAAAATTTAGTTCACTTTTGTTGTATTTTTGGGGAAAAAATTAAAAGTGGTATTTTTTGAAAAAAAAAATCATTTCTGTGGTATTTATGTGAATTATACGTTTTTGTTTACTAATTATTTAATAAGTTAAATTTGATAAGAAAAAAAAATTGTTTTTGGGTTAAGAGTCTATTAAAAGGAATTAGTAGAAAAATACATAAAATAGACTTTTTGTAAAATGAAGATAAACTATAGAATAAGTAATCTGGCAAAAATAATTCACCACGTATAGCGATATTTATTTGCATTCTGTAATGCTTAGAAGAAGCGTGCGCTTCAATGTTGTATGTTGTTGGTAGTTTCCTGTTAGTAATTTATGTTGTTGGCTTGTTGGTAGTTTCCGGTTGTATTTTAAATTACTAAAACTCATTATTGATCAGTGTACATAAACTGATACACATATATATATGCTTGTATAATATAATCAGCATTAGCTCTTAAAAATTTAAACCCCCCACTTTTTTATTGTAAAAAGTCAAAATACTGGTTATTGTTTGTAAGTTGTACCATTACACCAACTAAAGTATTCTTTAGTGCCAATCTTCTCTCTCGCACTCACTCACACAAACAAGTGAGACAACAAATAAGGCATTAAAATTCGTAATTTTATACAACAATAGATATATGGCAGTATGGCACTAAGATTACCCACTTTGTATATATTGTTTGCAATTGCGTGCACTTTAGACGACATATACCTACAAAATGGGTCCAAACACATTGTGATAAAAGCTTGCTTTTACATCATCACGATTCACGTCTAGTGAATAGGAGTAACAAGTTATCAGTTGCAATTGATTGCTTGCCATTTAATTTGTATGTACTTGTTTTCTTTTCCAAGTCTGTGGTGTAGTATCAAATTATTATTTGGACTTGGTTTAAATCACACACTTCATGGATTCATACATCCATTAATGATTTCTACATCTCACCATGACACCTACTAAATTTTACTTAAATGTCTTATAAATGTCAAAATAGTTCACCGTGCCCAATATATTTTGTTGGATTGTCTATTATAATGATTTGGAACCAAGCATATGTTATTTTTAATATAGATCATTTGCTTGGTTTAAAAGTATGAAACGAATTAAAACAAGAAAGAAGTTATAAATAGGATTCATATTACTAATTTACGAAACAAGAATGTAAACCCTTTCCCAAATTATTCTCAGTATATATGGTGTTGTCAATTATTTTTTGTCAAATTAATATATAATGTTGTCAATATGGTGATGATGAATAGAAGAACAAAAGATAAAACAATAATGATAATTCGATGCAGGCCACAAAAGAAAAAGAAGAAGAAGTAATATTCCAACAGATAAAATTATTGCTGTAAGTCAATAAGGCATGAGACCTTTAGTTATGTCGGTCAAGTGATCAACTCCCTCAAACCCGTCATTACCGGCATTATAAGTTACCCGAGTTCTACCTTCTTTCTTATCAAAGATGACATCTGCACTTTGGATAATTGCACATTATAGTTGCTATCCTTCACGATGTAACATGGTAAATGTTCTCGATCTCTCTTTCTTCCGAAGAGGGATGCTTCTTGGAGCTTCGTTACTAGAAATCTTGAAATATCATTTGTGACTTCAAGTTAATTTGGATGAGATGTTCCATTTGGGTGGTTTAGGCTATCCAAAGATACCTATATCAACACAGAATTATCAGGAATAAATTACCAAGTAGTTTTCCTTGTTCTTTTCGTATGATTTATGATGTTCCATTAGCTCGAGACTATATCAGAACGCAAACTGGTAATTAAGCTTCAACATGGGATACTTGTACACCTCATTGCCTCTAATTGCTTTTCTTGGCCCTTCTAGAATATGAGAGTTGGGACTGTCCATCAACTTACTAACTACATTGTTGTTTAAGCTATTGTTTGAAGCTGGTGGTGCATTCCTCATCAACATTCAGACGACCAATTATACAATTTTATTTCTCTTTCTCAACATGACGACATGACTTCAAGATCTACTGGTTACTAGGAAAAAACCCATAACTTTCCTCCAAGCTTTACAAAATATTAATAAGTGATGTTTTATTAAGAGTATTTTCGTTATTTTAGGTCTATACTTGTTTGTTCTATATGTATACTTTTTGTAGTCGTCTCTCTTCATTATCAGAAATAAAAAGCGGTAAAACTAGAAATGGAGAGAATTTATAAATTTCCGAATTTCTTTGATTTTAGTGAAATATCTAATATCTAAAAGTGAATGTATCACTTATATGTTGAGGGTGAAACACTGTAAACCGTGTGCTTTTTATTTCAAATTGTTCGTGTTTTTGAGATTCAGATTTGGGATCTAAATCTCTAACAAATAATTCTACAAAAGTGTAACTCCAATCTCTTGTTATTGGTCTCTCTTTCTCAACATGTTATCATCTTCTTCTTCTTCGGATTCATCAATTAAACGATCATTCATGACATGTGATATGTCTATATTTTGTCTCTGCTAAACATGTTTTTGTCATGCATTTAGTAAGAATAACTAATTGTTTTGCATAAATTTCTAGTCTCTTTTTTTACAAATTGCATATTTAGGTAGTTTTTGCATTATCTTTGCATACATCGTGCATTTTGGAGTATTTCAGGTATTTAGGAGACTTCGGGGCCATGCCGATCGAGTCGCGCTGTCATGCCGATCGAGTCGCGCTGTCGTGCCGATCGAGTCGCCGTTCGAGTCGTCCTTCGAGCCACCGGTCGGGGGATTCAGCTTTTGACGTCTCATCAAAGTTGTAGATAATTGAGTCATCTTTCCAATGCCGTTTATTTCAAGCCAATCGGAGCTGTGGTTCAAAAGTTATCATCGTTTTAGTGGAAGCGTATACATCCAGCTCGAGTCGCGCTGTCGTGCCGATCGAGTCGCCGTTCGAGTCGTCCTTCGAGCCATCGGTCGGGGGATTCAGCTTTTGACGTCTCATCAAAGTTGTAGAGAATTGAGTCATCTTTCCAATACCGTTTATTTCAAGCCAATCGGAGCTGTGGTTCAAAAGTTATCATCGTTTTAGTGGAAGCGTATACATCCAGCTCGAGTCGCGTTGTCGTGCCGTTCGAGTCATGCCGTTCGAGTCGCGCCGTCATGCCGTTCGAGTCGTGCCGTTCGAGTCGCGCCGTCATGCCGTTCGAATCGCGCTACTCGAGCCAAAGCCATCACTCTTTCGCACATGTCAGGAAGACGTTCCATCTTACACGCTTCAGGAGATTCCCAAACCGACTCTTCATCTTGTCGTTTTAAGTTTTAGGGATTTTATGTCTTTACTATAAATACATTTTGTTAAGTCTTTGCGACATGATCTTAGTTTTTTATCTCGTTTTTATTTTGTAAGGTTTCTCTAGCCACCAAGAACCGTTCTCAGACTTTGTATCCAGATATCTTTTAATACATTGAGTATTTGCATTTGATTTCTTCGACAAACTTGTTTATCTTATTTTTATCTGTCTCATTATGCTTGATTCAATGATTTCTGTGTTTGCATCCTTGACTATGATTTTCGGATCTGAGTAGTGCGGTAGTTCTTGAGGATGAGATAGATTAGGTGGATGATCTTAGGATGTAGAGTGTTTAAGCTTTGATTGTATGATTCCCTTCTGGACTAAAGTTAGGATTACTAGTTTCTCTCTGATCAATTGGAACTAGGTTCGAGACATTTCCACACCCAAAAGGTGTTTGATAAAATGTCTGACCAACTAGTGCCAGAGACTTACGTTCCTAGCCTAAGAGATTAGTTGTCTAGGATGTTTGTTGACGTGAATGAACTTGTTTGTCATGCCTGCTCAACCACGTTTCTCTAGCGAGAGTTAGGTATGGAAGTGGTTGAGTCTGAGTAGCTTTTGCCAAGAGATTGGATTAGCTAAGTTGTGATGTTCATTGTTTAGGGATAGTTTGCTTGTGGTAAGTTAAACACTTTGTAGACTAGGATACTCCACCGACATCAATTACCCCATCCTTAGGACTTCTTTCTTTCTAAATTTTATTACATTCCTGGAACTGTTTTGTTTGTTCATGCTTAGAATCGTTTTTGGTTTCACTTATTCATTTTCGCTTATTTTCATGCATTATCGTTTCTAGTTCTGTGACTCATTTTCGTTTTAAATTTTGACCATTCTAGGACTGTTAGACAAACACTCTTTTTGAATTGGCTTGACTTGTGACTTCCTGATTGCATCTTGAGTGACTAGCATCATCCCATTTGGATTGACACCTTAAGTACTACAACTACATAAGGTTAATTGAACCTACTAGGATAGACACAAAAATCCTAGTATCAACATGTCTGGCAAGCAGCAATCTTTGAGCTTTGGAAGGAGACACACCAAAGGATGCATAAGGGAATGTCTCACACTGATCATTCTTTAACCTTTCAAATTGTGTGACAAACAAGACATCTACTTTTACAAGACAAGGTTCAAAAATGGGGCTCAAACATTCTCCAAACTTGGTTCCTTTCATGAGAGGCTTTCTCCTTCTTTTTCTTCTTCCTTTTCTCTCACATGTTTTACTATTTCTTCTTTGGGCCGATGCAGCTTAGGTTGTAGAAGTCACCTTTTCAATAAACCACAAAAGTTCTTTTTGTAGCTCTATCTTATTAACAGATATCCTTTTAACCAAAAAAAACATTTGCTAGCGCCAAGGGTTCTTTTGTTAGTTTCTTCTTTGCTAGCGCAAAGTTTATAAGTGTTCTTTTTTTACAACATTATTGTTTACATTTTTAAAACATTATCTTATGTATATACTCTCTCTGTTTCACAAAAAATGTTATTTTGATATAATGCATGCAAATTAAGAAAATTATCTAAATTTCTATTTTACCTTTTATAAATATACTATAATTTTTCTTTTTCTAATTAATTAGCTTAATTATAAAGATAAAAAAGAAAATTTAATCTTTAAAAGTACATTGAAAACATAAAAAGACACTCTTTTCGTAACAAAGAAGAAATGACATCAGGAGTATTATCTTATTAGGTATGTATATATATTAAAAAACCTGTTGTTACAAAGAGAAGAAAATCTCATACCAAACGCACAATATAACAAAAACACTAAACTTTTTTTTTTCCGAACAAACTAACAAAAACACTAACTAAAATACAAAAAAAAAACAACAAAGCAAACACCACACCAGACACGCAATGTAACTATAAAATCAAATAACCTCTGGCAATTACATTTTCATGTACTATGTACTGTGTAAAATATATACTTATACTTTCATGTGATTATTGTTATTTTCTTAGGCAAAGGGTAATTTCCCGGTTTTGTTGTTTTTGTTTTTTTCTTCCTGTATTTATACAAACAACTGAAGAAGAAGAAAAAAAGGCACAACATCACACAACTTTATTCCTTACTGACAATAATAATAAATAAAAGAACTTTTTTACTCACCAAGTAAAATATATACATCTTTATATATAATCCATCACAGCAACAACTTTAAACTCTATAAATCATCGAAATAAAGGAGCTCAATCTCGAGGTTTTTCATAAACTCAGCAATACGAAGTCAACTCCAGCGTTTAGCATCCGCGTTTAGGACAACCAAATTAAACAGCAGATCGGAGAAAAAGGCATGTAGAAAATACAAATACAAATTTGTATAATCACCGGTTACGTTTTGAGCAATTATGATGAGCTTTGCAATTCACATCATCGGAATCAATATCCGAAAACGACGAATAATCAGCTGCCAAAACCCTCCTGCTAAAGCTTCTACCACAGCCGCTGCAACCGCTTAATTTGCGTTTGGCGTTTAGGATGGCTCTCCATCCAATCGTACAAGGCTGTTTGATGCAGCACCAAAGAACGCAAAGAGGACAATAAACACATAAGCAACAAACATTAAACGCCACCTCCGACGAAGCCGTGACAGCTACGTTTGCGTTTGCGGTTTGGGATCTTTTTGAAGACAAAACAGAGATTTGTTTTCTTGCTCGGTCTTCTTCTTCCATTCTTCTAATAAGGAAGAGAGATAGTGTTCTTGAAGAAAAAAGATGAATGATTTTTAAAGAAGACGATTTAATAGTTTTATATTTATCACAAATATAATATATACTTCTGTCGCTTTACAAACTATATATTATTTTGTTTTGATAAATACAAAACTATATAAAATTGTAGATGGTTTTACGTGGAAACGCTGCCGACTTTAGCTGACATAAAACAAATAGGTATCTTATAAATCTCCATTTAAGACCTGTCGCTATTATCCCAATATTTGATATATACTTTCTTTATGAATCTTTCAAAGCCACATGAATTTCAAAAATAATTCACATAAATAAAAATTCGAATCTACAAAACCGTGGCCACAAAGTATACTTCACTTTTTAAGTTTAAACAAACAAAGAAAAAACAGGAAACTTAATTAGAGCACTTTTACTGATAAAAGTGAAAAACAACGTGCACTGATACATATCTAACTTTTTCTGTAGTGTTTATATATTGAGTTGGTTACTACTTACTAGAAATGGAATATATGCTTCTGCAAGCAACACCTTCTACCAGAGACAAGAATTTTATGACAATTTGGGTAACTCAATTGGCATGTTTAATTGATGTCAAAAAAAAAAAAAAAAAATGCAATGTTTAACACTTTTATACGTTACAGGGTACAGAACTATTGGACACAAACTTGGACTTTTGTTGTTGTTAAAATAATAGAAGTCGAAATCGAATATTTTTTTTTTAAGCAAAAAACAATAATATTATGTGAATAAGGAACCGAGTGTCACGTTTTGACAAAGCTAAGATAAAGTATGATAATAATAATAAGCTAAGATATGATAACATAATTAATCCTAGTCCTCTGAATAACCGAAGAGACATGTAGATTCTTATACCGAACCATTATTGGATAGTCAAAAAGACACGCCCATTCGTGGACAGAGATACTGAGAGAGATAGATAATACAAACCAAAAATAAGGTTGTACTTATAATCGTTCATGTAATCTTTGGGACGTAATTAATCTTGGCATGTAGTAATCTGTAAGTGCATAAATTCATAGAATCACCTTGCAATTCCTTAAATTTTTCAATGGATATGTCGCCATCATGTTGTCAAACTCTAGAGAAAAAAAAAT
Source organism: Camelina laxa (assembly GCA_024034495.1). Classification (NCBI taxonomy): domain Eukaryota; kingdom Viridiplantae; phylum Streptophyta; class Magnoliopsida; order Brassicales; family Brassicaceae; genus Camelina; species Camelina laxa. The sequence continues at coordinate 6,150,816 of CM043884.1, forward strand.
GTTGGAAATTGACTATATAAACTCCAAAAAAAAAAAAGGGTTGGACATAGTCCATAGACATGAGAAAATGATTATAAAATGTGTGGTATGCTAAAAATCAAAAGAGCAATAAATCATAAATAATTATTTATTCCAAAGGGAGAGGATATGCAGAGACTCAATGCGCAGTGAAGAATGTCAGATGCAATTATGTAGGAGTATTAGCGCGTGATGAGTAGAAGTATTTTGTATAATCGTTAATGTTTTCGATGTGATTGGAGCTTGATATTGCATGAGTTGAAATTTGTTAGCTCGCTAGCTAGTCTTATTTGAGTCTTTTTGCATGTGTTGGTTACAGAGGATGGATTGTGAATGGTTGACGCATGACTCATAGGGACAAAAACTGGTCAGATACTATGACCAAGGTGTGTTAGTGTTACCAATCAAATTTATTGAAATTTTTAGTCAAGGTACTGGCATCACGATCGTGACAAACATGACAACTACAGGCTAAGTCCGATCCGGAAGATCAGTTTTGTAGAATATATATTCCTCGACTAGTCCAAGCAATGCCCGAATAAAAAGCCCAAGAGTGAAGATATTCTATTTATAAATATGGACTTATTTTTTTCTTTTTCAAAATTGATGATAAGACAAATATATTAATATGTTCATTAACTGAACTATACTGTATATTAGACTTATAAATTCTTACAGAATTAAGGAGAACAACAAGTTTCCCAACATAAATTAAGAGCTACAACTATATATATAGAAAAACTCATATTCACGTAACTTATGTTAGAAATGTCGAGGGTATGATTGGGTTACGGCTGTAGCTTTAGGTAGTGATTGGTAACAATACCAAATGCGGATTTCAGAAAAAAAATTACAAAACCGCATATAGAACACCAATCACAATTGTTAACATGAATAAATATGCGTTTTTCTCATTTCAAAAAGTATATTGATTTGCGGTATTGTAGGCTAACAAGTATTGCCTATCAAATAAAAAAACTCACTTCATTTTGTAACATGTCTAAAGGTCTGAATGGTAACCGATGATTTAATAGTGCGGGACAAAAAATTTGTTAGTGTGGTACGGTTCAACTGCGGTACATGCGGGACAAATATATTTGCGGGACAAGTGCGGTTACTCCAAAATAAGCGGTACAAAATAATGTTTGATTGGTGAAAAAACTATTAGCGGTATTGATAATAAGAAATATATTTAAACATATGTTTTTCTTTAAATTTAAAAATTTATGTTTTAAAAAAAAGTAATTGAATTGAAAATAAATTTTTTTTTTTACTGTATATGTTTTTTTTAATACTTAAAAATGGAATACAAAATCTTTATTTATGTTTTTATTTATTTGATTACAAATTATTTACATGTATAATTTTTGTTTCTTAGTATAACTGTTTTTCAAATAATATAGAAATGTAACTTATTTGTAATAAATTTGCTGCAATGAAATCTATATTTTTTTAATTGTAAATATAGTTGTAGATACATTCTGTATGAAATTAATTAATCATAATTTAATAAAATAATTGAATTTAGTTTATTTAATTTCTATAAATCTGTTTTCAATTAGTAAAATATATTATGTTGACAAAAAAAACTAGTTATATTGTAACTTGAGAAGAAATAATGAAATAAGGTTTACAAAAAAAAAATCAAAATACAAATATAAAAATATGTCATTTATAAGAATTATTAACAATATAAATTAAAAAGACATCTATAATTTTTGTGAAAAAAAAATGAAAAAAAGACATCTAGAGTTTTTTTTAACAAAAAAAAGACATCTAAAGTTATTTATTAAAGGGTCAATTGGTGTGATAACCAAAAATACTAACAAAATTAAGAATATAGTACTATATTCAAAAAAATTAGGGAAATTGGAGGAGGGTAGTGTATAATTACTATTTTAGTGTTTTGGTGGCAATGGAGAGCTGGTGGCTGGAGGTAGCCGGCGGTGGTGGTTGGCAGAGGTGGGCGGAGGTAGGCGGCGGTGGTTTCCGGCAAAAGTTTTCCAGCGAAAGTTTTCCGGCGGAAGTTTTCCGGCGAAAGTTTCCGGCGGGCGGAGGTAAGCGGCAAAATACTACTGCTCTTTACTACTAATGTAATTATGGATACAATAATGATTTCACTCACTAGAATCACGACCGAAGATTTTGTATATGGAGACAATTATGATTCATCCTGTCGGCCCTTGTCATTAGATCAGTGGTTTCCGGCGGAGTTGGACGGTGGTTCCTGGCGAAGGTTTTTGGCGAATGTTTTGCCGGCGGAGGTTTCCGGCAGAGGTTCCCGGCGAAGGTTTCCGGCGGAAGTTTTTTGGCAGAGGTGGCCGGCGAAAGTGGCTAGCGGTGGTGGGCGGAGATGGTGAAGGTGGTGGTAAAGGGGGTAGGTAGGGGTGGTGGAAGGATAAAGTTGTATATAATGTAATTTATATGGTGTATATCACAGTTATATGGTTAGAGTAGTTAGGGATTTAGTTTTAGTTTTTTTTCTTGGTTAGTTTTGCCAATTTCCCTTTATTAAAACATGTGCTGGTTTAATTTTTTTTTTTTTTCCGGCAAATCAAACTTTCATTAATTTTAAAGAAAATTACAGACATTATACAGAATTATTGGAACACAATTTGGTTTTAAATTTGTTTTATTAGTCATAAATTGAATACAAAAGAAAAATCAATTTATTGCTTTAACCAGTGCGGAATTCATTGTACCGCTAGGTAATTGGTAGTTAGATAAGTGATGTGCGGTCCATTGGTTAATAGGTTGTTCCAAAAAACGCAACAGTGTTTTTTTTCCTTTTTTAAAAAACGCAAAAATTACAAAATTGACTTGAGTGGTGACAAAACGCGCATTTCAAAAAAAAAACTTAAAAACCGCATTTGTACCTGTCGCCATTCATGGCCTAATAACCAGCGGTTCATGAAATCCGCATCCACTCGATAACATATATATTTTTATAATAATAAATCTGTATATTTAGTTAAACATAAACACACAAAATAATATTCAGAAATATTATACACAATTTATCTCTCATACCATTTAAAGAAAAAATCATTTTTCTCATTTTTCTTTTAGTAGCCATTACTATTTAAAGTTTTTTTTCTAGTTAACTTTTTTTTATAAAACTTATTATTATTACATAAGAGCTTATGAATTTAAATGTGTAATTATGTAATTTAGTTATGTTTTAGCAATTTTAAAAAATATTTGATTTTAAATGTTACATTACTTATTTCAAAATTATATGATGTTTTCATAATTTTTATCCAACAATAAAAAATTTATAATATGTAAAATTCATTTTTTCTTTTTTACAAGTCATATATTTTATAGTTTACCGCAAATATTTTTTTACCAATCAAACATCATTTCATACCGCTTATTTTGCATTAACCGCACTTTTCCCGTAAATACATTTATTCCGCATGAACCGCAGTTGAATCGTACCGCACTGTCAAATCATTTGTCCCGCACAATCAAATCTGTTGTTACCATTCGGACCTTTAGATTTTTGACTGTAGATATGTAGCTGTAAATTTTTGTACATATTATAAAATGTATATGTAATTAATCAAAAAGAATATAGTAAAATGCAAAGAGTGGTGGGAGATGTTTGTAGTGCATCCTTTTCAAATGATTAAATGAATAGAGAGATAATATCTTTGAATGATTCAAAGCCTACCACACATTTGTGCAACCACATTTTTCCGCACATTTCAATCATTTAATCAATAAATACTCGAAACGTGTCACAAGGACAAATATAAATAGTATATATCATAAAAATGGTAAAGTTCTCTCTCTTTTTGTCCTTTTTTTCGTGTGCATGTGCAGCAAATTGTGCGTTGTTGTAATATTATTTGAAAAATCAGTTACGATGATACGCTCACACACTCCTCTATCACATGAGAATTGAGACATATGATATTCAAATCCCAAAGTCGAGCTGTTATGATTCTTGACAGAAGATGAAGAAGAGGCTGTTTATTATGATTCGTTTTGACTTGTTCCTCATCTAGCTATGGTATCGCTTTCCCTTGTAATATGATATATATCGTTTCAACTTAATTGTACTAATCAATCACGTGTTGGGGTTTCGTTTGAGATTCATATTCAGTTCAACTTTTTCTCCTCCAATCAAAGCCTAGATGTACAAAAAGCTGCTTGTTAATATGTAATTCCATTATTTTCATGGTAGGAAGCCACTACTTAAATCTTGTCTTCATGCTCAGTTAACTACTAGTCCTACACTATTTTTATGTACCCACGAACTATGTATTTGTCCAATGATTAAGAGAACCATATATACAAATTAACTCTATGTGTTAGTTTTGTGGTATCTGTTCCTAACCGAGGTTAGAGATCAGTTATTGTTATGTGCGTATACATTTAACAAATATACTCTTTGGATTAATCAATATTGTAAGTCTGGTATAATTCTATATTATATATATGGACTAGTATAGGTTTTGGTATGAGACATCCAAATTTTAAGTGTTCTTAAAAAGTGACTAGTATAGGTTTTGGTAAGATTATATTGATTGATCGATGTACCGAAAAAATTCACAATGAATCAATGTGATTAGAAAGCTTGAACACGAATATAAATTCGTAACTTTTCAATATTATATATATGCATGGTTCATATTTCTTATATAAGGTTTGTTGGTTAAGTAACATTAGTAATATATATGGTACGTACAAACGCGTCCAAAAAATTATAATATGGTACATACATTGGTACCTCTCGATGTGTGTTTGTGTGCAGGACGGTACTTAAAAAAAATAGTCAATGACTTGGTATGTCGTTCCTTTATTGGTTATCTATTTCATTCCTTTTAAGAAGAAACGTGGTCTCAATTTTTTTCCTATATATACACACCTTTTAGTTTTTACTCTACACACCAGCCTCTGTATATATACACTCTATTTCCACACACACATATATAATGTTCTTCCATCATATCTATAGTCTATAGATACTTATATATGCCTAGTCCATGTTGTTGTTTATAAAGTATATATAGTGGATGATTAAAAAAAAAAAAAAAAAAAAGAATGTATGTGTAGTGGAGGGTGATAGTGTGGTTGTTGACAGAAGATAGAGAGCACTGAGGATGCTATGCAAACAACCGTCAATGTTGATGGTGAGTCACAATAAAAAGAGAGAAGAGCTAGACCATCTGCATCTCCACTCCTATGTGCTCTCTATGCTTCTGTCATCACTCATCAGCTTGGTTTATTACTCTCTCCACTATCTGTATCTCTATACATTACATATATACATTACATATATGTGAGTATGCATCCTAATTACCTATACACCCAGATGTCTATGTGGTTATATTGCATTCTCATCTTTGTTCACGCTTATGCTAATTAACTAAATTCTAAATCTTCTTTCTTTTGTCGGAGAAAAGTGTATTTCTATTCTTTTTGATGTGTCTGATATCTTATTCTTCCAAGAATCAAGTTTCTGATCTGTTTGTTGGGGGTTGCATAGGTTCACTCACAATTATATATTCATAATTCATGTTAAATGTGGATATAGCAATGGCGGATCTAAAATTAACATGGGGCACATATTACTTTTTTTTATATATATTATTTCATATTTTAAAATTTTAAGTTCCTTATAAACTTTTCATTGATTTTTTACATTTTTGAAATATTAATTGAATCAAAAGTTGTAATCTACTGAATTTACTTGATATATTTATTATAAAATTTACATGTAGAAAATCAAATAAAGAAAGAAACAAATGCATTTTGATATATAAGTAAAAAAAAAAAAAAAAAAAGAAGGTAATTGATAACCAGTTAAAATGTAAGAAATATAAAATTGAGCATACAAAATAAAAATATAAAACATGGCATAAGAAATGAAAAACAAATGATATTGGAAATATGAAACATATCATCCCTAACATCTACTCGGACACTTGAATTGATCTAATAAGCTATAAGCCTATAACAAACAATAGTCATTTTTTCTTTTTTTGATAACTAGCATGGGGCACGTGCCCCACCTAGTCCCTCTTTGGATCCGCCCCTGGATATCAGCATGCATATATGACATGTAATGGGGGAAGTGCCTTATGAAGAAATGTTTTAGGACCCTTTTTTTTTTTTTGGGTCGAACGGCCCCATTAATATTATAATTAAGCAAGTTTGGGACACCAAATTTTTAATTTATATATCTATATTTTAAGTATATTTTGGTTAATGCCCTTTAAGTTTTACTTATTTAATTTTATTTTACAACATTAAACCCTAAAACAATTCTATAAACAACACTGTCAGAGAAACTCAAATACTAAACTTTCTTAAATTGATCAACGTTTATTACATTTCTTGCCATAGATACTTAACAACATCTATACATTCCAATTTTTCCAAAAACAACTCTATTCATCTCCTATTTATTAATAGAGAAACACTCACTTAAAAAAGCTGATGTGTCGTCGCCAGAGAGCTCAAGACACATTTAGCTATTTACCCTCATTTTGATTTATTATTTACATTTCTATGTCATTGTGTCTTTACTAAAAAATAATAAGAAAATAAATGTGTTATTCTTAAAAACTTTATCACATAACCTTTTTATTATTAATTAAGTTTAAATTTTATATATATTTTATATATTAGAAACAATGATTTATCAAAATGCATATTGGTTACTTGCGGATCTCACAAATTCAAGTAGATAGATGCAAAGACATTAATGGCTCAAAATATTTAAATCCATTACAAGATGGCTTAGCGGACGGGTTTGACCCGGTTAACAATTTAATTTAAATCATCGGGTTCATGAAATTTTAATTTTTTTTTTCACAGTTTTATCTGATTTGATAGCTCAAGATTTTGATAGATATCTAATCGATTACTAATTCGGTTCACATCCGATCTAGATCCGTCAATATGTCAATCTAAAATATTTGGTGAAACAATTACTATTTTAATTTTTTGTAAACTTGATGAATTAAAACCAAGATAAGTTTGCATTATAAATATTATACTAAATAGATATATTTCAAATTTAATATATCAAACAATTATTAAATTTCACCCCGTGCAACAGCATGGGTTATTACCTAGTTAAAACTTTAATCCATTAAATCTCCAAAACTTTTTATGGATGCTAAAATCTCTCAAATTTAAATGATATACAACAGATTTTCCATAACAAAAGTTTACAATATCCATAATTATATTAACATTACTAAATTTTTTAAACCGAAAATCCAATTATAAAATGTCACATTAAATATGTTGAAAACTCCCCATATAATTTGGTTTATTTTTTATTTTTTGAGGAATTACCAAAAAAATTAAAATTCTATTAATTATCATAAACTATATATATTGACATGGAAAAATTATAAACTATAAAAATATGCTAATTTGGTAAACCAATTAACATAATTAAACTTGATAAAAAACTTATTTTGATTTTTTTTATGCAAAAACTTATTTTGATTTTGGTGAGAATAATAAACTAACAAATAAATACAATATAAATTTTAAATTTTAAAGTTAAAAATATTGTCTCGCGGTGTACCGCTGGTTAAATCCTATTATGGTATATTGTTGGTAACTGTTTTGGGTTTTAGTGTTATTTTTATTGAGTTAATTATATTAAATACAATAGTATTATTTATGGATGATATTTTATGTAACAATATTTTAAAACTTAGTATTTTCATAGCTTAAATCCCCTATATAATAAAACGGAAGTACACAACTTTTTTGTAGACTATATAATTTTTATAAGTTGGTTACAAAATAGGTTATAGATTATATAGGTAGGTTACAAAAAAATGTTATAGATTAATTAGTCAATCTGTGGGCTATATGAATACACTTAAAAAATATCTCAAAGAATCCTCTTGAAAAGAATAATAAAATCTTTAATTTTCATATATTGTTACAAAATATATATGTTAGACATAAAAATATATTGTTAGACGTAAAAAAGAATAAAATCTTGGCAATTTATCACACTTAATCGTGATTCCGAAATCTTATTGTGTAGTTGAAAATAAAATCTTACGTAAACACGAGTCATATTAAAAAACTTTCACCAAACATGTTCAAAAATTAAAATAAAAACAAACAACAAACATAAACATTTATCATACATAAAATTACAAAATTCACAATATAAAACTTACAAATTAGGTGTTTTATTCACAATAAAATATAATTCATTTATAAAATAAGTGTTCATCCAAAAAAAAATTTTAAAAACAATCATAGAAATTATATTTTATTCTATAAATTATAATTTAAATTAAAGAAATTTCATCCCGTGCTCTATTACGAGTCCTAATTTAGGTATTTTGTAAAATGAAGAACACGCGCACACACACTGACACAAATTTGACGAATATTTGAATTAATTCAGTTTTGTTGCTTTTCTTAGAAAAAGATTCTACAAAATTTGTAGCACAATCAGCGACAGGAAAAAAAATTGGAAATGTAAAATAAAATATATTCATCGTGTAGCTCATTTGTTTCATGATCTTGAGTTCTTTGATCCTTAATATCAACCGGGAAATATGAAAAAAAAAAAAAAAAAAAACACATCTCAACCGGAAAATACCGATAATTTCAATTATCCGGTTCGAAAAATTTGGGCCGTAATAATGGGCCACGAATTCACAGCACCATATCGCATATTCGGAACGTGCCAATAACTCACGCGCTAGTGGCAGTTTTGTATTTTCCTCAGTTCACTCACTTCAACGGAAACCCAAAATCAGAAATCCCCAAATCGGAGAGAAGAAGGTAACAACACTTTTGATCATCTTATCTTCAGACTTCAAGAAGAAGATAGATTCTTCGCTTGTATCTTTCTTCGTAATGCGATGTGCGAAGTGAAAGAATATGCCAAATATTCTTATTCAGTTTTGTAGCAGAGATATATTAATTGCTGTAATCTAGGAAGATCTCACACTGTGTTGTAACTAAACATCTCTTTATATATACTCTAGTAAGTATGATGAATAGATCTAAGAGAATTATTCAGACTTTCACGAAGACCTCGATTCTCACTTCAATTTCTCGATTTCTTGAAGCGATCGGCGAGTGATGGCGGTGGACGGTGACGGTGCGGCGGAGGAGGAGACGGAGATGCCTAGGCTGTGGCTGAGTCAGTTTCCTAACAACGAGCACGTTTCTGATAACTACGAAGATATGGATTTGGAATATAGCTCAATCGTATTAAGATCGTTAGAGAAGTACTTGCCGATGGAAATGCTCAAGGCGGAGAGAATATTGAAGTACTTTTTCATGTCAGATATTTTGGAGAAGTACATTACCTACGGAGATCTTACCATGGTAATGGCTACTTTTGATTTCTTTCGTCACCAATCTGTGAAATTGAGATTGCTTCTGAAGTTCTTAAGATGGTGATTCTTGTTAGGTTCTTGAAATTACCAAGTTCTTGTATTAGAGAACGCTCTTTAGATTTTGGTTAGGTGATTGATGAAAGCACGTTAGTCTTAACCCTAGAGTTTCTCAGAATAGTTTCCATGTGTATCTAATAATGCCACAGGCTAAAAATCGCAAGGAATATAGGGAGAACATAAAATCCAATTATCTGGTGAGATAAGTCTTTTGCTCTTTTTTTTTTATGTACATTTTGTTTTCTTCTTCATGCCAAAGTTTTAAAAATGTTTCCTTTTTCTGCAGCCACGTTTCAGGGAGTTGTATCATTTTGATCCCAATATGTTTTTGCTTCACTCTTTCCGGAATGCGATCAGTTAAAACACAGAGGAAAGCTTCAGACGCATCATATCTGAACCGTTTCCAGGTGTTTACGTCTTTCAAATGTTTCAGCCTGACTTCATTCAGATATTGCTAAAAGAGGTCATAACCCGTCATCTTGCCACTTATTCTCTGCTGCTGTGCTCTTACCTTTTTTGTTGTTTGTTCATTTCCTGCTTTTTGATTAATCAGGTAGATAATTTCAGATTATGGACATTTAGGACAAATTTAAAGATCAGGAAACCAACCTACAAGACTATACACGGTGTTGTGCTTGACGACTTTGGCCTGAGTATCATGCTTAACAAACTCATGCAGGATTTTATCTTTCCTCTTTGCAAAGGCAAGTCAATATTTGACTTAAAATGCATTCAAACGTGACTTTTATTGGTTAAGCAGATCTAATAAAATACAGTAACACTAAACTTCACTCTGCTGTTCTGCAGTATTCTTTCCTGACGTGTGTGGAGAAATGTTTGACTCTCACCACGGGTTTGTTGTTGAATATGGTGAAAATAGGAATGTTTCTGAGTTAGGTGAGTCCCCTTGATTTTCTGCTATTACTTTGCAGCAATGATTCTTAAAAAGATTTTAACAGGACCATGCCATATTTCCTGAAATATAAACATATCCTGTGATACTTAAGCTGCTTTGAGAAAACGAGAGTGTGAAGTCTTCATTAGCATATAGCAAACATAAATTTGGTTTGCTATTAAATTTTTGAAGTAATGATCTACTAAATCTGCAGGCTGTCAGATAGATGATTCAGAGATAACATTGAATGTTTGTTTGGGTAAACAATTTGAGGGAGGGGATTTATGTTTCAGAGGCACACGATGCAAGAAACATGCGAGAGCAGATGCACATCCAGAGGTATGTGAGTCCTTTTGAGGACCCTTTTTCTATATCCTATCACATTCCAATATTCTGTAAATGGCAAATGTATGATTATTAAAGTAAACAACTGTTTCTCACTGAAGCAGGAAATCTTTGATTACCGTCAAATACCTGGTCAAGCTATACTTTACCGTGGCTGCCACCGCAATGGTGCCAGAGCCACAACATCTGGTTCTCGGTTCAATATGAGTCTTTGGTGCAAAAGGTAAGCAATATTGAAGCTTGTCTCAGGACTTCAGATCACAATTGAATCACGTATTCTTTTCTTTTTTTGTTTACCTTTGCAGCTCATTTTTTAGAGAGATGGAAACTTATCAGAAGGAATTCTCAGACTGGTGCGGTCAATGTGCCCATGAAACAAAAGAAAAGGAAAGCCAGATTCTTGCTGCCAAAACAAAGGTTAAAACAAAAAGACATGATTGTGCAAAAGTGTATAAGATGCTTTTGATCTGAGCATGGTTATGAACCTATGGTCCTTACTGCAGGAGATGATTAGAATAGAGAGTGGAGCCAAAAGATCGACTGATGAGCCGTGGCGTGTCTACGTTAGGCGTTCAAAGAAATGAAGTAGCAGAGTGTGAAGAAAAGAAGTGAAGCTAGATAAAGAAGAGTGGAAGGTGAGTAAAAGAGTAGAACAGAGAAAGCTGAGTTGGCAAACAAGAGTAGGTTGAGTCGAGTCAGTTAGAGAACTCACAGAGTCACAGGTCGATAAATGTAAAGAGTTTGGCTCTCGTCAAACCAGTGCAGTACGAAGTTGTATTTTCGTGAATCTGGCGACACTTTGGATGGAAAAGCATACAATTGGTAATTGGTATAGAACAAAGTATATACAATTGGTAATCAATCTGTTAAGCCATGAAGTGTATTTGGTTTGCCGTTTGACTCTTTACTTCCAAAACTGAGTATATTAGAGGTCAAATAGGTCTTTGTATCTTGAATCTTCTTGACTTTGAGAATACTATGTACATGGAACTACCTATATATAATATAGATCTGACTGCTTTTTTTTTTTCTGTGTGTGTGTGGTTGTTGTGTTGCTCTACAAAAGTCTCCCTAACATTTGACATGTTACTAACAGGAAATATTTTTATGTTATATGTAAAGATAGTTGGATACTATATCTATAGGCATTGAATGGGGTTCGCTGTAATTTTATTTATTCATAAATACAGAGAAATTTTTTGACATCGGTGGATGTTGAGTAGTTATCGATTCCTTGTTCTGATGGCCATAGACTCAAAACTTAACGCGAACACAGAGTATCTCCAAAACGCTTTGTCCATGGAAGCTCACATAAAGAGTTGTTCAACAAGAACGTACCAGTGTAAGCTACGATGATGTTAGTCTTGAGTATTTTTCTTTGAAATATATACGCTATTTTTATATTAGGCCCGAAACATAATTGGGCCGATAATTGGGCCTAGAGTTGACACAAATATAACGCGTGCGTGGGACATTTTTATAAATAGAAATTATCGGGGGGAAAAAGAAAGGGGTCCCAAAAAGAAAACACTAAACTGCAACGGAAACTCAAAATCAGAATCCCCAAATTAAAAAGAAGCTTCGACTGGAGGTTCGTAAGCGAAAGCTACGATGGTGGGCGGTGGTGACGGAACTGGTGGAGGTAGACACTCTGAACCATCGGTGAACAAGTCGGAGGCGTCGGAAGAGATGCCTATCCCGAGGCTGAGTCTTGTTCCTAACAACGAGGAAGTTTCTTCTGATAGCTACGACGATCCGAAACTGGTATATAGCTCAATCGTACTAAGATCGCTAGAGAAGTACTTGCCGCCGGAGATTCTCGAGTTGAACAGAAACGAGAAGATCAAATACATGTCAGACGTTTTGCGCAAGTACATTTCACCCGAAGATTGTTACAAAGTAACTAAATGCTCTCTCTTTCAACTTCTGATTTCTTTCTTTTTCTTAGATCCCAATCTTTGAAATCGGATTCCGAATTGATTCTTCATCTGATCTTTAGATTTGTCTTTAGAATCTGGTTAGTGATGGTTATGAAGAAGCACGTTTCGATTATGAACAAATCATATCTGTGAAAATTGAAATTGCTTCTTACAGTTCGCGATTAGGTTCTTGAAATTAAGAAGTTTACCAAACTGATAGGAATCAGAGAATGATCTTTAGCTTGTTTCTTTCTTGTGAAACACATTAATTCTGGTTACATGAATGTATAATGTCCCAGGCTCAATCGCGCAAGAACTATATGGAGAATATAATATCCAGTTATGAGGTAATGCTATGAAGCCTTTGCTCGTCTTTTGTTTTTGGTTTTCTTGAATTTCTCTTAATGCAAATGTTTCCTTTTCTGCAGCCATGTTACAGGGGGTGGTCTAATTTTGATCCCAAATTGTTTTTGCTTCCCTCTTTCCTTGAGGCGATCAGCGTTAACACAGAGGCAAGCTTCAGACGCATCATTTCTCAACCGTATCCCAGTGTTTTCGTCTTTGAAATGTTTCAGCCTGTCTTCTTTGAGAAATTGATCGTTGAGGTAATAATAACCCCATCATCTTGCCTGCCACTTTATCCTCTTTGTGTTATTCATTTGCTACTTTTTTGATTTATCAGGCAGAAACTTTCAGAAAGTGGGCTCAAGAGAAAAATTACCGGATCAGGAGACCCAACAACACGGGTAATTACGGTGTTGTGCTTGACGACTTTGGCCTGGATATCATGCTTAACAAACTCATGCAGGATTTTATCTTTCCTCTTTGCAAAGGCAAGTCAATATTTACTTTTTGCATTCAAACGTGACTTTTATTGGTTAAGCAAATCTAATAAAAACCACAGTAACGCTGAACTTCACTCTATATTGTTTTGCAGTATTCTTCCATGAATTGCGTGGAGCAATGTTAGACTCTCACTATGGATTTTTTAATGAATATGGTCATGAGAGGGATCCTGAATTAGGTGAGTCTCTTTGATTTTCTGCAATTACTTTGCAACAATGATTCTGCAATGTACAATCTTTCCTGAAGTGCAAACATACTCTAAGAGAAAACCAGAGTGAATTCTTTAATACCAAACATGAATCTGGTTTAGTATAAGGATTTTCTTTATGAACCTTTATATCAAAGTTCTTGTGATTGACTGGTCTCTTTTGAAGTATGTCTATGTTTTTTTCAGTTGATTATCTTAGGTACATTTGCAGTGTGTCTGTGTCACTCTTAGTTGGAAAAATATGAATGTGTACCATTTTTAGGAAGAGAGGAAACAGAATAACATGGAAAAGTCAGCTATTGGGGTTGTTACATGATGGATTAAAGTGCTTATATATATGACTAATCTCTGGGAAAATCGTCTGGGACAGAAGACTAGTGACTATTTATTTGGGCAATGTATTCTTCCTTTTGTTATTCTGTGTTCAACTGATCAGTAACTAGTGCACTGATTTTCTTTTATAAAATATGCAGGCTCACATGTTGATGATTCAGAAATTACATTGAATGTTTGCTTGAAGAAACAACTTGTGGGAGGGGAAATAGTCTTCGGAGGCACACGATGCATAAAACATCTGCGGACAAAGTATAAGGCAGAGGTATGTGTCCTTTTGATGAGGAGCTTTTTTCATTGTTGTCCTAATACATTCCAGTATTTCGTAAATGGCAAAATGTTTTAAGTAATAAAGGAAACAACTATTTCTCACTGAAACAGGAAGTGTTTCATTACACTCACAAACCGGGTCAAGCTATACTTCACCGTGGCCGCCACCGCCATAATCCTGAAGCCACAACAGCACCTCGTTACCGGGCCAATATGATTCTTTATTGCCGAAGGTAAGCAATCTTGAAGCTTGCCTCAGGTTTTTAAGATCACAGCTGAATCACAATTTCTTCTGCTTTCCATTGCAGCTCTTTGTTTAGAGTGATAGAAACTTACCAGAAGGACTTCTTCTCAGACTTGTGCGGTCAATGTGCCCAAGAATCAAAATTTAAGGAAAGCCAGTTTCTTGTTAACAGAAGAGAGGTTAAAACAAAGAGACGATGATTTTGCTCAAGCTTATTAGAAGATGTTTGAGCATGGTTATGAACTGAACCGATGGGCGTCCTTATTGCAGGAGATGATCAGAATAGAGGATGGAGCCAATACTCGCTGAAACATAATACAGCTTACAGTTGGTCAAGCCCTGAGGTATATATGCTTGGGCATATGACTCTATATACTTTCAAAAACTGAATATATGTAGAATCATTTGAGGTAAATAGTTCTGTGTATCTTGAATCTTCTCGACTCTCACATTACTTAGGCACATGTATTTTACCTGTACAATGAATAGAACCATTTAATATAGATCTGATTGGTTTTTTTTTTTCTTTGTGTTGTGCTGTTCTATGAAAGACATATTAGTTGCATGATTTAAGGCCTTTTTTTTTGTGGTCTCTGTTGCGATAATGTTAACATGTTAAAAGCTTTTACACAAGAACATGTTTTGCTAAAAAAAAAAAATCAAAACTGGTCAAGCTTCAGTTAAATAAATTTAGCTAAATTTCTAAATGTCATACAGTTTATAGAAATCGTATTTTCAGAAAATGTCATGCCAAATTTCGTGAATAATGACATGTTTTCGCTTATTATAAAACATAAATTTTGCCTCAGACGCATAAGCAGATTATGAAAGCCTTTTCAAAGTAAATGATGTTTTGTATTTCCAATATACAAATTTATGTTTAAATCATTTTCGTCGTTTAATACTATATATAGTGTCAAAATTATTATGCGTACCGAGAAAACATTTTTTTATATCTTAAATAGAGAGTATGATTTTTCAATTTTTTTTTTACTATTATAAGTTTATAACAACTAACATGTTTATATGCCAAAAAAATAGTAATTAACATAATTCTTAATGTCCTTGTAACACTATAATTAATCAAAAAAAATTCTCAAAAAAAAAACACTATAATTAATCCCTCTATGTATAAATATTTTGGGGATATATTAAGAAATTTGAGATAGTAGATACTAACACTTATAATTGTTATTAGAAGTGTTTTTTTTTTCCTAAATATCTAGTTTATTAAATGTATGTTAGGGATTAGGATTTCATATTTAAGATTTCGTTTTGTTAAGGTGTTCTATTATAAATCAGATATCCACATAAAAAAATGGTGTTTCAAAATAAAATAAATTGTTATTAAAAATTTACACTTCACTTTATAATTAAAAATAAATAAATAAATTTGTTTTGACACAATTTACAAACGATTGGTCACACAACATTTTCATTTATCTAATTTATCTTCTTATTGCCACTAAAATTATTCACTTATCAAAGAAAGACAAACAAGTTTAACTTAAGACAAGAGGTCTATAAGTTTTATAGGTTTCTTTCTAAGAAATGTTCTTGACAAAAATGATTGATATTACTATATACTAGAATGTCGGCCCGTGCGTTGCCGCACGGGAAAGTGAAAACTTGAAATGATTAACATTGTTAATTTCATATTTTGAGTAAAAATTTTGCGATAATTTTTTAACTATATAATATAAAAGTCAAAATAATGACTAATTAAGATGAATTAACCAAATTAGTTAAATAAAATATTTGTTGTATATATAAAAATAAAAAATCGATTCAGTGGCAATAAGAGAATAATGTTAAAGATATAAAAATCTAGGTTTACTGAATTATATTCAGATAATCAATTTTGAAAAATATTTACATAAAATAAAAATTTAACTCATTGTTCTATCAAAATTTATAAAAAGTAATAAGAGAATCAGGGAGAAATAGCTCATAGCTGCAACTGCAACCAACCAAATTGCCAAAAAAAATAGATCTATGAAAAATTAGAAATCACAATTAATTACCTAAATTAATACTTGAAAGAGATGATCAATACGGTCAGATGGAAAACGACACCAAACAAAAGTTAGATGAATGAGTCAATAAATAAAACAATCCAATTTTTAAAACAAAGATGAGTGAATCAATGTTAATTAATAAATTATAAGAAAATAATAGTCAGAATTTTTAAATTTGAAGGTGTTAAACAATATTCAAATAACAAAAACTCTTTTCAAGGTCCATAAATAGAGATATATATATATATATATATATATATATAAATAAAGAGGTGTGAAGCAAAAATATGTGAAAACTAACAAATGTGAACATTGAAAGCTGTGAATACGACGAAGAAATACAATTGTTGGATCAAAATATTGCAACTTTTAAGATTATTAACAAATATAAACAGTTAGATGAGCTAATAAAAACAATCTCATCCGTTATATTTAAATTACCCTTAAAAGTGAGTTTCTATAATATATAAACATATAAATCTATGATTTTATTTATTAACTTGTAAGTTTAAAAAATATTCAGAAAAAATAATTTTGAAACTTTTTTTTTGTATTCCATAAAAGTTTATACATAATAATAAGCAAAGAAGTGTAAAATATAAAGGTGTAAAACATAGAGATGTGAAAAATGTGCAAAAATTAATATGTGCGATTTTTGTAAGATGGGGGTACGACGAAGAGATGCAAAAATATGAAAATAAAGACGTGTGAAACAAAAAGGTGTGAAACAAAAGAGTGCGAAAACTAACAAATGAAAACATTAAAATCAAGGGGTACGACGAAGAAACACAATTGTTGGATCAAAACACTGCAACTTTATATAAACAAAGAGGTCTAAAACAAAAAGGTGTGAAAACTAACAGGTGCCTACATGGAAAGTTGGGGGTGGGATGAAGAAACACAATTGTTGAATCAAGTCTATGCAACTTTTGAGATCAATAACAAAGGGTGAGATCATTAATAATACTTAAATAACAAAAACTCTTTTCAAAATCCATAAAAATCTGTATATATATAAAAACAAAGAGGTGTGAAACAAAAAAGTGCGAAAACTAACAAGTGCAACCATTGAAAGCTAGGGGTACGACGAAAAAACACAATTGTTGGATCAAAACATTGCAACTTTATATAAACAAAGAGGTGTAAAACAAATGGGTGTGAAAACTAACGGGTGCTAACATAGAAAGTTGGGAGTGCAACGAAGAAACACAATTGTTGGACATAAACTTTGCAACTTTTGATATCATTAACAAAGGGTGAGATCATTAATAATACTCAAATGACAAAAACTCTTTTCAAAATCCATAAAAATTTGTATCTATATAAAAACAAAGAGTGTGAAAACAAAGAGGTGTGAAACAAAAAGGTGCAAAAACTAACAAGTGCAACCATTGAAAGCTAGGGCTACGAAGAAACACAATTGTTGGATCAAAACATTGCAATTTTATATAAACAAAGAGGTGTAAAAAAAAAAGGTGTGAAAACTAACGGGTTCCAACATGGAAAGATGGGGGTGCAACGAAGAAACACAATTGTTGGACCGAAACTTTGCAACTTTTGAGATCATTAACAAAGGGTGAGATTATTAATAATACTCAAATAACAAACACTATTTTCAAAGTCCATAAAAATCTGTATACATATAAAAACAAAGATTGTGAAACAAAAAGGTGTGAAACAAAAATGTGCAAAAACTAACAAGTGCAACCATTGAAAGCTATGGGTACGACGAAGAAACACAATTGTTGGATCAAAACATTGCAACTTTATATAAACAAAGAGGTGTAAAATGGTGTGAAACTAACGGGTGTGAACATGGAAAGTTGGGGGTGCAACGAAGAAACACAATTGTTGGACCGCAACTTTGCAACTTTTAAGATCATTAACAAAGGGTGAGATCATTAATAATACTCAAAGAACAAAAGCTCTTTTCAATAAAAATATGTATATATATGTAAACAAAGAGGTGTGAAAATATAGAGGTGTGAAACAAAAAGATGTAAAAATTAATAGGTGCGATTTTTAAAAGATAGGGGTACGACGAAGAAACACGATTATTAGAAGAAAAAAAACTTGCAACTGTTGGGATAATTAATAATTCTAAATCGTTAGATGAGATAATAGAAACAATCTCATCCATTAGATTAAAGTTGACCCTCAAATTTCATAAAATTCTACTTCAAAACTGAAACTATGAAAATTTAGATATTTGCATTTTTTTAACGAAAGAAATTTTAGAAGAAACTATTCATTGACACACTATTTTACTCTTGCTACGTCGTCATACTAATTACAATGCATAGCATTATTTTACTCATGCTACGTTTTAAATGATAAAGAAAAAAATCATTTGAGACAGAACTTCCTATAATTGTATTGTAAAAAAACTTCTCATCAAAAATTAAAATGAACAGGCCCAATATTTAAAAAATTACGCCCCTTTGTTACGCCCCTTTGTACTATAGATACATGTCCTTTTGTTAGTCTATTTAACTTGAAGAAATTAAATGTAAGTGCTATCTTGAGTAAATAATTAAATGTAATTGCTATCTTGAATGAATTATCTAACCGACAACATAAAGACAAACAAAGTACTTAAGAAGAACCAAACTTTTCGTTAATCTATAATCTAATATATGAGAACAAACGGTGGACGGAACAAAACCAATTTTTTGGAATGGACACTAACTTGTTAGTTCATAAAATACCTTGATATAGATATTGATGCAGTTTAATTTAAAAACACTCCAATAAAAAAGTTATTTGTTTTATTTTTTTACTTTTAAAAATACTCTAAAAACAATAAATTTGAAACTTTTTTTTGTAGTCCATAAAAGTTTATATATAATAAACAAAGATGTGTAAAATATAAATATGTAAAACATATAGGTGTAAAACATTGAGGTGTGAAACAAAAAGGTGCAACAATAAAAATGTGCAATTCTAAAAAAATGGGGGTACGACGAAGAGATGCAAAAGTGAAAAGGTGCGATAAAAGGTGGAGGTACGACGAAGAGATGCAAAAATATAAAGGAGCAATTTTTGAAAGACGGGGGTGCGACGAAAAGAAACGATTTGAGAGAAAAAGCTTGCAACTGTTGGGATCATTAATAAGTTTCAACCGTTAGATGAAATAACAGAACCAATCTCAGCCGTTGGATTTAAGATGACACAAAAAAGTGGTTTTGCTATTATATATAGACTTTTAAAAATACTCTAAAAACAATAAATTTGAAACTTGTTTATGTAGTCCATAAAAGTTTATATATAACAAACAAAGAGGTGTAAAATATAAATGTGTAAAACATAGAGGTATAAAACATTGAAGTGTGAAACAAAAAAGTGCAACAATAAAAATATACAATTCTAAAAAGATGGGGGTACGACGAAGAGGTACAAAAGTGAAAAAGTGCGAGAAAAGATGGAGGTACGACGAAGAGATGCAAAAATTAAAAGGTGCAATTTTTGAAAGATGGGGGTGCGACGAAAAGATGCAAAAGTGAAAAGGTGCGATAAAAGATGGAGGTACGAGGAAGAGATGCAAAAATTAAAAGGTGCAATTTTTGAAAGATGGGGGTGCGACGAAAAGAAACGATTTGAGAGAAAAAGCTTGCAACTGTTGGAATCATTAATAAGTTTCAACCGTTAGATGAAATAATAGAATCATCTCAGCCGTTGGATTAAATATGACGAAAAGAAACGATTTGAGAGAAAAAGCTTGCAACTGTTGGAATCATTAATAAGTTTCAACCGTTAGATGAAATAATAGAATCATCTCAGCCGTTAGATTAAATATGACACAAAAAAGTGGGTTTGCTATTATATAATGATGGACATCTGCATGCATATATGCCACTCCATCCTTAGACATTTTGAAATATCTACCAATTTTAATGGTTTGATAAGAAACCAATAAGTTGGTCTTACTCTTTATAGAGTTTTTTTTTTTTTTTTTTTTTTTTCTTATATAGAGTTATAGTATATTCTTAAACGAAAATAAAAAAATCACTTTACTGCAATGTTTTTAACCAGCTGTCCAGCCACAAAATATTCTCCATCATTCAACAAAATTCAAAAGAAACAAAATGTATCCATTCTTTTTTTCTCTTCTTTCCATGTTGGTGATGTCGCTACTAGGCCTAGGCAAAAAAACCGGACCCGAAAATCCGAATCGGAACCGACTTGAAAATATGGACTCGAATCCGAATCCGGAACCGGTAGAATACTCTATTGGGTCCTAATCTCCTAAATCTGAAGAACCGGAACCGAATCTGGAACCGAACCGAAAACCGAATGGGTACCCAACATACTCGAAATAAAATCATATATAGAGAATATTAGTTATATATATATATTTTTTATAACATAGTTATTCAAAGTTACAATTTAAAATTCAAAAATATTATTTTTCCTAGAGCAAAATAATGAAAATACTCAAAATAACCAAAATTATATTGAAATGTTTAGCTATAATTTTTTAAAAAATTAACCAATTTAAAAAAATATTATTTTTAAAAATTTATTTTAATATTTAACATTAAAATTTCCGGGTAATCAGGTAAAATTCAGGTTTTTTGGGTTAAATTCGGGTAATCGGGTAAAAAATACCCGACCCCGAATGATATCCGATTTTTTCGGATATTTATAGGTTCTGAAATTTTAGACCCGAACCGACCCGAACCCGGTAAGACCCGAACCGATATTTTCTGTTTACCCTAATAGGTCCTAAACTCCTTGACCCGAAAAACTTGAACCCAATCGGTTCCTACCCGACCCGACCCGAGTATCCCGAATGCCCATGGCTAGTCGCTACTAACCGGGAAATACCGATAATTTTTCAAGTGTCCGGTTCGAAACAGATTTGGGCCGTGTTAATGGTTCGAAATGCGCCGGGTAAAACACGTGCGAGTGGCAGTTTGTAATTTACACAGTTCCTCCTAACTTCTCAACGGAAACCCAAAAATCAGAAATCCCCAAATCGAAGAAGAAGAAGAAGAAGAAGAAGAAGGTAAACACTTTGATCTTCAAGAAGAAGATAGATTCTTCATTTTGTATCTTTCGTAATGGGATGTGTGAAGACCTTTTATTCTCACTTCAATTTCTCGTTTCTTGAAGCGATCGGCGAGTGATGGCGGTGGACGGTGACGGAGGTGGAGATTCTCAACCATCGGTGAACACTACGGCGGAGAAAAAGAAAGAGATGCCTATCCCGAGGCTGAGTCTGGTTCCTAATAACGAGTACGTTTCTGATAGCTACGACGATCCGAATCTGGTGTATAGTTCTTGCGTATTAAGATCGCTAGAGAAGTACTTGCCGCCGGAAATGTTCACGGCGAACAGCAATGAGAAGGCCAAAATCATGTCAGACATTTTGCGCAAGTACTTCTCCAAAGTAATGGCTTTTTTCTTTTTTATTTTTAATATTTTATCTGTGAAATCGGAATCGGATTTGATTCTTGATACGACTCAGAGAATGGCTTAAGCTTTTTATTATGAACACATAGAATCTGGTTTGATGGTGATGAAGCACGTTAGATTGATTACAAATAAATCATATCTGTGAAATTGAGATTGCTTCTGAAGTTAGAGTGTGATTCTTGATAGTTTCATGTCTATATAATGTTCCAGGCTAAACGGCAGAAGATGATATCCAATTATCAGGTGAGAAGAGAAGCCTTGGCTCGTCTTTTTTTTTAAAAAAAATTTGTTTTCTAAGACTTCTTCATGCCAAAGTTTGAAATGTTTCCTTTTCTACAGCCATGTTTCAGGGGTTGGTATGATATTGATCCCAAATTGTTTTTGCTTCCCTCTTTCCTTGAGGCGATCAGCGTTAACACAGAGGCAAGCTTCAGACGCATCATTTCTGAACCGCACCCCAGTGTTTTTGTCTTTCAAATGTTTCAGCCTGACTTCTATGAGACAGTGATAGCAGAGGTAATAACATAACCCATCATCGAACCACGTATCATCTTTACCTCTTTGTATTATTCATTTCTTGCTGTTTGATTTTATCAGGTAGAAAATATCAGAAAGTGGGCTCAGGAGACAAATTTCCCGATCAGGAGACCCAACAACATGAGTAAACACGGTGTTGTGTTGGACCACTTTGGCCTGGATATCTTTCTTAAAAAACTCATCCAGGATTTTATCTTTCCTCTTTGCAAAGGCAAGTGAATATTTGACTAAAATGCATCCAAACGACTTTTATTGTTTTAGCAGAAACACTAAACTTCACTCTGTTGTTTTGGCAGTATTCTTCCCTGAAGTATGTGGAGCAATGTTTGACTCTCACCATGGATTTTTTGTTGAAATTGGCGAAGATAGGGATCCTGCATTAGGTGAGTCCCCTTGATTTTCTCTAATTATTTTGCAACACCGATTCTGCAAATATTCTCTCAAGACCGTAAGATCTTTCTTGAACTGCAAATATATCCTCTGATACCTAAGCTGCTTATAGAAAACCGGAGTGAGTTCTTTAATAGAAAACGTAAATCAGGTTTAGTAAAAGGAATTAAGGATTTTCTCTGTAAACCATTTCATCAAAGTTCTGGTGGGTATGGTCTCTTTTGTAGTGTGTCGATATTTGTTGAATTGATTATGTGATGTACATTTGCAGTGTGTCTATGTTACTCTTCTTTGGAAAAAATATCAATGTGTTCATTTTTTGGAAGAGTGGAAATAGAATAGCACGGAAAAGGCATCTATTGGATCTGTTTCATGATGGGTTAAAGTGCTTATATTTAAGACTATTCTCTGGGAAAATCGTCGGGAACAGAATACTAGTGACTATTTCTTTGAGCAATGGATGCTTCTTTTTGTTATTCTGTGTTTCAACTCAGTAATTAGTGCACTGATTTTATTTTATAAAATATGCAGGCTTACATATGGATCTTTCAGAAATTACATTGAATGTTTGCTTGAAAAAACAATTTGAGGGAGGGGAAATAATCTTTGGAGGCACACGATGCAAAAAACATAAGAAGACAAAGTTCAAGGATGAGGTATGTATGTGTCCTTTTGAGGAGCTTTTTTATTTGTTGTCCTAATACATTCCAGTATTTCGTAAATGGCAAAATGTTTAAGTAATAAAGGAAACAACTATATCTCATGGAAGCAGGAAATTTTTCGTTACTCTCATATACCGGGTCAAGCTATTCTTCACCGTGGCCGCCACTGCCATGGTGCCAATACCACAAGAACAACTTGTCATCGGGCCAATATGATTCTTTGTTGTAATAGGTAAGCAATCTTGAAGCTTTGCTCAGGATTTCAGATCACAATTGAATCACAATTTCTTCTGCTTTTCCCATTGCAGCTCTTTGTTTAGAGAGATGGAAACTTATCAGAAGGACTTCTCAGACTGGTGCGGTCAATGTGCCCATGAAACGAAAGTAAAGGAAAGCCAGATTCTTGCTGCTAGAAGAGAGGTCAAAACAAAAAGACGATGATTTTGCTCAAGCTTATTATAAGATGTTTGGTTTGAGCACGGTTATGAACTGAACCGATGGGCGTCCTTATTGCAGGAGATGATTAGAATAGAGGATGGAGCCAAAAGATCGACTGATAAGCCGTGGCGTGTCTATGTTAGGCGTTCAAAGAAATGAAGAAGCAGAGTGTGAAGATAAAAGAAGTGAAGGTGCATAAAGAAGAGTGGAATGGTGAGTAAAAGAGAAGAACAGGGAAGCTGAGTTGGCAAACAAGAGTTGATACATAGTTACTGTACAAGTGAATGTATATATGATTGTTGGTGATATAAGGATTAAGGAGTCTGTACAGAGTTGAGTCGATTGAGTTAGAGAACTCACAGGTAGGAAGTTGTACTCTTTGGTCTAGAGATCTCCTGCTCAGACCTTAAACCCGTATTGGCAGATCTGACTCTGTACTTGACAAAATGAATATATGTAGAATCATTTGAGGTAAATAGCTCTTTGTATCTTGTCTCCCACAATACTTATGTACAGTGAACCATTTAATATAGAACTGATTGCTTGTTTAAGCCTTGTATTTTTGGTTTATGTTGCGACAATGTTAACATGTTAAAAGCTATTGGGCATTAGAGAAACGTCCCGTATAACTCATAATTTTGCAGTAAATGAACAAGTTTGATGTACAAGTTTTAGCAAAAGCATACCAAACTTTTTTCACATTCGTAGGCTTCTTCGAGATTATACAACCCCAACGGACAGGCGGACAGCACCACGCTAACCACACTAGTACCCAGTGATGAATCCATCAAAACGGTCATTTTAAACTACAGTACTGGTTTCAAATAATAGATAACAGACCTAATCCAACTATTTAAACAAATTTATCAAAAAAGAAATTTTGTTAAAGCAAATTACTTAAACAAATTGTCTTTAAGAAGGGATGAAGTTGTACCATAGTGCACACAAAACAATCTAGTTGAGCTATATTCTACTGTTGTTTTTTAGATACAAATATATTTCATATTTCATATTTCCCAGCTGAGCTATTTTCCTTGTATTGCTCTCTACATATAGAAACTCTTCACTTGAGGTGAATCAAGAGATCAAAACCAAATATGATAATAACAAGAGCAATACTTTTGGGATCTGAATAAGTGATCTATGACTATGAGCTAAGAAATACTTATTAATCACATATCAGCTAAGAAAGTTTATTTCCCTTCCACATTAAGTTTATATGCTTCTTCTTCCCTACCTCGATTGGTTGAAACCATCACTATCCTTTACCCATCAGGTTCCAACATTTGTCCTTTAATTGATTGAGGAGCATTGTTCCAGTAGATGTAGATCTTAGTTAGAGTTTGTGTAATTTGTGGTGATTATGATTCTGTAAACTTTGAAATTACATGTCATGTTGTCTTAGCTCAAGAAAACGACATTTGTAGAATTCAATTTATACTTTTCTTTGGCTGCTTGAGTCCCACCGGAAAAAAATGTTATAGACATGACAAGTGATAAGATCGAGAAACTAATATACTCCATAGAAGATATTTTATTATACTTGACTGCTTAGCTGGTTACTGAATTGAATGACACGAGTATCTAAGTCTTGACTTGTGTAATTCATGCATACAAATCAAACAAAACAGTTTTGTCCGGTTGAGATTTGTCTACACAATCTTTTTTTTTCTTATTAGTGCTATATATATAGCTAGTAACCCCCTTACTAGAGATCAAGAACAAATACACTAAACTGATCAACTAGAGCTCAAAACAAAATATGAGTTTAAGCGTTGATCTCAAGGATCTGGATGTGTTAATATCGAACGCAAAGAAAATACAAGATGATGTGTTGAAGGAGATACTAACACTTAACGCCAACACAGAGTATCTCCAACGCTTCCTACATGGAAGCTCTGATAAGGATTTGTTCAAGAAGAACGTACCGGTGGTGAGCTACGATGATGTCAGGCCTTATATCGAACGTGTTGCGAACGGAGAGCCCTCGGATGTGATCTCGGGCGGACCCATAACTAGATTCCTCCGAAGGTACATAACTTTTTTATCATCATAATTGTTGATTAATGGATGGGCTAGTTCTCAACTGAAGACTATAATGGATGCTTGGTATGATCTAGCTAATATTTTTATGCTCTCCAAAATGATTATGAACTCGTTGTGCATGTGTAGCTCTGGAACTACAGGAGGGAAACAAAAGATATTTCCAATGAACGATAAGTACATTGAAATGCTGGGATACCTTTTGGCTCTATCTTCTCTCGTTACTTCCAAGTAATTCCTTCTCTATTTAATGCTACACAAATTATAAGTTATAACTATTGGTTCATATATAGTTTTAATTTGATTTAGAAATCTTAAGCAAAATCAAGTTATTGGGTTCTATATTTTAAATTCCTATTATTCATTCATTGATTTATAAATTTATTTTCATTTTTATAGAGTTTCAACCAATCCATAAAAAAAAAATGTAGTAGATTACTTTTTCTTAGCTTCCATCATTAAAATTGGTCTCGTTCTACTTTATAGGCATTTTAGTGACAACCTTGCTGACGAAGGAAAGAAAATGGGGTTTCATTACATTAGAACAGAATCCACAACTCCCTCCGGATTACTCGTTTCTACAGCACTTGCAAGCTTTTTCATGAGCGATTACTTCAAAAACCGGCCATCAAAATGTAATTCAGAGTACACAAGCCCCGACCAAGTCATATTGTGCCCCGACATCAACCAAAGTGTGTATTGTCATCTTCTATGCGGGCTTTCCCAGAGAGACAAGGTTGTGGTTGTTAACGCTACCTTTGCTTATGCCGTGGTCCAAGCGATTAATACTCTACAAATCTACTGGAAAGAATTGTGTAGCAACATCCGAACAGGTCATGTTAGTGAATGGATCACTGACCTTGAGTGCAGAAACTCAGTCTCGGCTCTTCTTGGAGGGCCTAATCCTCAACTGGCTGATGTTATTGAACAAGAGTGCAGCCACACTTCATGGGAAGGTATCATTACACGACTTTGGCCTAGAGCAAAATATATTCAATGCGCCATTACAGGCCAAATGACTCAATACATTCCAACATTAGAGTTTTATTCCAATAAACTTCCTATAGTATCCTCGACTTATGGGTCTTCTGAAAGTTTATATGGGATAAATATGAATCCTTTATCCAAACCACAAGACGTGTCCTACACAGTTTTGCCGAACATCTCCTACGTGGAGTTTCTACCTGTTGATCATGAGGGAGATATGAACAGCATTGTTGATCTTGTGGACGTCAAGTTAGGGTGCTACTATGAACCTGTGATCACTAATTATTTTGGTCTACACAGATGTCTTATTGGAGATATTCTACAAGTGACTGGATTTTACAATAACACGCCTCAGTTTAGATTTGTAGGCAGAAAGAATGTGGTATTAAGCGTCAATGTTGAAACAACAACTGAAGAGCACCTTTTAAAGGCGATGGCTCGTGCGACCCTTGTTCTTGATCAGTCCACAAATTTAATGTTGACGGGCTTCACATGCTATGCTGACATCTCCACTTTTCCAGGTCACTACGTTTTTTATTGGGAACTCAAAGCTAAAGATGTTAATTATGTTTCTGAGCTTGACGAAAATGTATTGGCGGAATGTTGCTATGCGTTAGAGGAATCATTTGATGCTCTTTATAGAAAACTTAGAAGCAAAGATGGATTAATTGGAGCTCTAGAGATACGAGTGGTGCAACAAGGAACATTCGATTCTCTCATGGAATATTTCATCTCCCAAGGTGGTTTCATTACTCAATACAAGACACCCCTGTGTATCAAATCTTCTGAAGCCTTGGCAGTTCTTGAAAATAAGGTTCTTGCTCGATTCTACAGCAAAAAAACCCCCTGCTCTTGACTTGTAGCTAGCTCTTTGTGTTTTAATTGTTTTTAGTAAAGAACAAAAAAAATCGTGGAAAACAAGCAAGTGATTTACCTTTCTGCAAAATAAATGACGTTTGGTAGTAAAATTAATAAAACGTCTATAAATTAATAAAAATTATTAGTTTCGACATTATTATTTTTATAAAAGTTTTGTTGCATTTTGTTTTTTTGTTATGCATGCCATACCAATAAAAATTTATGATGGCCCCAAACTAAAAGAATAATAATATTGAATGTTCATGAACAGGAAAGCTGTTTCTTCAGATACACCAAAAGTTTGTTCCTAGTTGTTTAGATATCACTAATAAAGTATTTTGAGGTTTGGTACGGTGTCATCAAGTTATGTGAAAATCTGTGTCTGCTATCAATAATTAATATACTTTGTCACCAAAAAAAAAAAGTCTATAATGTCTATAAGTAGTTACCGGGTTAGGAACTTTATAAGTTTTCGGTTTACAATCCAAATTAGTAATCTTCAACCCCTGTTTTAAAAATCTCCGCTTACCTCACACGTTCTCCAAAATTGCTAGGCCTACCCTCTCCACCTTAATTATCCGATTATGCATGTTTAGTCCGATTATTTTCCATAATTTTATGTATACCAACTTTTTTAGAACCAAATAAAAATCAAACATAAATATTTTTATTATTTAGGCATTTAAATTAAGAGATTATGATGTTTTACAATAACTAATGTATAACTTTTTTAAAAAATCATAAAATTTTCTTTTAAAATGATGTTTTTATGTGTTTACCATAATTTTAAAGACAATAATACTATAGTTTTATATATTATTTGATATTTTCCTTTCAACATAAACATAATTATACATATATTTAGTATAATATAGTTTTATTTTATTTTTAATTTAATAAAATAACCCTAAAACTAGTTCTCGATTAATCCCTATTTAGTTTTCGATTTTCTCGTTAGGTGTTAGGCCCACCTAGACCGTCTGACTAGCGCCTAGCTACTTTTAAACCAGATCCAATAAACAAATTATAAATTTAAGTGATACCTAAAATGACATTTTTAATTCTGCGCAGTCACTCGGAGATAAACTAATATTTTTGACAGCTTGCTTGGTTTTCGAATCGATTCACACGACTTTTTATGTTATGATCACTTGCGTATTTTTAAAAGTTTTGTGCCGTTGAGATTATCACTTGCACTTGTTATGAACGGTGTGGTTTTCAAAAAACTGAATTTTACACTATTCACAAAATAATAACGCAATTTGCATTATTTAAGATAGATAAATAAAAATCTGTTTGCGTTTTTCAAAAAAGCAATTTAACTCATGGATCACACTTATGTTATGATTCACCAATTAACTAGGTTATTTAAGAAAAAAAACTGTTTGCATTTTTTGTTTATTTTTTTTATCTTGAGTTAGTAATCAACCTATTTTTTTTATTGAATTGTTAATACTTCTTGTAGATAATTTAAATTTTAGATGTGTTTTTTATAGATAATAATATACTTCATTAATTTTTCATAAGTTATAAAATAATGAGTTTTTATGAAAGATTTAAAGAAAAGAAAAAAAAAGTTAGTCAATTGAAATTTCAATTTATTTTTATAATTCACTAATATTTGTCATATATTACACTTATCTTTGAAAAAATCACATATACAATAAAATCATAAAAATTTTCTTATGTTCTAATAGTTTAATTAATCTATATTTTCTTAATTCAAGATTTTATTACAATAATAAGGTATATATTTCATTTGTAAATAGATAAATATGCTTAGTATATAACTATATATTGTTATTTTATTATAATAAAAATTAAAAGATAAATTTATATATAATATGTAATATATCACCATTTTTACAAAAAATACAACAAATGGGTTTCACCATGTACTTTGATAATATTATCTATAATTTGTAATTTGTATCATTTTTTGCATTTTTACCATTCAAACATTCTATTTTAAAACGATTATAGTTTTTACATCAATCAAATTTTATTGTGTACCGCTTATTTTTATAAACCGCACTTATCCCGCAAACCGCATGTACCGCAGTTGATCCGTACCACATTCTTAAACCGTTTTCCCCATATTCAAATGGTAACAGCGTATTTGGTTATATGGGAAAAACGGTTTTATTATGCGGTACGTGCGGGAGAAAAATATATATGGGACAAGTTTGGTTTAGGACAAATAAGTGATACAAAATAATGTTTGATTGGTGAAAAAACTACTAGCGGTACTGTTAATAAAAAAACGTTTTGGTTCTTATTAAGAAAACTTTTAAACATGTTATTTTACTTTTAACAATATATTTGGTTATACACATATATATGTTTAGATAATATTTAGAAAAAATGATAAAGATGTGGAACAATAAAATTGTACAATTGAAGTATAATTCAAGGAACATGTATAATTTTTTAAAATAAAGTAAATTGGATAACAAATTTTACAAAATAATATTCTAAAAATAATATTTTATTATTGTAAATACAATTTTAATAAATTAGATTTTATAAAAAGATTGAGAGAAACACATTTCTAATATACAAAAAAAAATTAGCATGCAATACATATGTATGCTTACAAAACTGCATAAAAAATTCCAAAACACATAGAATTATGAGCGTTATTTACTACTGCACGCATTTTTCAGTTTCTCTTTGAAAACTTGAACTGCACATTGAATTTTTTTTTTTTTTTTGTTAAAAACGCAATGCATTTTTAAAAAATTATGTTGATTGGTGAACTTAAATGAAATCCACAAGAAACTGTCCCGTTTTTTACAATTACCCTACTCCCATTCACTATCATAGGTATCAATAAATTAATTTACTAGTGCTACATAAAGAGCCCCCGGCCCTTTACCAGAGATATCAATAAAAATATTTAGTCAAACTGAACTAGAGATCAAAACCAAATAGTATGAGTTTAAGCGTTGATCTCAAGGATCTGGACGTGTTAACATTGAACGCAAAGCAAATACAAGATGATGTATTGAAGGAGATACTCACACTTAACGCCAACACAGAGTATCTCCAACGCTTCCTCCATGGAAGTTATGATAAAGATTTGTTCAAGAAGAACGTACCGGTGGTGAGCTACGATGATGTCAAGCCTTATATCGAACGTGTTGCAAACGGAGAGCCCTCGGATGTGATCTCGGGCGGACCCATAACTAGATTCCTCCGAAGGTACATAACTTTTTATTATCATGATCATCAATTAATGGATCAGCTAGTTATCAACTGAAGAGTATGATTAATTAAGAACTCGTTGTGTTGTAGCTCCGGAACTACAGGAGGGAAAGAAAAGATATTTCCAATCAACGATAAGTACATTGAAACGCTGGTATACCTTACTGCTCTATCGTCTCTCGTTACTTCCAAGTAATTTTCCTTCGCTATCTGTTTTTTTTTTTTTTTTTTCCTAGAATGAGTTCTAACTAATTTGATTTGGTAAACTGGAAATGAAATGATTTCGATCTCTACAATTTTTTTTTTGTCAAACCGTCAAAGTATCCTCAATTTTTTTAAAAATATATGTTAACTTGGGCAACGTAGATAAAAGAATTGGTCAATCTTAATGTATTGTTAAGTTTATCTAACTCTGATGGAGTCTAATTGGAAGAAATCAACGTAAAGTTGAAGACTTATTGGTTAAAACAAGAGTTTAATATTTTGAAATAAGAAAAATTATTTAATTTGTAAAAACAATATAAAAATTACAAAAATTTGAAACTTTTTTAGAAAATAATTCCTTTCCAAATGTCATCAATAGAACGAGCGACTTCTAGGCATCGCTACCAGATGCGCTAAGAAACAAAAAAAAAAAAACACCTAACATCAGTTTTTGCATGTTTACCTTAGGTTTACAAAAAAAAAAATACATAATCTAATCCACAAAGTCTAAACACAAAAAAAAAAAAAAAAGCCCTCGAGAGGAGAAACCAAAATCTACTCTCAGAATTTATAACCACTAAACAATGTGATGGTACTATCTATTCCCAGATACACAAAAAAATTATATTCAGAAGGTTAAAAAATTCTTCAAATATTATATATGGATAAATTTTACTACTACGTACATTTTTTATAACATACATATATAAAGAAAAACAAAAATATATATATATATACTATGAAATAATAAACCTTGTACAGTAAATTGAATTTATCTTGGTCTGGTGTATAGGCATTTCAATGACAAGGATGCCAAGAAAGGAAAGAAAATGATGTTTCTTTATAATAGATCGGAATCCACAACACCCTCTGGATTACTTGTTGCTCTAGCGTCTACAAGCATTGTAATGAGCCCTTATTTTACTAACCGGCCATCAAAATGTAATTCTGATTTCACAAGTCCCGACCAAGTCATATTGTGCCCCGACAACAACCAAAGTGTGTATTGTCATCTTCTTTGTGGGCTTTCCCGAAGAGATGAGGTTGTGGGAGTTGGTTCTTCCTTCGCTTATGCTCTGGTCCAAGCAATCAATGTTCTTCAAATTTACTGGAAAGAATTGTCTAGTAATATCAGATCAGGTCATGTTAGCAAGTGGATCACTGACCTTAATTGCAGAAACTCAGTCTCAGCCATTCTTGGAGGACCTAATCCTGAACTGGCTGATGTGATTGAAAAAGAATGCAGCAACAAGTCTTGGGAAGGTATCATCTCACGACTTTGGCCCAAAGCCAAATATTTTGAATGCATTATTACCGGACAAATGGCCCAATACATTCCAACATTGGAGTTTTATTCCAACAAACTTCCTATAGTTTCCACGATATATGGGTCTTCTGAAAGTTTGTTTGGGGTAAATGTGAATCCTTTATCCAAACCACAAGATGTATCCTATACATTTTTGCCGAACATCTCTTACTTTGAGTTTCTACCTGTTGATCATGAGGGAGATATGGCCAGCATTGTTGATCTTGTGGATGTCAAGTTAGGGTGCTACTATGAACCTGTGATCACTAATTATTTTGGTCTACACAGATATCTTATTGGAGATATTCTACAGGTGACTGGATTTTACAATAGCACACCTCAGTTCAGATTTGTACGCAGAAAGAATATGGTTTTAAGCGTCGAGATTGAAGAAACAACTGAAGAGGATATTTTAAAGGCGTCCGCTCGTGCCACCCTTGTCCTTGATCAGTCTACAAATTTAATGTTGACGGGATTCACATGCTATGCTGATATATCCACTTTTCCAGGTCATTACGTATTTTATTGGGAACTCAAAGCTAAAGATGTTAACTATGTTGTTGAGCTTGACGAAAATGTATTGGAGGAATGTTGTTATGCGTTAGAGGAATCATTTGATGTTTTTTATAGAAAACTTAGAAGTAAAGATGGATTAATTGGAGCTCTCGAGATAAGAGTGGTGCAAGAGGGAACATTTGATTCTCTCATGGAGTTTTTCATCTCCCAAGGTGGTTCGATTGGTCAATACAAGACACCTATGTGTATCAAATCTTCCGAAGCCTTGGCAGTTCTTGAAAATAAGGTTCTTGCTCGATTCTACAGCAAAAAATTTCCTCCTCTGGACTTATAGTTTTTTTTTGTGTGTGTTTAAATGCTTTGAATAAAGGATACTCAAGTTGTCTGTGCGCCTACTGGTAATTTTTGCAATTTATAATAACGGAAATATGTGACATGCAATGTATTTTGGAAACTTTGGAGAAATATTTTCACAACTAGCACCACAATGTGTTATTTTTCTTATCAAATCTTGCAATCTTTGTACTTGATGATCAGTATGATTTAATCTCTTATCTTTTACGATACATATATATATATACTAGGATATAGCACGGGTGAACATATAAAAAAAAATTATAATATAATAATAAAAATTATTTTTTATTTTTTAAAAAAGTTATAAGTATTATATGAAAATTCTAAACAATTTGTAAATAAAATAAAATAAAATAGAGATGATAGGAGAATCATAATTTAAAATCTTAACAAAATTTTTGAATTTAGTTAGTAAAAATAATTGTATTGTATACTTGGATATAAAATCTTAGTTTTTAAAATTCTGATTGGTTTTAATATTTTTTTAAAAAATAATTAGTAATTTCGTCCATAATTTATTAGAGAGAGAAAATATTTTTTTAGATTTTTTTAGATTTATTAATATTTGATATATGAGTGTTTTTTATTTTTAATTTAGGTATATTTATTTAAATTAGTTAATTAAACATAATTAATTTTTTACACATTTTAAGGTTAGTTTTATATTTGTACTTCTCAATTAATATAGTAAGATATATATATATATATATTATATATATATTATATCATCTTAAAGCCACGGCAACCTATCCGATCGGATTGGGTTTTTAAAACTATTACAGACCGGATGACAAAGCTTTTTGTTTTCATAAAGGTGTTATGACTTTCATAAATGAGTACTGTATTTAACCTAAGGAATAAGGCTGACCCATGGCGGATGACAGTGTTAACACCTTAGGTCATCCTTAACTTCTCTTGTCTTGATTAAGAGGAACAAGGCTGCAAGCATACCACCATGGCGGCCTTTCACGGCATTTTTGTTGCTCGAAACAACGTAGCCTTCCCATTTGGCATCACTTTGCATTTCTGAAACTGAAGGCACGGCTGTAAACTTCTGAGAGTTTGTCTGGGAGTGTGCTCCGGTCACTGGCTTTCAAAAGTGAAGTAGGAGACGAGAGAGAGGGATTGAAATCATTGGAAGAGCTCTTCACTGTCCTATACGTGGAAGTGTTCATAATGCTGGGAGCAAACAGCCTATCATATAAGAACTTGGCAAAACCACAGGCTCCACAGGTCATGCAAAGGATCTTCCGGTAGCTTTTTTAATTTTGTTTGTTCCCTGAGATAGTTTGCTAAGCACAACGACCTTTAATCTATCAGTCTTATTACTTTTTTTACAAATGATTAACTTTACGTTTGGAATATTTTCACTACATATATGAGGAATCTATAAATATTAAATAGACTAGTAGACATGAAACTACCGAAATCTATTTATTTATTAAAGCACAAGTGAAAACATCCCACATTCAATCTCAGACACGAATTACCATTTTGCCATTAATGAAATTATCCCTGACGTTAAAATATTTTGCCCTTGGACGTAAATTTACCTATTTTCGCATTAAAAATAAATAAAACAGTCGATAGAAATAATATAATTACACAAAAAGTTATTTGCAAAACTATAATTTGCTAAATTAATCCCATATTTTTCGGAAAACACTTTTTTACAACTGTAGTTCTGTTTTATACTATAAATTCTACAGACTTGAGATAATTAATGGACTTAGATTGTTTATAGATAGATCGACGTTAATCTAAAAATTAATGGGCTTCTGCAGAAAAAAAAAAAAGAAAACCCGACGACAATACACCTCCTTACTGGAAACCCTAATAAAAAGGTCATTTACAACTATAAATACAATGTTATCATTTGCTTTCACCATAACTCAAGAAAGAAAGAACAAAAAAACTCTCTTCTCTTGAATTTATAGTTTTATCAATTTCAATAATTCTTTCATCATGTTCTCAAATTTATATTTGTATTCCGATCTTGCTGTTTTTTATGATTCATCGATTGATCCTATTTATTTTCCTGTTCATATAGTGGTTTCTTGGAAAGCAAGATCCACAAATCATAATGTTTTGGTTGTTTTTGGTTCATCTTTCAAAAAAGGTACAATATTGTGCTTTTTTGGTTGAGGTTTTACATTAAATTCTTTAATCATGTTCTCAAATTTATATTTGTTTTCTGATTTTCTATTTTTATGATTAATCGACTGATTAATTTTATTTACCTGTTCGTATAGTGGTTTCTTGGAAAGCAAGATCCATAAATCATAAAGCTTTGGTTGTTGTTGGTTCACCTTTAAAAAAAAAGGTATAATAATTATTCTTTTTTGATGAGATATTAAACTTAATTTTTTTATTATGTTCTCAAATTTATATTAATATTTAAAAAATAGAAATTTTATTTAATCGAATATTTATAATATATTCTTATAATAATATGGCATCTTTTTAAAGAGAGATATTGCATATGGATCTTATTATTCTTTTATTTTTCTGTTAATATAATAGAAAATAACTATTTAACGTAGATATCATGGACCAGATGAATCGATCAACAAATTTGTTTATAGTTACTAATTAGTATCAGATATTATTTTATATAATCGGAAATTTGGAATGATCAACATGTTCAATTATTTCTAATCTTTATAATTTATTTTTCATAATTTGATTTTACTTGGATTGCCATATTTGCAGGAAAATTATGATCGTTAATAGCCATGCATATTTTCGGGTATGTGGCAACGAAACTGTTTAATTTCATTCAGATTATTTAAATAATCATGTTATATAATTATTTGGAAATATAGAATAATTCCATGTTTTAATTATTACTTTTAATATATATATATATATATATATATATATTTGAACATGATATACCTAAAGAATACTACAATGACGATGGTCCTGAGCATGATGTTACGATTC
This sequence comes from Camelina laxa, assembly GCA_024034495.1. Lineage (NCBI taxonomy): Eukaryota > Viridiplantae > Streptophyta > Magnoliopsida > Brassicales > Brassicaceae > Camelina > Camelina laxa. The sequence goes on from CM043884.1 coordinate 6,187,185, forward strand.
CTTCGACGACTACAAGAACTAAATTTTTGGATTGGATTATATTCAATAAACAAGCTCCTAAAGCCAAAAAAATCACTTATGCTGAAATTCTAATTTCATCTGTTTGGTGTCATAAAGAGATGATAGAAGCCAAGATCAAAGAGAAGACAATTTTTTTACATCCTACAATATTCCTATAACATTTGTTCATTTAATTTAATTTTTATTTATTTAAATGTAACAATAATCTAATTATTAATAAGTTGACCTTTGATCTTTAAAAATATTACACTTTTTTATGACTTTTGTATAATAGAATCATCAATTTTTAATAAATACTGAGTTTATGAAAATATTTATTCATAAACGTTTCTGAATTTTTTAATTTATTTTATAATAGATTAATAAATTATACATAAATAAATGAATGACAGAATAATAGTGCATACCTTCAAACTTATGTAATTTCGTAAATTTAAAACGACAAATATGTAAAAACATTTTATTATATACCTTTATTTGTAAAAACCATACTCGCACAGGATAAAACTTACGATTTATTAAAAATTTACAAATTTGAAATGATAAAGATGGAAATAATTATTGTTTGAAAACAAAAGCATATCTCAATTAATATATATATATATATATATAAATATGTTATATATAATTACTTAAATGGATAATTATCTTCATGAGTATATTTATTATGAACTTAAAGTGATAAAGATGGAAATGAAAATATTTTGGTTATCTTTTAAAATAAAATAAAAAGATATTTATCAGAATTTTACATAATCGATACGATTAAGATGTAAATAAGTATTTTTTAAATAAGTAAGTTAACATATATAAGAGATATATATGTTATAAATTTACACATATCTATTATTAGAAATACATAAATTTTATATTATTAATTAATTTTACAAATTTAGGAATATATAGTAATCTCTAAGGTTATATATATAGACGTCGGTCAGAGTATATGATTAATATCCAACTCTCGAATATATTCTAACGTTCTTAAAAATTTATCTTCATTCAATGCTTTTATATGTTTGACAATCTAATTTTGATTATAATTACTGGACTTGTTTAGTGCAGGTTATAATATGGTCATGTATTCTCCAATTGATCGTGTTTCACGTTTAAATCCTTCAAAATACAAATGGAAAATCCGGGTTAGAATCTTGTGATCATTGGAAGAAAAATCTCTCCAACTTGGTTCAACCAATCGGTCAACTATTGTGAATATGCCTAAATCAGAAGATTTTTTGATAGATAATAATGAGAATATGCTTCTCAGAGATGAGAGAAACTATAACCGTGATGACCAAAGAGAAGATTACGACAGGTTATTAAGTATGTCAACCGATGAGCAAAAAAATGTCTACCTAGAAATAATTGATGTTGTGAATCGAAACAAGGGAGGTATGTTTTTTGTTGATGGATTTGGTGGTACTGGAAAAACATTCTTGTGGAGTATTCTTGGCGCTGATATTCGATCTAGGGATGATATTGTTCTTAATGTTGCATCAAGTGGTATAGTTGCTTTATTTATAGAAGGTGGTCGGACAGCTCATTCTAGAATTAGTATACCCATCAATGTGGACGAATATACAACATGTTCAATAGATGGTCAATCCCATCTCACCGAGTTAATTAGAGAAGCAAATCTCATTATATTGGATGAGGCTCCAATGATGAACATATTTTGTTTTGAAATGTTGGATAAGAGTATGCAAGATATTATGAAGTGTGATCGAGTTTTTGGAGGTAATGTTTTTGTTTTAGGGGGTGACTTTAGACAGATTCTACCGGTTGTGCCAGAGGCTGGTAGAGTTGGGACAATTTTAGCCTCTATAAACTCATAGTTGTTTTGGGATAGTTGTAGAGTACTTCAGCTTACACAAAACATGAGACTTTGTAGGGCAGTTAATAGTTAAGATGTAGATGCTCTCTCTATGTTTTCAAAATGGCTACTCGATATTAGGGATGGAAAAATCAACGAGCCTAACAATGGAGAGGTCAAAATAGAAATATCCGCGGATTTATTAATTATGGGATGTGACGATCCTGTACAAGCAATTGTTAAAGAGATCTACGATAATTCGTTTGCAAGAAGGACCGATACAAAAATCTTTTGCGAAAGAGCTATTCTGAGTCCAAGAAATGATGACGTTGATAAAATAAATCAATATATGCTCTCACAACTTCCATGTATATTAAGAGTTCATTATTGTATACAAAATTCAATATAAACGTTTTCTTATTTTGGTTTTATTATATCTAGGGGGAAGAGAGACAATATTTGAGTTCAGGTAGTATTGAGACTTCCGATACAAGTGCTTACAACGATATGATATACACTCAGGAATTCTTAAACAGTATTCACGTTTCTGGATTACCTAACCATGTTCTGACGTTGAAAACAGGAGCAACTATCATGTTGCTTAGGAATGTTGATCCTAAGCGAGGTTTATGCAATGGTACGAGATTGATTATCACTCAAATGGCTAGTCATGTTATTGAAGTAAGGATTGTAACAGGTAAAAGAAACGTTAATGATAAAGTTATTATACCTAGGATGTTTGTGTCTCCACCGGATGCAAAGTTTCCCTTTTGTAAGAGGCGTCGTCAGTTTTCCGTTGCTCTTGCATTTGCGATTACTATAAACAAAACACAAGGTCAAACGTTGGAACATGTTGGATTGTTTCTACCCAAACATGTATTTACACATGGACAACTATATGTTGCATTATCTAGGGTGACAAGCAGAAAATTATTGAAGATTTTGATTACAAATGAAGAAGGGAAATGTCAAAACAAAACTTTTAATGTAGTTTTCAAAGAAGTCTTTGAAAATATATGATTTTCTTTTAAGCATCTAATATCTACTATAACGTTTCATTTCATACGTTTGTTATTTGATTCTCAGAGTTTTTTTCCTTAATAATATTATCTTTTTTTCATATCAATATCTAAGTCTTAAGTTTTAAAAAATGAAAACGTGAAAACATCTTCAATATGTTAGCACAAATTTTATGTTGGACATGCAAGGGTGACAAACCTTATATTAAAACTGTATTTGTTTATATAACATTTAACAATTTAATAGTCAGATCTAATCTGAGACACTAAAACAATTAAGACGCAACGTTTAATTGTGACTCTTTGTATTCTTACAAATCTCAATCCCTTTTTCTTTTTTCGATAACAGAGAAGAAACAAGAAAAAACCTAATTTGAGAAAATCATGAGATTCGATTATATTGCAGATCTTCGTCTCGGAAGAACTAATTGGTGTATCCACGCCAAGGTCTTACATTCTTGGAGAATGAAACGACCGACCCCTTCTTTTTTTTTAATAAATAAATAATAAATAATAATATAATAGTTAACTATAACTAGTGGTCCCATACCCACTAGCCACCTAACCACATTCACAATCCAACAGCGGAACAACATACCAATAAATATCCAATAAAACAATAACCAATAACCAAATAAGTAATATCCAGCATAAATTAAACAACCAGCAATCCTAACAATGCCAGGTAACCATACAATCAAGTCCCTAGAACATCCTCCCCTTCATTGCCTTTGATTCAACGATCACACTTTGCCTTTACCTGCACCACAAACACAAATTGAGATGCATGAGTATTTGATACACACTCAGTGAGGCAATCCTCCCATCTACTGGGCTATACACAAAAGCAATAAGATCTCTACAAGCCACAAACAACAATCAATAAAACAAACCAGGCAATATACAAAGCATGCAACATCCACCGTAACTGAACAAGGGGTGTCGACCGACACTGACTATCTGGTGTCGACTGACACCCTGCCCGACACTCCCGAAAACCCTAGTTTGTGTCGACCGACACCTCCACATGGCATCGATCGACACTCGCCAAAGTCCCGAACCGTCCTCGCGTTGGTGTCGACCGACACTCCAACTGGTGTCGACCGACACCGATACCGAGCAGCGATTTCCCTCGATCAGAAACTCCGAATCTCGCCTCCAATCTTCTCCAATCCGCTCCTTGCACTCCCAGAAGCCAAACCCAGCCCAGATAGCAACGAAAAATCATAGAGAACTCAAAGAAACAACCACATAAGCACCAAATCACATAGAATCTAGAGATCTTAGCTTAGATAAGCCATGGTCATGCACTAACCTCTTTGCAGGAAGTTTCTGACCAATAAGAACGAATCCCTCACTCCTAGTAAGCTTCTAGCACCTTCCCAGCCTCCAATCTCTCAAGAACAGCCAAGAAATCTCCCAATCTCACTCACAATCTCAAGAACACTTGTTTTCTCTCTTTTCTCTTTTCAACAAAACGTGCGACCACAACCTCTGGAACACGACCTAGGTCGTTTCCTTCCTTTTAAGACCCAGTTCAATGGTTTCCTTAAACCAAACCGAACCAAATCGATTAAAAACTCATTCTGATCGAACCGAAAAATAAGTGGTGTCGACCGACACCCCCTTGGTGTCGATCGACACCCATCACCAAAAACCAATTTTTGGTTTGCGGATGTTACAATTCTCCCCCACCAATCTAGATTCGTCCTCGAATCTCGAACAACCATCAGTCAAGGACTCCCGTGCAACCGTCTCCACGGCCCGCACTCCTCCGACCGATCTACAGAAGGTCACCTCTAGGCGATAGACTCACGCTCCAGGCGTCATTTGCTCTTGACTTTTTGGACTTTCCTTTACTCATAGGCCTAAACCTTGAGTTTTTCTTGGCTCCTCATCAGACCTAAGTCTGTATGCCAAATGTTGGCTCCTCATCAGGCCAAAGCCCGCATGCCATAATATATAAGGAAAAGTCCAAACTCGTCTCTCGGGTTGCCACCCTACAGCGCGCCCCCGGATCGTCATCCGAAGTCGATATACCAACCATACTCCCGAGCCACAAAGTCTCTGAATATGGCAGTACTAGGAGAACCTAAGTCCCCCAAGAGTCGCGAGCAAACGATTCTGAACACGTCCGAGTCCTATCCCTATCCAGGTTTCCTTCCCGTGGCTCGCGTAAAAACATCTCAATGTCCTACCAACCACATATTCCCTCACTGGAATACCTCATGACCACACAAGGATCATATACGCCACAAGGGCCGCCACAAAGGCCAAACAAAATGTCCTAAAGAGGACCGCCACCAAGGCCAAACAAATGTCCTAAAGAGGACCGCCACCAAGGCCAAACAAATGTCCTAAAGAGGACCGCCACCAAGGCACTCTGGCTAAAACAGCCCGCCACAAAGGCCATCTGTCCCGAAGGACCGTCACAAAGACCATCTGTCCCGAAGGACCGTCACAAGGACACTCTGGCTAAACAGCCCACCACAAAGGCCATCAGTCCCGAAGGACCGTCACAAAGACACTCTGGCTAAACAGCCCGCCACAAAGGCCAAACAAACGTCCTAAAAAGGACCGCCACCAAGGCCACACAAATGTCCTAAAGAGGACCGTCACAAAGACACTCTGGCTAAAAGCCCGTCACAAAGACCCCACAATGTCTAAAAAGACCGCCACACACGGGCACACTGACTCAAAAGTCCGCCACTAAGGCCACACCCAAGCCCCCTTTAAGGCTCTCCACCGCTAAAATGGACAAATTCTAACTCCCATAAAACTTTCCATATTTAGCACTTTCCATCTTTGGAAAACTTCTATTTCAGGAAACTTTCTTCCAAAACCCCGCCTCACAGAAACTTTGTACCCCGGACACCACCTCATCTTGTTACTGAGTCGCACAACCAACCACCCCAAGCGACCAAGTAACAAGAGAGATGGGCTGGAATACTCCATTCCCGCTCCAGCCACGGATACAGATGGGACCCGGCTAAACAAGCTCAAGTCGCGGCTTGCTTCTCATACCACTTCTTGAACCTTGCCTTCATCTTTGCCTCAGGCTCCCAAGTCTGCTCCTCAACACCATCACAGTCCCAAATGACTCTCATCATAGGAATCTTCTTCTTCTGAAGTTCCTTGATCCTCCTCTCGAGAACCCTCACTGGTCTCGCCTCCAAAGTCATGTTAGGCTGAAGATCCTCAGGAATCTTAGCCAACACCTCCTCTCCCTCACGGAGACACTTCCGCAACATAGACACATGGAAAACCTTATGGAATGCACGCATCACCTCAGGTAACTCCAATCTATATGCCACTGGTCCAACCCGCTCAATCACTCTGAATGGACCCATATACCTCGGACTCAACTTAGTCTCTGACAATGACTTGTGCGGACCCCGCAACATGGCCATCTTAAGGTACACTCTGTCTCCTACCTGAAACTCAAGATCTCTCCTCCTCCTATCTGCATAACTCCTCTGCCTATCCTGAGCCTCCTTCATGTTCAGCTTGAGAACCCGAATCTTCTCTGAGGTCTCCTGAACAAAACTAGCACCAAACATGCTCCTCTCCCCCACCTGAGTCCAGCATAATGGTGTATGACATGGCCTCCCATACAAAGCCTCATAAGGAGCCATCTTAATACTTGCCTGATAGCTGTTGTTGTAAGCAAACTCTACCAGGTTCAGATGATCTGCCCAATGGCCACCCCAATCCAACACACACATCCTCAGCAAATCCTTCAGCGTCTGGATCGTCCTCTCTGACTGTCCATCAGTCTGGGGATGATAAGCTGTACTCATATGCACCTTAGTGCCCATCTCTGCCTGAAATGCCTTCCAGAACACCGAAGTGAACTTAGAATCCCTATCAGACACAATGCTCGCTGGCACCCCATGCAACCTGACTATCTCCCTCACATACTTCTTAGCCAAGACCGCTGCTCCATCAGTCTTCTTAATGGCCAGAAAATGTGCTGACTTAGTCAACCGGTCCACAATGACCCAAATAGCATCAAAGGTCCGTGACACTGGCAATCCTACCACGAAATCCATAGTGATCATATCCCACTTCCACTCATGAATGGGTAAACTCTTCAGTAACCCGCCAGGAACCTGATGCTCAGCCTTCACTAGCTGACATACATCGCACCTCGAAACCCAACTAGCCACATCCTTCTTCATCCCGACCCAATGATAGTACCTCTTGAGGTCACGGTACATCTTGGTCGCTCCTGGATGAATGGATAACTTGCTCGCATGAGCCTCTCTCAGAATCTCCTGTCTCAACTCCTCATCCTTGGGCACACACACACGACCGTGCACCAAGATAGTACCATTATCTGAGACCTGATACTCTAAATCCACATCCTTAGAGGCATTCACTAGCCCCAAATCCTTCTCCTGAGCCAACCGCACTCTACTCAGAAGATCTGCTCTATCTACTGCTTCCAAACCCAACGGTTCCTGTGAAACAGCACATAAGCTCAAAGCACTGATCTCCCCTACCAGAGACTCCATCTCCTGCTCCTGAGCCGAAGCTACCCTCTTCCGACTCAGAGCATCTGCAACCGTGTTAGCCTTACCAGGATGATAGGCTATCTCCAAATCATAATCTGCCACAAGCTCCATCCACCGCCTCTGTCTCAAATTCAACTCAGCTGAGTGAATATATACTTCAGCTCTTATGATCTGTAAACACCGTACCTTTGCACCATAAAGATAAGATCTCCAAATCTTCGGGCAAAAACTACAGCACCCATCTCCAAATCATGAGTAGGATAGTTGCCTTCATGCACCCGCAATGCCGCGAAGCATAAGCAATCACCTTCCCATGCTGCATCAGAACACAACCCAACCCAACTCTAGATGCATCTGTATAAACCACATAGGGTTCTCCCTGCTCAGTGCAAAGCCAACACTGGCGCAGTAGTCAACATCTCCTTCAGGCTTGCAAAGCCTTCCTCACACTCTTCGACTGCATAAAAGGAACATCCTTCCCTGTCAACTTAGTCATAGGACGTGCTCGCTTGCAAACCCTGCACAAATCTCCTGTAGTAACCTGCCAATCCAAGGAAACTCCCGATCTCTGTGGCATTCTGCGGTCTAGGCCAATCTCGATAGCCTGAATCTTCTCTGGATCTACTGAAACCCCCTCAACAGAAACAATGTGACCCGAAAGCCCATCTCACGCTGCCGAAACTACACTTGCTCAACTTGGCAAACAACTTCTGCTCCCGCAGCTTCTCCATAACTGCCCTCAAATGCACTGCATGCTCCTCAGGACTCTTAGAATAAACCAGGTTATCGTCGATGAAAATGATGACAGATACATCCAGAAACTCCTGAAACACACTGTTCATCAATCTCATAAACGCTGCTGGTGCGTTAGTCAACCCGAAAGGCATCACCACAAACTCATAATGCCCATACCTCGCCTCGAGCAGTCTTCCTCACATCTGCCATCTATCGGTATTCGATGATAACCCGATGCCATCCACCTTGGAGAACCAAGTAGCACCCCTCAACTGATCCAACAACTCGTCAATCCTCGGGAGAGGGTACTTGTTCTTCACAGTGACCCGGTTCAAACCCCTGTAATCAATACACAACCGGAAACTCCCATCCTTTTTCTTGACAAACAACACCGGCGCTCCCCACGGTGACACACTTGGACGGATGAATCCCTTACTCAACAAATCCTCTAGCTGCTGCTTCAGCTCTGCCATCTCTGCTGGAGCCATTCTGTAAGGAGCCTTGGATAACAGTGTCGTCCCCGGTTCCAGTTCGATGGTGAAAGGATCCGACCGAGATGGTGGTAATCCCTGCAAGGACCGAAACACATCCTCAAACTCCTCCACTACTGGGATACCGCTAACCGTAGACTTCCCCACTGACTCTGGCATAGATATAGTAACCAAATAAGCCTCACGGCCCTTCTCGATCATCTTCCCAGCCTGAATGGCTGAGATCACGAACTCCCTGAAGTCGGTCTAATACCTGAAAACCAACTTCCCTCCTGGACGCTCAAACTCCACTCTACCCCGATAGCAATCTAAATGCACCATATGCCGATGCATCCAATCCATCCCGAGAATAACATCATACAGCTCCACAGGACTGATAAGCAAATCCTCTGGCCATGACTCTCCTGCGATTTGAATATCAATTCCCCTAGCTCGTCCAATAACTCTCAGGAACTTGCCTCCCGCAACTCTAACAACTCCTGTACGCTCTCCAGGATCCCCGCTGATCCCCGCACACTCTGCACACTCTGGAGTAATGAAGCTATGCGAAGCTCCAGAATCAAACATAACGTGGGACTTAAACCCGCCCACCAACAAGGTCCCTACACAAACCTCATGTGTTGAGAACCTAACACTTTATCACAGGAAACATAAAATCTGACCCTACTAAAATTCACAAAGATTAAGTACCAGAAATTATACTCGTGATCGCCCGGCACTGGTTCCACCAGTCTCCACTGTCGTGTAAACACGAGGCCCCTGCTCAATCCGTGCCACCTGCTGACCCCCAGGCTGCACCTGCTGCAACGCTGCCACTGCTGCCGGCTGCAGCTTGGGACAAAAAGGCCTGATGTGCCCTGTCTCCCTACAATGGTAACACACCCGAGGTCCTGCCGTCGGAACACTCCTCTTGGGACAACTAGCAACCTTGTGATCCCTGCTCCCACAACCGAAGCAACCCGCACCTCTCGGCTTCTGCGTAGCCTCCCACTTCCTCTTGGTTCCCTGAGCATGCCTACCGCCCCTGCTAGAACCACCCTGCTGCTGAGCCTTACTAGGCTGAACTGCTGGAGCTACCGCCACTGACTGTGCCCGGATATCCTCCTCAATCTCTGCTGTAGTCTCAACCAGCTCTGCACGCGTAGCATAACTCTTCCCTCTACAGTGAACTCTCAAGTCATCACGTAGAGCCCTCAAGAACCTCCTGATCTGAGCCTCCTCAGGCTCCATAGCCCGACCCCCATAACAAAGAAGTCGACTGAACTCCAAGTCCAACTCCCGCACTGACCGTGTCCCCTGAGACAACTGAAGGAACTGCACCTCCAAACGATCCAATGCCTCTCTAGGAAAATACTTGCGGTTGAACTCCAAAACGAAGTCAGCCCAAGTCATCTCCCGCTGCACCCTCCTAGCAGCCACAGATCTCCACCACAACTCAGCATCACCACTCAAAAAGTAGACCCCTATGTCCACCCAAAACTCCTCAGGACTTCTCAGAGTGTGGAAGTTACGTTCCACTCTCGTCCTCCACGCATACGCAGCAGTAGGATCTACACCTCCTGAATACTGCTCAGTACGCAACCGACCCATCTCTGTCAACATGCTGAGATAACGAGCATGAACCCCCGCATCCGCAGCCACTGGCTGCCGCTCCTCCGCCACCACTGGTGGCTCCACCTGAGCCGGTACCACAGGTGGTAACCGCTCTAACACCTGTGCTAGCAAAGCCGCAACGTCAACACCAGGGACTCCACCCGCTGGGACCGCCACACCCGGGACCCTAGCATCACTGGCCACTGGAGCATCAACACCGCCCCCTCCTGCCACACTCACGGAATCCCCCTGAACACCCTGCGACTCGCCAACACCCTCAGCTGTCACACTCTGGTCTTCGTTCTCACTAACCACTGGGGCTCTGCCCCTACCACGACCACGTCCGTGACCACTTCCGCGTCCACGACCTCGACCAGCCACAGCATCCTCTCTAACCATCTGCACTACCATGAACAGAAGGCTAAACAAACAATTTCTATTATAACACAGAAACATAAACTCACCGTGGAATCACACACTCGGCTCGAAGAGGATGTTCTGGGACTCCATGCCACACACAATTGACTAACTCACATAATCAATCAAGACATGCAATCCCAAACATCACAACAGAAACCTAGTGAACCCAAACCTAGAACCGTAAGGGCTCTGATACCAAAATGAAACGACCGACCCCTTCTTTTTTTTTAATAAATAAATAATAAATAATAATATAATAGTTAACTACAACTAGTGGTCCCATACCCACTAGCCACCTAACCACATTCACAATCCAACAGCGGAACAACATACCAATAAATATCCAATAAAACAATAACCAATAACCAAATAAGTAATATCCAGCATAAATTAAACAACCAGCAATCCTAACAATGCCAGGTAACCATACAATCAAGTCCCTAGAACATCCTCCCCTTCATTGCCTTTGATTCCACGATCACACTTTGCCTTTACCTGCACCACAAACACAAATTGAGATGCATGAGTATTTGATACACACTCAGTGAGGCAATCCTCCCATCTACTGGGCTATACACAAAAGCAATAAGATCTCTACAAGCCACAAACAACAATCAATAAAACAAACCAGGCAATATACAAAGCATGCAACATCCACCGTAACTGAACAAGGGGTGTCGACCGACACCAGATGGTGTCGATCGACACTGACTATCTGGTGTCGACCGACACCAAACTGGTGTCGACCGACACCAAACTGGTGTCGACCGACACCCTGCCCGACACTCCCGAAAACCCTAGTTTGTGTCGACCGACACCTCCACATGGCATCGATCGACACTCGCCAAAGTCCCGAGCCGTCCTCGCGTTGGTGTCGACCGACACTCCAACTGGTGTCGACCGACACCGATACCGAGCAGTGATTTCTCTCGATCAGAAACTCCGAATCTCGCCTCCAATCTTCTCCAATCCGCTCCTTGCACTCCCAGAAGCCAAAACCAGCCCAGATAGCAACGAAAAATCATAGAGAACTCAAAGAAACAACCACATAAGCACCAAATCACATAGAATCTAGAGATCTTAGCTTAGATAAGCCATGGTCATGCGCTCACCTCTTTGCAGGAAGTTTCTGACCAATAAGAACCTCACTCCTAGTAAGCTTCTAGCACCTTCCCAGCCTCCAATCTCTCAAGAACAGCCAAGAAATCTCCCAATCTCACTCACAATCTCAAGAACACTTGTTTTGTCTCTTTTCCTCTTTTTCAAACAAAAACGGTGACCACAACCTCTGGAACACGACCTAGGTCGTTTCCTTCCTTTTAAGACCCAGTTCAATGGTTTCCTTAAACCAAACCGAACCAAATCGATTAAAAACTCATTCTGATCGAACCGAAAAATAAGTGGTGTCGACCGACACCCCCTTGGTGTCGATCGACACCCATCACCAAATACCAATTTTTGGTTTGCGGATGTTACAGAGAATCAGCGAGTTCTTCACAAAACGAGTTCTACTTCTTGTGGATAAAAAGGTTAGTGTCGTTAATTGAACAAGATAATTTACTTATATTTCAAAATTTAACAGTTCTTAATTATATATAAGGCTTCTTACACAATTGTATATAACTGTGAAGGGTGACACAATCGAAGCTGCTTTTCTACCAAATACACTCGTTAAACTCCAAAAATATATCGACAATGGTGAGTGGTATGATATTAGAAGTTTCAAAGTAATCAATCCAACCCTGAAGAAGAGGAATACATATCATCCTTATCAAATAAAATATACGGATGATACCACGATGAAGCTGCTCCAACCATTGAGTCCTAAGAATTACTTTCGATTCGAGGATTTGGATGATATATATTGTGGAAGAACAAATCATCCCATCTCTTTTGGAAGTGTTTCTTTAATAAATTTTATATTGTTGTGGTACAATCCGTGAATATAGTTTATTGTATCTTTGTGTTCGGGAATCTTTAATATTTTTAGGTATTTTGTAACTTTGTGTATTGGTCCCTTCCATATGAAAGTACAAATTAAACTTTTACCAAAAATAGATATGCAACACTTTGGAAAGCTAAATTATGTCTTCTTCTCGAATTAGATGTTTATGGGTGTATAATAGATGTGGAAGAAAAAAGAAGACATGAGAGTGCCAATAATAGTAATGAAGTTGTCATCACGCTGTTAAATGGCAGGTAAAGGACATTTACTCTATCTTTAAGACACTTACATTTTCAAGTGGTCTCTGTTAAGATTTTAAAAATTTGTTAAACGTGTAGGAATGAAACTTTGAAGTGTCGTGCCAAAGACAATTATGCTTCTCAATTCATGTATTCATGGGAACCAAATAGTTGTCATCTCATATATAAGTCAGAACCTGTATTTTGTGTAATGCGGTTTATGAAGATCGGAGAATATGAAGGTATGTAACATAAAATAGTTTTGATATAATCATCAAAAGGTAATCAATATATTCACTTCAAATTGTAAATGTCTATAGGTGCACCATGTATTGAAAACACATTGGCCTCTTCGAAGATCTTTATAAAAACAGAGTTCGAAGGACTAGAACATCACAAGGCTATGTAAGATGTTATTATGTACATAAAAATCAAGTTGTCTATGATGTTAAAGTAAAATTGTTTATTACACTTTATATATTTACAGGTCTGAATTCGCTGGGCGTTATTACATAAATCATGTGATGGAGAATCAAAGTGAAAGCTCAGGAACTCATATGTAAAGAATGGAGCCTTAAAGATCTTTTTTTTTTTTTTGTATATTTGAATGTTTAAAAAATTCTGAATGTTTGTACAAACCGCTACTTGAAATCTAAATATGGATTACTCTCATCTTTATTTTATAACTGAGATAACACATTATAATATTGATCTTTTGGAATTTGCTATGCTTAAGAAAATTTTAAATTTACTTATTGAATCTTAATATTTATTTACTACAGTTTAATAGTTTATTTATAAGACTTAATTAATATTTTACATTGAGAATATTATGGATCTTTAGAAAGTAAATCCTTATGTTTATGTGTAAATACAAAAAGTTTTCGACAATCAAATAAAACATTATAAACCTTTTTCAAAAAATAAAACACTATATTTTAAGATATCAATTATTACATATTAAATAAATAAATAACAGCATATCCCAAAATATCAAAACCATTTTTCAAGATCTTATTACCGCGCTTACGCGCGGATACATGTGTAGTTGTATACTAAACCAAATTCTAAGGTTCTCCAAAAATTTGCAATCATATGGGGAAGCAAGAGATTCCATTTAACCATCACATAAACACAGGAAGAAAAGAATAAGAATAAAGACTAGTCAGGTGTAATCGGATTGGCCCAAATACTACCTCAGCCCAAAACAAAAAAGCCCAATAAATAAATCTCAGAGTCGTCTTCTTCCCCGTCGTGGCCGTCATTTGAAAGGGTTGTGGCACCTACGCAGCCTCACAAAAACCTCACCTTTTCATCAAAAACTCAAACACCATAGTCTCTGTTTTAAGCTTCACCCGAGAACAGAGACGGGTGTTCTTTGGTCGTGAAAAGACAACTCTTTTAGCATTTTTCAGATGTTCTGATTTCGAAAAAAATGCCTTATTACTCTGCAATTTTCCGAGGAAGTATCAGACCTAACGCCGTCGTCGGTGCTGCCTCCATGTTTATTCAACATAACTCCGTCCAGCTTCACCGGACTCCTAAATTGTTGTTAAGACCTTCATCTGTGGTTAGGTCTCTTCATTGCCGGAGGTCAGGTGGATTGGTTACGCATTCTCAGAGGTCGAGGGTCTTGACTGTGAAAGCAGGTCGTGGTGATGCTTCTTCTTCGACTCTTGGAATAGAGTGGAGAGCAGCTAATTTACCATACTTCCAGAGGCAAAACTCTAGCTATGGACGTATTGCTTACAATGACTATGAATCAAGCGATGAGTCGGACCGAGATGTTGGGTCTTCTCAGTCTCAACAAATGGTTAGTTGGATAGAATCTGTTAAAGGGTGTTTTGGTGGTATCTTCAACACTTGTTAAGTTTGGTAAATTTGAAAAGGCTTTGTTTTGTTTCCTGTGTGGTTGTTATAGGCGGGTTCGACTCTTGATAATATTGATCAGTGGAGATTTAAACTAACTATGCTTCTCCGGAACAAAGAAGACCAAGAAGTTGTGTCAAGGGAGAGAAAAGATCGGCGTGATTTTGACCATATCTCAGCTATGGCAACTAGAATGGGATTACACAGGTAGAGTTTCGTTATGTTACCAAATATGTCCTTGAGGTTGAGGTTTAAGTTTTACTCTTTGCAAGTTTATAGAGATATGTTCTGTTTTTTTGCAGCCGTCAGTATTCGAAGATTGTTGTCATTAGCAAATCTCCTTTGCCAAATTATAGACCTGACCTTGATGATAAACGTCCACAAAGAGAGGTATGTTAAGTGATTCTTAAAACTTGTTGTCGTTCTTTATATGGCTTCTGTGTCTACCTTTTGTTTACCGGGATAGGGAGCTTGCTTATTAGAGATATGCAAAGCTGGCTGATTTCTGTTAGGATATTTGTATTGGAGTTTCTTAACTAGTTAAGTTTCTTACATGTTTTATGCTTTGTTCATTTTCATGGCGTCTTGGATATAAAAGGTGGTCTTGCCTTTTGGTCTACAAAGCGAAGTAGATGCCCATCTACATGCTTTCCTTGATCAGAAAAAAACATTGATTCCAGGGATGCCGAGGCCAAATAGTAATGATAGTTTGTCATCCGATTATGGAAAATATGAGAACCCAGAGACAGTGATGCAAAATAGTCTTGCAAGGGAAAGAATACTCCGTCCAAGAAGCTTACAACTGAGGAGCAAGCAACAGCAATGGGTGGTTGGTTTCTCAGAAGCTGTAGCCTTTTTTTCATATATGCTGTGAATCAGATGCTTTTTCATATCTAGTTTAATATACCTCTGTGTCGTTTGGCAGGATTCTCCAGAAGGCCAGAAAATGGTAGAATTTCGCAAAACCCTTCCTGCTTACAAAGAGAAAGATGCACTACTGAAAGCCATTGCAGCAAACCAGGTGAAATGCAAAGCTTCCATTTATTTCATTTAAATGTATCAACTAATCTCTAACTGTTTGGCATCCTGCGTATCATGTGCATCTTGCAGGTCGTAGTGGTTTCTGGAGAAACTGGATGTGGTAAAACAACTCAGCTTCCCCAGTACATATTAGAATCTGAGATAGAGGCTGCCCGTGGAGCTTCATGCAGCATCATATGCACCCAGCCTAGAAGAATATCTGCTATTTCTGTTTCTGAACGAGTTGCTGCAGAACGTGGAGAACAAATAGGAGAATCTGTAAGTTATACACTCTTTTCTTGTGCGGTTTTTGTGAGTTATTTTGACACTGGAATATTTAATGTACTTATATATGATTTGTTGGAATGAACAAATCTAATTTCACACTATAACCTAAGATGAAATATATTGTGATAATACTATTTTTGAGGTTGGTTTGCACTCTTTCGTCTTGGAAGGTTGGCTACAAAGTGCGGCTTGAAGGAATGAGAGGGAGAGATACACGTCTTCTTTTTTGTACAACTGGTGTTTTACTTAGAAGGTTACTTGTGGATCGTAGTCTGAAGGGTGTGACTCATGTTGTAGTTGATGAGATTCATGAACGTGGGATGAATGAAGGTAAAATTTGGTATTATACTAATATTACCAAAGGCGATCCATCTGTATACTGCCAGTACCATATTAACTCCACTCTTTCTCACTTTTTTTTTTTTTTGGTCAGATTTTCTGCTTATCGTCCTGAAAGATCTCTTACCTCGTCGACCTGACCTAAAGCTAATCTTGATGAGTGCTACTTTGAACGCCGAGCTCTTTTCTTCTTATTTTGGTGGTGCACCAGCCATGCATATCCCAGTAAGTTTATGCACTTGTTTCTTTTGGTAAACGTTATTCTTTTATCCATACCTGGTGAAATGTATCTTATGTTATAGAATAGTATTTGAACTAAAGTGAAAATTTCCATACAGGGTTTTACATACCCTGTCCGAGCCCATTTCTTGGAGGATTTCCTTGAGAAGACTGGGTACAGGCTGACAGCATATAATCAAATTGACGATTATGGTGAGGAAAAGACATGGAAGATGCAGAAACAAGCTCAATTCAAAAAAAGAAAATCCCCGATATCTTCTGCTGTTGAGGTACGAATTTTTTGTTAAATTACACTACAGAGTTTGTAATTTCTCAGTTTATTTGCTGAAAAGTATGATTCTTCCAAATTTGTGAGCAGGATGCTCTTGAAGCTGCAGACTTCAAAGGATACAACTTTCGTACTAGAGATTCTTTGTCATGCTGGAGTCCTGATTCAATAGGCTTTAACCTCATTGAGAATGTGCTTTGTCACATCGTTAAAGGAGAGAGACCTGGTGCTGTTTTGGTATTCATGACTGGTTGGGATGATATAAACTCCTTAAAGAATCAGCTCGAAGCTCATTCTCTTCTAGGAGATACGAACAAAGTTTTGTTGCTTGCCTGTCATGGATCCATGGCCAGCTCTGAGCAGGTAATTCTAGTATCCATTGTTTCCTATCAATGCACACAAGTACAACATGTGATAATTTTATTCTGCTCTTGCTATCATTTCTTTGATGATGTTTTCCTTTTCTTTTCTACAGAGGCTGATTTTTGATAGACCTCCAGAAGGAATTAGGAAAATAGTGCTGGCCACCAATATGGCTGAGACAAGTATCACCATCAATGATGTCGTATATGTCATTGATTGTGGTAAAGCAAAAGAGACGTCTTATGATGCCCTTAACAATACCCCTTGTCTGCTTCCATCTTGGATTTCGAAGGCAGCTGCTCGCCAAGTGAGAGACAGAAGTTGATGATTGCTGCTTAAATGTTTTTGTGATTCACTTTCACATGTAGCGGTAAATAACTGTGACATTTCGTGTCCTCTATTACAGAGAAGAGGAAGAGCTGGTCGTGTTATGCCTGGAGAATGTTATCACCTCTATCCTAGATGTGTCTATGATGCTTTTGCTGACTACCAGCAGCCGGAACTCCTTAGGACACCTTTGCAGTCTTTATGTCTACAAATTAAAAGCTTAAGACTTGGAAGCATTTCAGAGTTCCTGTCCAGGGCGTTGCAACCTCCTGAAGCATTATCTGTATTTTTCTACTACAGTTTTATTTGTTCTCTCCTCGTTGGGTTTTCCTTTGGGGTTTAACATCTATTGTTGATCGTTATGTTGATTTTCAGGTCCAAAATGCTGTTGAGTATTTAAAGATCATTGGGGCTCTTGATGACGATGAAAATTTAACAGCTTTAGGTGTGTTTCTACGGGACTTTTTTCTGTTACTTACATATCTGGTTTCTCAAATTCTGGCAGGAACTCATTATATTCTCTATGCAGGGAAAAATTTGTCTGTGCTTCCGGTGGAGCCTAAACTCGGAAAAATGCTTATTTTAGGGGCTATCTTCAACTGTCTAGATCCAGTAATGACCGTTGTCGCTGGTCTAAGTGTCAGAGACCCATTCCTTATGCCATTTGACAAAAAAGATGTAAGTTTATATTTAATATTCATGTGATTCATTAAATTGACTGGAGGCCAGCAGAAACCAAGAAGTTCCTCTAATTATTGACCTGTTTTCTTTATCGCAGCTGGCAGAAACAGCAAGGTCCAAGTTCTCTGGCCGTGATTACAGTGATCATTTGACACTAGTTCGAGCATACAGTGGTTGGAAAGCTGCTGAAAGAACACAGTCTGGTTACGAGTACTGCTGGAAGAACTTTCTCTCTTCTCAAACTCTTAAGGCCATGGACTCTATGCGGAAACAATTTTTCAATCTCCTCAAGGAGGCTTCTCTGATTGATAACATAGAAGGTTGCAGTAAGCTGAGTCATGATGAACATCTTGTCCGCTCAATCATTTGTGCTGGCCTGTTCCCTGGAATTTGTTCTGTTGTTGTGAGTCATCGTCGCCTTTGCATTTAGTTTTTACCTCTTTCTCTTTCCTAAATTTTGTAATTTGACCCTACAATATAACTATTCTCCTCCACAGAATAAGGAAAAGTCAATCACGCTCAAGACAATGGAAGATGGACAAGTGCTTCTATACTCAGTGAGTCCATGTTTTTAGCTTACCAGTCTTCAAATTCCCCTCAGAATGGAGATCTTTAGCTTCTTACCAACATCTCCTTTTTATATTTTTCAGAGTTCTGTGAATGGCAATGTACCAATGATTCCCTTCCCTTGGCTAGTCTTCAACGACAAAGTGAAAGTCAATTCTGTGTTCCTGCGAGACTCTACTGCTGTATCTGACTCTGTGCTTCTTTTGTTTGGAGATAAAATATCTTCCGGTGGATTTGTAAGCTATAATCCTATCCTATTTTGTCAAATTCCTTGTTGTTCTTATTTTCACATCTGATTTACATCATCTCATCTCTGTGTTCCCCAAAAGGATGGTCATCTCAAAATGCTTGGAGGATATCTAGAGTTTTTCATGAAACCTACTTTAGCATATACATACCTATCGTTAAAAAGAGAGCTCGACGAACTTATTCAGAATAAGGTAAAGTTCCAACCCTAGTCTTGAGGATACATCTTTTGTTGTCTTTACCCTCGTTGACAAAGTTTTGTTTCACGTCTTTGTACAGCTTGTGAATCCAAAACTTGATATTCAACCATACGACAAACTTATGACTGCCATTAGATTACTTGTGTCGGAGGACCAATGTGAGGGGAGATTCGTCTATGGCCGGAAAGCTCTAAGCCCTACACCGACAAAGAAGTTAAAAGAAGTAGGGACTCAGCTGCAGAACAGCGGTGGTGAAAACAACAAGAACCAACTTCAGACATTGCTTGCCCGAGCAGGACACGGAACACCTGTGTACAAGACAAGACAGCTTAAGAACAACCAGTTCCGCGCTATGGTTACCTTCAATGGATTGGATTTCATGGGAAAGCCGTGTGGTAGTAAGAAAAATGCGGAGAAGGATGCAGCTCATGAGGCTTTGTTGTGGTTACAAGGCGAGTCCAAGTCGAGTCTGAATGATCTTAACCACATGTCAATGCTGTTAAAGAAGAACAAAAGTAAAAAGCCCGCAAGGGCATCATCAGCTAAATGGGGTTAAGGGTTCATAGGAGAGAACCAAAGAGAAAAAAATTGAACCTGCGATGGTATGGATTCTTACCAACCTCATGATCTCTCAGGTTTAAATGACAGAAAGGGTCGTGACCAGGAGATTCTTGTAGACAAATTACTGAGTTGAGAGGGCTTGGTGGATTTGGTTAAAGTTTTCAGATATGCAGATGATTTTATTCTGAGGTCTTGGTTTGATTGGAAAATCAAGAACCCAACCAGGAAGTCACTTCACTGCTCTCTAAAAATAGCTCTGTAGGTTCTTGCTGAGTACTGAGTAGTAAGAGCCAAATAAGAGTGGCTCGTGGAACTAGTCTTGTTATGTCTCTCTGTTCTTGTCTAAGTTTAAGTAGGTTATGATTCTTCATATTTATACATATAATCTTAAAAGTATGTAAGATACTTGACCAGATATTTCAATATTTGAATGTGTAGCTTCTAAATTGTCTAATTTACTCATCGTGTGTATTCATCAATCCATGGATTTATGTGAGTTAGAGAAAGATTATGCACGAATTATGTTTTACTGACCTCACTTGAATTTTGTTCGTTAAGAAAAAAGCACATCAACCGAGCAATCAAGCTCTAGGTCTTTCGGATGCAAAGGAGGTTTGATTTTTCTTGTTTTCGCAGAATGAAAATACCATATACATCGGCAAGTAGGTTTGAAAACTTATCACCTGAAGTGATGAAAGGCTTGTACTTTGAGATGAAATTCGAAAAGCCGAGCAAGATCAAAGCAATGAGTTTTCCCATGAAAATGACGCCGCCTTACAAGCATCTGGTTGCTCAAGCGCATAACGGGTCAGGCAAGACGCGCGCCATGTTTCGTGCTTTGCATTTGCCCAACTAGAAAATTAGCAAAACCAGGTTAGTTTAGTTTGGTTAGGATAGTTGACTTGAGAAAACATGTTAAGAGCTTCCTACTTCATCTATGGCAGAATATGGAAGTCCTTCAGACGATGGGGAAGTTCACTGCGATCAGTGCTGAAGTAAACTTTTTTGACGTATTTGGGGTTTTCTTGCAATTTTTATCAGACTACAGAACAGAGATTTTCAGACTTGTGTAGTTTTTTTTATTCAGGAAAGCCACATAATTTTGATGTCACTGTAAATCACTTGAGTATGATCCTAACCAACAAAGCATTTCTTTACAACATTGGAGTCATAAGACACAAAACAAGACTTGGTTTTGTTCACTTTCAGTATGATTCCAAGTCCTAACCAACAAAGCATTTCTTTGCAAAAGCTTTCTAGTTTAAAATGATTGAGGTTTTAGCAACAAGATAAATCAGTGCTCGTTGGTGATATCTATTACGCATCTTCTTGTATTTTAATGTGTAAAACGAAACCGCAGTCTTATATACTAGAGATAAATTCAGATATGCATACACACCTTTATTCTTGTAAGATAATATTGTCATCAACTCTCCATAAAGTAATAAACGTAAAATGGTTATATTATTTGTATTTTCTTGTACTGAGTCTTGTTTTCTTATGCATAAAGAGAAACTATATAGTTTAGAAGAAGAAGAAGAAAAAAAAGGTCTAGTGATCTGATATTTTTCCCGCATAAATACCTCAATAACAGATCTGATCTATCTACAACCAAATTGTGTGGTCCACAGTGTAACCCTGGCTGGATTGTGGACAACGTCTTTCATAGACGTATCATTGGATCTGGTCCATCAAAACATGTCCACAATGACACCACAACCACACCGGAGGGTACAATGGTCATTTTGTCATGAGCAGATGTGGTACATTAAAAAAAGAGTTTCGAATGTGATACATTAGAAAAGTTTAAGTTTTGAACGTGGTATAATTGTTAACTATCACTAAAATTAAGAATTAATGCATCAATTAATTCACTCATTTTGATAATATTTTTTATTATTAAAAACAATAGTTTATAATAATCTATATACATTTTCAGAAACATTTATAAAAAAAATCCTGGAGTTCCAACTTATTTACAACCCCGCCATTGCCTTTTAATTAAAAATCTATGTTTGGGTTATACGATTACAAATAAGAAGAATTGGGTTTTACGATTACAAATAAAAAATAAAAAGCCCACCTTAGTTCGAGATTACCTTCCACAATGATACAAAACACTCAGGTTTTTCTTGCCTTACACGATGATCTTAGGCGAGATTTGTGTTGAAACTTTTTGATTTCCATATATTTTCTCCCATCAATTACGCCTCTCCTAAATCAATCAACCAAATCAGAAATAAATTTTAGAATATATTATATCCCAGAAAGATGCCATAAATAACAGAACACGTAATTATATCTCTAAAATCTCGCTTCATCAGATCTTATTTGGTATCGTAACAATTGTTTTGGTCGACTTAATCAGTATCCCTATAAATAATCGTAACCTAAAACAAGCATTATACACAAGCAATCACAACTACAGAGATATAAACAATATGGCAGCTACTTTTGCTTTCTTGAAAAATGTTCGACCCTACAAAACCTCATGGAGAGTTCAAGTGAAGGTCATCCATTCATGGGAAAACGAAACGCTTGAATTGGTTTTGTCAGATTCGATGGTAAGTAGAAATGTTTATGTCTACGAGATACAATACTATTCTATTACTAATGCATCTTATATCTTTCATTCTTTCAGAACAAAAAGCTTCATGCATTAGTGAAGAAAGACTTGGTAAACAAATATGTGAATAGGCTTCCTATTGGTAATTGGGTTTTCATTGAGACATTTGCTCTTAGCTATGCAACTGGTCAATTCAGACCAACCACACATCTGTACAAGATGCCATTCATTAATGGAACTATGGTCATGAACCGTGACCCTGTTTCTGATGATAGCTTCCTGACCTTAACTAAGTTCAAGCAAATCCAAAGTGGTGAAGCTAATCCCCACATATTTGTTGGTAAGCATCTACTTACAATTGTTTTAATATAAATTCAATATTTATTTAGATTATTCATTATGCAGAGGTTATTGGTCAAATCATGAGTTTGGGTGAATTGGAGGACCTCGAAGCCAATAATAAGCCTACCAAAAAACTCAATTTTGAGCTACGGGACGAAACATAAGTCTTATCTCCTAATGTCTATATGATTATTATGTGGGATATCAGAACTTGATCACTAATCCAACTTACTCATTTTAAATAATAGAGATGATAGAATGTCATGTACCTTGTGGGGTTCCTTGGCCGAGCACGGTTTTAGTTCTTTGCAAGACTCTTATGGGAGCATCATCATCTGTGTTCTCAGATTTGTGAAGATAAAATCCTACAAGGGTAAAAACATTTAATTATTACACATTGTTTATCATTTAACAAATGAATATTTCTTTTACTAATGATTTTACTTAATCAGGTGTGAACTTCTTGACTAATTCGTTTGATGCTTCTCAAGTCCATTTGAACTCACTATTCGATGAAGTTAATGTTTTCAGACAGAAGTAAGATTACACCGCATAAGTAAATTTCTTTCTATCATTTGTGTTAGCATAATCATTAGTAGTGATTTTAAAATATTTATAATCGTATTTAACAGGCTCCCCAATGATGGCCTCTCTCTCATATACCGTCAGAGACAACCAAGGTGGGGAATGGTTGCTGTTCAAGCTGAAAATGTTGAAGATTTTCCTAGGAGAACAATTGAAGAGTTGAAGAATCCTGTTGAGGTATGTACAGCTTTTGTTTACTTCATGAAATTTTTATAACTCACCAATAAAAAAATGTGTCTATAGATTGGAAAGGCAAGGATTCACTGCCTGTCTACGCCATTGACACGGACTGGGCTTGGTACTATATTAGTTGTCGTACTTGCAATAAGAAAGTGGAGAAAGTAAACGATGGCGATAATGGGATCACTAACAAAGGGTCAAAACCAAGGTTTTGGTGTTACAAATGCAATATTGTCGTCACTAATGTGATTCCAAGGTAATTATAGTTTGTCTTTACCTTTTATTTCGAATCTATATATTGTGTATAAAATCTAATCCCTTGGTTTTTTTTACTTTATATACATTTTTAAGGTTTATGCTCTATGCTAATGTCATGGACTCTACTGGTGAGACAAAATTATTGTTGTTTGATTCTATTTGCTCTAAGATTATTGGGCAGTCTGCTCCATCAGTTCTTGGTGGCTCAGTTGATGAGGTTAGCTAAACAACAGTAACATCCCATTAATTTTGTACTCTTGACGGTGTTGATAACATTAGGATTCACTAACTATCATTTCATTTTAATTGGCCTGTAGATAGTAGATCCAGAAAATTTGCCTGATCCACTGAAAAGTCTTATTGGAAAGACTTATCTCTTTCTGGTAACTGTTGACAAAGCATTCATATTTGATGGTAAAGACAACTATAAGGTCTCCACAGTCCTCTTGAAAGATGGCCTACTCGAAGAACAACTTTTAGAAAATTCATCTGAGACACTAAATGCAACATCTACTGTATCTGGTTGAAAAGACCGACTTTTTTTTTAATAATAAATAATAATAATAAATAATAATAATAAATAATAAATTTATAATATAATATAATAATAAACTAACTCTAGTGGTCCCATATCCACTAGCCACCTAACCACAATCACAATCATCAGCGGAAAACATTACCAATATCCAATAAAAAAAAATAGCCAATATTAATTCCAATCACAAAGTAATGATCCAAACAACATCCAAAGAACCAGCAATCCTAAACAGCATTCTAGGACTCCACTCTAGCAACCTAACAGAAGCCGGACAACCAAACGAACCACTAGAACATCCTCCTCTTCATCGCCCTGATTCCACGGTCACACTTTGCCTTTACCTGCAACACAAACACATATTGCAATGCATGAGTATTTAATAAACACTCAGTAAGGCAATCCTCCCATCTACAGGGCTATACACACAAGCAATAGAGACATCTCTAACCATCAACCATCAACCATCAACCAACAATCATCAATCAACAATCAACAAGCCAAACAACACATAAACAACCAGATTAGAGAAATCTCCAGCTTAGATAAGCCATGGTCCTGCACTTACCTTAACAAGTGACTCACAAAACTAAATACAACCAAATGAGAGGCTTTCCAATATCCAAGAAACAACCAAACTTGCTCGTATAACCAATCACAACAACAAACAAATATTGAAAACAAACTACTAGAAAAACAGAAAAGAACAACCTCACAAGTGAAACCACGAAATCAAAACTAACCGTTAACTTTCTAATCCCTCCGGTGAAAAGCAAGGTATATCCGTCCAGAAGCTTTCCACAAAATTTCAGCACGATCAGATTATTGATGAAACCGCAATCGTCCCCGTAACACCCGCTGGTCTCAATCCGCGAATGAGAAGAAACACCCCACGAAACTGCCAATATCTCCTAAAATATTAACCCAAATTCACTTCTGTAAAAAGGAGAGTGTACGAAAATCTCTTAGCCACAACCATACCAAAAATCAGTACCTTTCAAAACGATTTGACCCGTCGAATCTTCCTTGTCCCAAACCCTGACAGTTCTGTTTCCCTCTTAACACTAAGGAAAAAGCTTGATCTCCTTCTCATTCTCTTTTGCACCAAATAACCAACACTTAACTGTCTTTCTCTCCCTCTCTCAGATGAAAATGTCGACCAAAGCACAAAAGCATGAGAGGAGGCGTGAGTTGAGAAAGAGATTAGGGCTAATTAAACCAGGATTTAATTAAACCAAAATTAATTAAAATCCACTCTTTTGGTTTACTCAACATAACCCAAACTCTATTCCCGGAACACGGATGTTACACTGGTGACCAGGTAAATGAGCTACATATTAATCCGGTATTTAAAATTATGGTTATCTAGGTTTTTAATTGTCATAACTAGGTATTGTCTGTTTACAGGGACTTCTCATGATAGAAAACAGCCCCCATACTATTGACTCTACCACTCCATCGTCCAAGCGTATTTACCCTGCTAATGGAGGGACTTCTGATCAAAACTCCACTTCTAAAAAGTTGTGTATTGAACCGATAGATTTAGAAAAGTTTAACCCAGATTTTGGAGCTGAAAGAGTTCATGAAAAAGCTGAAGAAACAAACAACAACGATGGGGAGGGAAAACAGAAGGTTGTCTACGATGGAAGTGTTGTGGCCAACTCAGTCATTCAGGCAAAAGAAAAGAGTGTCGGGAAGGTTGAGAAGGAATGATTTGTGACAGCATTTTAAATTTTAGTTTTGCTTTTGTTTTTTTTTATCTCCCATTCTCATGTTACAACTTCTAAAGTTTGTTATTTCCTACTTTGGTGACATTGTTTCTCGCTAATAATTGATGTTTTCCAGCTCTTTTCTGAAATTATTGAGTAGCTTCAATAAAACTTTTATATTGTTTTTTCAATTTAACAATGGCAGCAAAATGAAACTAATCTACATCATGAACCCTAATTATCTATCATAGACTCTTTACTATTTACTAACATAAACTGCTAAAGATGTATATAGATCTGACCTTCGTTGAAGATTTATTGACTGCATGTTTCAGCCGAATTCTTAATCTCACCATAGGGGAAAACAGCCTGTGAGAAACACATAAGTTTTCCTTAAAGAGAAAATTAAAAAGAACATGTATTTAAAATATGATGTATACATATCATATTACATTAGCAGGCAAAACATTAGTATATGACCTGACCAAATCTTCCTTAAGAGTGACATATTAAGAATTTAGTATATAGAAAGTCTTTTAACCAACTAGCTATATTGTCAACAATCAAGCAGCAGAAAAATGCATGAAAAAAAAATATTGAAATATTATAGTATCCCATAACTCTCTTTTTAGTTGTAATAGAAACCAACTATCTATATTTACTACTCAATCAAATATTTTATTTACAGAAAGCAATTGTTACTCTTTTTCGTAGACATATACAGCTTATCATGAGAGACCTTTTTCGAGAAAAAAATAAAAACCCAACAATGAAAAAGAAACAAGACCCTACTCTGTCTGGTTTTGATTCTAATTCTAACCCATCCAAAAATACCCGTTTGATTCATAGTTTTACTCCTAATAGTCATATTACTCAATCAAATGCATCTAATAGTAATGGTTCTGTTCTTCTAAGTACAACTTTTAGTAGGGTTCTAAACGATATTACGAACCTTGGTAATTCTTCTTCTGGTCATTTTAGGAAACCAACATCTCTTCAACAGTCCATTCCTGCCAAGCAAACACCACATGCTCTGGGTGAATTACAACACACAAACTTTTGATAATGATAAGTATCAATTTAATTTTGTTTTTGACAAACAGATACTAAAATATGAGAACTAATGTCATTACCAGGTTCAAGTTCTTTCTCGGGCATGCCTTCAATTGAAAATACCAGTTCCGGATTGACTCAGAAATCTTCAAGAGGTGTACTCACGAACATCACCAATCTACAGCGCTTACCTCATATCCTTCCTTCTCATGATATCCATAATAAACGAAAAGGTTAATGCTTACCTCAAATCCCTTTTAAACAGCAACTACTCCTACATATAAATTGACTCAAGAAATCTTTGATTGTGAACCAATGTGCTGCTTCTACATCAATCATAAGGAACCAGAAACAAACAAAGCATTGCTCAAAAGTAGATATGTTTCCTATTAGAAATTTGCAAGAAGAATTTCATCTTGCATCACCAATAGAGCTGTCAAAATGGGCGTCCATGTCCATTTTGACCCGTCCAACATCGTCCAATTTTATTTTGGACAAATACTAGTCCGTGTCCATTAACGTCCGGTCCATTAACGACCATGCCCACTTATGCCCATAATTTTATGGGCTGTCCATGGGTGTCCATTGGACAACAATAGAACAGATTTTGTAAAATGAGAAAAAATGGTGTAATTAGCTTAGAACATAAACATAAATGATCCTTTTGTGCTGCCAATCATTTTGATCAACATATAAAACATAAAAGATAGATCCAAAAGCAATAAAGCATAAATGTTTTCATCCAAACACAATGATAAACATCCAAAAGCAAACATGAACATCCAAACACAATGATAAACATCCAAAAGCAAACATGAACATCTAGAATGTTTCAAACACAATGACACACATATTTCAAACTCCTTCTCCTTCTCCTTCTCCTTCTTTGCCTTCTTCGAATGGATCAACAATCTCTTCAAAACCTCTAAGCCAATTTCTAGCGCAAATTAGAGCTTGGACATTAGAAGGAATGAGTGAACTCCGATACTTACTTAAAACTCGGCTTCCAATGCTGAATGATGATTCTGCAGCTACGGTCGTAATAGGGATGCTAAGGATGTCACAAGCCATAGAAGACAGTTCTTGAAAACGGTTTGCATTGTCTTTCCAATACTTCAAAATATCCAAGCTCTTAAATGCTATCATGTCCAAAACCGGTTCATCCAAGTACTTGTCTAATGCTGACTTACCATTAGCACCAACTGTTTGGGAGATGAAAGCATAAAAGCCCTGAAATTATGATTCAAAACTGAAACAGCTCAAAACACAAATATGCAGCAGCTCTATATAAGTGAACTTCAATCTAGGATCAAAGACCGCAGCTAAAGCAAGCACGTCACTATAATCCTCCCAATACTTGTCAAATTTCTCCTTCATCTCTTTCACCATCTCACAAATCACATCGTCATAAGAGTACTCTTGAGCTTTCAGCCAAGTTTCAATTTTCCATACCTAAACCAATGACAAATCAAAGTTAATATACCGAATACCTAAATCAAAGTTAATACATAAACCAATGACAAAGTTATTATGTCGATCATACCTGATTGAAATACAAATTGGCAGTTGGATAAGATGAACCAGAGATCAGATTTGTCATCTCTGCAAATGGGGTCAATAGCTCAAAGATCAACTCTGCTCTTGTCCACTCAACATCAGAAGGGAAATATTGATAACTTGTATCAATCTCTGCAAGATGCCGAAGGGCTCCCTTATAAATGATTGCTCTTGAGAGCATAAGGTGAGTTGAGTTCCACCTAGTTGAAACATCTAAAAGTAGGTCACCCTTAGCTTCAATTCCCATTGTTTCCACACAGGTTTGAAAGGATTGTTGTCTAGTCTCACTCACCCTCACAAACTTAACACTTTCTCTAATTTTCTCTAGAGCACCATCAATCACATCCAATCCGTTTTGCACAATCAGATTCAAGATGTGTGCAGCACATCTCACATGAAAGAACTCTCCACCACACACCAAATTTTTCCTAAGCTGTCTCTTGAGAATTCCTTGCATGTTGTCATTTGAGGAAGCATTATCAACAGTAATTGTGAACACTCTCTTTTCTATTCCCCAATCTTTTAGCAACGCCAACAACTTTGTAGCTATTCCAGCACCCGTATGTGGAGGAGGAAATGCACAAAACGATAAGATTTTTGTCTTCAAATTCCATCCACTATCGATATAGTGTGCAGTCAAACACATGTATCCCTCTATTGTGATTGCCCTCCACAAATCTGTTGTTAAACAGAACCTACCCGGAACTTCATCCAACATCTTTCTAAGCTTCAGCTTCTCTTTCTCGTAGATCTTTAAGCAATCAGCAGCTGCAGTATTTCTTGACCAAAACTCGATGTTTGAATTTGCATACTGAAAAGCCTCTCTAATTCTTCTGTACTCAACGAAAGAGTAAGGCAAATCATGTTCTATGATTGCCAATCCTATCATCTCCCTAAACACCATCATATCTAACTTTCTGTTTCCACATGAAGGAGTGCTTCCTGGAGTCTTTGAGCATGATTCCATGTGACGCAAGAGAGTATTGGTGCCACTTCTACGAAGATCAAGGCAATAAGTATGCTCACAACGGGTGCATCTAATATTATTCCTACCATCATCCAGCTTATCTCCAACAATTTCAAAAGTTTTCCAACACCTTGACCTTTTACGTTTACCTGTAGACTTGCCAGTCCTATTCTCAGCCGTACTAGCTACTGAATCTGCTTCTACATGTTCCCCTTCTACATGTTCTTCTTCATCCAGATTCATACCCTGCTCAAGCATTAGCATATCATCTCCACTCATATAATCATCTTCAAGGTTTAGTGTATCACCCATCTGAAATAACCAAAACCAAATACCAATTAGAAAACGAATGTAGCATAACTAAGCGAAAGAGATGCAGCATCAAAGAGACTGGTAAACATTGAAAACAATACAAAACAATACATCAATACAAGCATCACAGATACAAGCATCACACCAAATCTCTCAAACCAAAATATCTCGGTCTTGAGTTGCCAAGTGTGAACAGAAAACATGAACAAGCATCACGATACAAGCATCACAGATTACCCTATAAGAATGTCATTTTCAATGTAAAGTATATTGCATAAACATGATTCAGCAATCACAACATAACAAGTTAACAACACCCAAAGACGTCGATTCATAAAACAAACATAAACATTCATGCAAAATCGAAAGAGAAGAAGAGAAGGAAGGAAGAAACCTAAATCTCAAATGGGTATCTCGCAAAATCGAAAGAGAAGAAGAGAAGGAAGGAAGAACCGAAGAAACCTAAATCTAAACCTAAACGGCTAAACCTAGATCTCAAAATCGAAAGAGAAAAAGTAAACCTAAATCTAAACCTAAATCGAAATCGAAATTGATGGGTCTCTTAGATCAAAACAAGTGAAGATTGTACCTGAAATCGATGGAGATTGAACGGAAGAAGATGGTATCGCCGGAGAAATCGCCAGAGAAAATCGCCGACAAAGAGAAGAAGAAAATGAAAAATGTGTGTTTTCGATTTCCCCCAAATCAATTTTGACCTAGAATTGTTTGTCCAATGGGCCGCCCAATGTCCAGGTTGTCCACGCCCGTTTCGTCCGTGGGCTTTGTTGTCCAAGCCCACTTAAGTCCGTTTCAATTATGGGCTTGTCCATGACCCGTCCATAATGAATTGGACATGGTCCGCCCATGGACAGCCCGCCCATTTTGACAGCTCTAATCACCAACTACTTTGTTGCAAGGTAATCTATAAATACCAAACTTTATGGTTTTAGCTATATATACTTATGATGTTTTCTATAAGCCATGTTATGCGACACAATATATTAACTGTTAATGGTGACAAATAGGTCAAACTTCATGTTCTATGAACTACGAACCATTAGTAGAGAGTAGTAGTGATGATGAAAGCATGGACCAGTTCAATAATGATAGTTGTAGTGACAGTGAAACTTCAGAGGAACATGCCTACTATATTAGTACAACTGACGAAGAAACTGACCAGTACCCTAATGAAGAAACTGAAATACCAAGCAATGCTAATATAGAAATTCAGATTGCTACAGAACAACTCACTAATGTATCACATCAGAGCGCCATAAGTGAAGAACATATAAAATTCATGGCTAAAGTGGATCAAATGTTGCAGAAGACAAGAGAAAAAAGAACTGCTGATCAGAACATCCCTCAACCAAAGAGAAGAGGTCGACCACGTTTGCAAAAAAATTTAAATTGTTCAACACCAAATGCAACGATATCAGGTATTCATTATTTCTTATATGTTCGTGAAAGTATTTTGTTTCAAGTTATATATTTACGTTTTAGGGGACGGTTTGTTTTGTTTTAACCCAGATTATCTTGATCACGGTGATGCTACATACAAGTGTAAGTATTGTGGTGCCTTCATGTGGTATGATGAGCGTATAAACAAAAGTAGGAACCAAAAAGATCCAACATTTACACTATGTTGTGGGGAAGGAAGTGTGAAATTACCCTTTCTAAGAGAATCTCCAGAGCTTATAAACAAATTGCTGAAAGGGAATGACGCAATGAGCAGAAACTACAGAGAAAATATTAGAATTTTTAATATGATTTTTGCCATGACTTCTCTTGGTGGAAAGGTGGACCAATCTATGCCAAAAGGGAAAGGGCCTAACATGTTTCGATTACAAGGAGGAAACTATCATTTGATTGGCAGTTTAAAACCGGATGAGGGTGACTATGCTAAGTATTCACAACTTTATATAGTTGATACTGAAAACGAAGTAGATAACAGAGCTACTGTGATCAAGTAATCATTCTGCCTACATATCTTTTATATGTTTTAGTAACTTCAATATACTTATGTTTGTTATTTTTGTTTTGCTTATTTATGTAGCAAGGGAAAAAATTCAAAGGCAATTGCAGGGAAGCAAAAACTTAATAAAGAAGTCATCGAAGCCCTAATTAAAATGCTCAATGATGTAAACCCGTATGTCAAACTTTTTAGATCCGCTAGAGAGAGGTTTCAATCAACTAATGATGAGCCATTTCACATGCGTATTGTCTCTGATCGAAAAGGTGTTGATGGGAGGATATGCAGTATGCCTACAACATCAGAGGTAGCTGCTTTAATACCTGGGGATTTTAAAAAACAAATGCCTGATCGTGATATAGTCATTCAAGAGAAGAGTACTGGTCACTTACGAGGATAAGCCAAATTCATATCTCCTATTTGGCTCTACACTATCCTCTCATTCTATGCTATGGTGAGGATGGTTTCAGGCCTGGTATTGAGAAATGTTATCAAAAAGCCAACCAGAAGAAGAAGAAATGTATTAGCATGAGATAGTGGTTCGCATTCAGGATTCAAGTGAGGGAAAACGAGTCTCATACTTTGTTGCATTCTAAGAGGTTGTTCCAGCAGTTTCTTTGTGATTCTTACACAACTATCGAATCAAACAGACTATCTTACATCAAGTTTAATCAGTCCAAACTAAGATGCGAGAACTACAGCTCCATTAAAGAAGCAGCGGCAGCTGGAACAACTACTATGGGTGAAGAAGGTAATCAAATTAATATACCTTCTTCTTTCACTGGTGGACCTCGGTATATGGTTCAAAGCTACTATGACGCAATGGCAATCTGTAAACATTATGGATTTCCAGACCTATTCATCACCTTCACATGCAATCCTAAGTGGCCAGAGATAACAAGATATTGCCAGTCAAGAGGTCTGCTGATGATAGACCGGATATTGTTGCAAGGATATTCAAAATCAAGTTGGATTCTTTAATGGTAGATTTGACAAAAAGGAATATGCTAGGAAAGACAGTTGCATGTAAGTTTTTTCTTTTATGTACTCGAGGTTTTCATACTGTTTTTATATTTTTGCATATCCTAAATTGTTATTTGTTTCTACTATTTCAGCTATGTATACTGTCGAATTTCAGAAGAGAGGATTACCACATGCTCACATTCTCTTATTCATGGCTCCTCAAAGTAAGCTACCAACTGCTGACGACATTGATAAGATTCTTTCTACAGAAATTCCAGATAAAGAGAAAGAGCCAGAGCTCTATGAAGTTGTTAAAAATTCAATGATTCATGGTCCATGTGGTTCAGCAAACAGGAATTCTCCGTGTATGGTTGATGGATCATGTTCAAAGAACTACCCAAAAAAACATCAAGATATTACAAAGGTTGGTGCTGATGGTTATCCTGTTTATAGAAGGAGGAGAACAGAAGACTACATTGAGAAGGGTGGTATTAAATGTGACAATAGGTATGTTGTGCCTTATAATAAGAAGCTTTCTCTTCGTTATCAAGCTCATATCAATGTGGAATGGTGTAATCAGAATGGTTCTATTAAATACTTATTTAAGTATATCAACAAAGGCCCAGATCGTGTTACAGTCATTGTTGAGCCTGTTGGTCAGTCTAAAACCAATGAAACTGTAACTCCTGGCGAATTACCAAATACCAATGAGAAGAAGAATGAAATCAAAGATTGGTTTGATTGCAGGTAGTTTTCATACACTTAAATTTCAATCCGCCTATTTGATTCTTTTATCACTATCTAACTTGGCTCCTATCTCTTTAGATATGTATCTGCTTCAGAGGAAATTTGGAGGATTTTCAAGTTTCCACTTCAAAATAGATCAACAGCTGTTCAAAGACTATCTTTTCAAGTCGAACGGAAGCAACCTGCTTATTTTGATGGGAAGGCTCATATTAACGACGTTATTGAACGTATACTTAATCAAGATTCACAGTTCATGGCTTGGTTGAATTTGAATAGGAATAATGCTGTTGGAAAGAATGGGAAACGAGCTCGAGATCTTCTATGTGCTCAAATTCCAGCATATTTTATTTGGGATGGAAAGAATAAGCAGTTTAAGAAGAGATCAAAAGGTTTTTCTTTGGGTCGTATTAACTACGTACCTAGAAAAATGAAAGATGAATACTATCTGAGGGTGCTTCTTAACATTGTCAGAGGACCTTGCTGTTTTGATGACATCAAGACATATAATGGTGTTGTATACAAATCGTACAAATAAGCATGTTTTGCACGTGGAATTTTAGATGATGATCAACTTTCATAGATGGTTTGATTGAAGCAGGTCAGTATTGTTTTGGTGATTATATGAGAAATATTTTTGCGATGCTTCTTCTATCGGATTCTCTTGCTAGACCGGAACATGTATGGTCTCAGACATGGCACCTTTTATCCGAGGATATAGAAACAAAAAAGAGACAACAGTACAACAATCCAGGTAATTATGTATTCCCATATGATCACCTAATTTCCCTAAAATTAGAACCATTTCGAATACTATTTACTTTCTCTACTGACACCGACATTAATTTTTTCAGAATTGACTCTGACAGAAGCTGAGATTAGAAACTACACTCTTCAAGAATTGAGATGATTATGTTGTTTAATGGTGGAACTATCGAAGACATTGCGCATTTCCCTCAACCATCACGCGAAGATATTGATAATTCCAACCGGTTAATTGTTGATGAGATGAGATATAACCGTGAGTTTTTGGCAGAAAAACATCTGAATGGATAAAAATGCTAACGATTGAGCAGAGAAGCATATACGATGAGATCACCGGAGCTGTATTCAATGATTTAGGTGGTGTTTTTTTTGTTTATGGCTTTGGAGGAATAGGAAAAACATTTGTGTGGAAAACACTAGTAGCAGCTGTTAGATCAAGAGGACAGATTTTTCTTAATGTCGCCTCCAGTGGCATCGCATCTTTGTTGTTAGAAGGAGGTAGGACTGCTCATTCAAGGTTTGCAATCCCTTTGAATCCTGACGAATTTTCAGTTTGCAAAATCAAGCCTAAATCAGATCTAGCTAACTTGATCAAAGAAGCATCTCTTATTATCTGGGATGAAGCTCCAATGATGAGCAAGTTCTGTTTTGAATCTTTAGACAAAAGTTTTTCTGATATTATCAAGAACAGAGATAACAAGGTATTTGGTGGAAAGGTGGTTGTTTTTGGAGGTGATTTCAGGCAAGTTCTTCCAGTAATAAATGGAGCAGGGAGGGTAGAAATTGTTATGTCATCACTTATGCTTCGTATCTGTGGGATCA
Organism: Camelina laxa; assembly: GCA_024034495.1. Taxonomy (NCBI): domain Eukaryota; kingdom Viridiplantae; phylum Streptophyta; class Magnoliopsida; order Brassicales; family Brassicaceae; genus Camelina; species Camelina laxa. The sequence continues at coordinate 6,222,274 of CM043884.1, forward strand.
CTGCAAGGTCCTAAAGTTGATTAAAAACATGCGACTACTATCAGACAATATAAGTGTGGATGAAGCTAAAGATATCCAAGAATTTTCAGATTGGTTATTGGCTGTTGGTGATGGTAGGATTAATGAGCCTAATGACGGTGAGGCTCTAATCGATATCCCAGAAGAATTGTTGATTAAAGAAGCAGAAAATCCATTAGCAGCAATTTGTAAGGAAATTTATGGAGATCCTACCGAAATGCACAAAGAAATGATGCTAAATTCTTTCAAAAGAGAGCTATTTTAGCACCGAACAATGATGATGTCAACACAATTAACCAGTTTATGCTAGAGCATTTGCAAGGTGAGTAATCGTTTTACATTACTAATGTTTTCCAACAATTATATGTAATTTCTATCTTTAATATCTTTACTAAAGCAAATGTTTCTGTGCTTCTAGGGAAGAAAGGATCTACCTAAGTGCTGATAGTATAGATCCTACAGATTCGGATTCACTGAACAATCCGGTAATCACTCTAGATTTCTTGAACAGTATCAAGCTCTCAGGTTTGCCACACCATGCTTTACGTTTGAAAATTGGTGCACCCGTTATGTTGCTTAGGAATATTGATCCAAAAGGTGGGTTGTGTAATGGAACTAGGCTCCAGATTACTCAACTAGCTAATCACATTGTCGAAGCTAGAGTAATAACAGGGGACAGAAGTGATGAGATAGTTTTAATCCCTATGATAAATCTAACACCTTCAGATACTAAACTGCCATTCAAGATGCGTAGAAGAAAGTTTCCACTATCTGTTGCATTTGCTATGACCATCAATAAGAGTCAGGGACAATCTCTAGAGAAAGTAAGACTTTACTTGCCTAAACCTGTGTTCTCTCATGGCCAACTTTATGTGGCATTGTCTAGGGTGACATCAAAAAAAGGTTTGAGAATACTAATACTAAACAAAGAGGGAAAGATTCAGAAGCACACAACTAATGTTGTTTTCAAAGAGATTTTCCAAAACATACACTGAGTCATCTACTTCTTCGAAGGTAAACTTTACATATCTTATTTTAGTATCTAATTCATTTCTACGATAGAAACACAAAGAAGAATAATTTTGGTATAATTGGGATGTTTTTTAAAATGCAGGTGCCGTAATATCAATAAGGCCACTGATTCGAGACCCATGAAGGAAGCAAATCATAACCGATTGTTAGGACTGATATCAATCAATATCTAGCTTATTGTTATTTTATTTTTTATTTTCTAAACACAGATTCAACCCGCAGTTTACTTTCATTATAATAACCGGTTAAACACAATTTATTTAATTTTTTATGGCAAGAAAAACGATTTAACCATTTGCGAATCACTTAAACTTATTAAACTCAATGCAGTGAACACACAGAAAAATTTTAAAACTAAATGTAGTGAATGCATATATAGATACCAACCTTAATCAAATTACCTTCAAGATGCACTGTGCTGATAGCAGTACTTATTTACAATTACTTTCTTCATTTATGAACTTCAACCTGAACAAACAAAATACAATTAGCTATATATATAACTATATCGGTTAAGGTTGATTATTAGAACTTAAACCTTGATTTAGCACAAGAAAATAATTGTAAATAAGTTGCGTAGTACGAGTCATCTACTTCTTCGAAGGTAAACTTTACATATCTTATATTAGTAGCTATAACATTTATTAGTTGGAAACACAAAGAACAATAGTTTTCATATAATTGTGATTTTTTTTATAAATGCAGGTGCCTCATTATCAATAAGACGAATGATTCGAGAATCATGAAGGAAGCATATCAGAACTTTTGTTAGGACTGATATAAAACAATTTTTTGCTTAGTTTATTTTTTAAAATTTAGTTTCTAGACACAGATTCAATCGGCAGTTTACTTTCATTATCATAAATTATTAAACACAATTTATATACTTTTTTGTTTGAGACCCAACTTATTTCACCGTTTGCTAATCACTTAAATTTGTAAAAATCAATGCATTGAACACACATAAAATTTTTAAAACTAATGGTAGTGAATGCATATACATATACCAACCTTAATCAAATTACCTTCAACACGCAGTATGGTCATAGCAGTCCTTAGTTACAGTTATTTTCTTCAGTTATACACCCGAACCTGAAGAAACTAAACACAATTAGCTTTATATATAACAGTATCGGTTAAGTTTTATTATTAGAACTTAAACAAATTCTTATACTATCTACAATCTTACCTTTACTAAATACAAGAATCAATATATACATTATCCGACACATTTATTATTCATTGCTTAGAATCTCAACTAAACTGCAAAGTAAACCTAGCTTATTTTCAATTCCTGGCCTTTTATATGAATATAAGTGTTATTTGAATAACTTACCAGTATATATAGTAGATTGCAATGTTACTCTTCCACTTCTATTTTCAAAGTTTAACTTATGTGAACATATAACAGGAATTACCCTGCAAAAATGAAAACATGTTCACATTAGACTTGATTAAAATGATAAATACAGTCTTTATAAAACTAAACAAAGATTCAGTATCTTATCTTTAATTCGAAATAAAATATGCAAGAGAAAAGAAATCCAAATTACCGTTTTCTTATAAGTCAACCTTCAACACATTAGTTCCTCAATTATCGAGATACTGATACTGATTTTTCCCTGACCATGTAAAATTAAACATTAGAGTTTTAAAAGATTGTAGTAGAGCCATCTACAAATCAATTAGAGCGTTTCGTTACTTATCTTTGATTTAGTGTTCTTTATTTGTTTTCCTGACTTTTAACAAAAGGAAAAAATTAACGAGGCCTTAAACTTGAAAAAATATATTAACATGTATCCATGTAGACAACAACAAAATTCAAAATCAATTTTGATGGGAAGCTACAAACCTTTGAAATCCGACTCAATTCGATTACATATCTTCAAGCTCCACTCAAAAGCTATAATCATACATCAAAGATCAAATAAATGATGAATATAAATAAGGTGGGTCAGACCGGAGCAAAAGAAACAATTATATAAGATCAGATAAAGAAGCACAGTTTTTGTTTTAACTTGATTTTTGCTCTAACCTTATTCCAACTACCAACTTGAAATCGTCCTCGCGAGATCGTTTGATATATCTCTGGAAGTTGAACTTTCACCCCGGGGCCAAATGAGCCTGAATCAGAACACTATTAGTAGTATCACATATCAAGATTGTGAGAGAAGGAGATGGAAAGATACAAAACTATCAAACTCACAGAGATGAATCCATGACGCAGAGTCAAGTACTCGGTTCTTCCCACAGATACAAATAACTGCCTTAATAAGCATCCCTGTAACCAAAAGAGCTCAGAATAATCAAATGAGGAACGTTTTGATGCATTTTTATAAGAGATGAAGATTGAGAGAAATGGTATCTTTACGACGTAAAAGAAGAAAGTAATGGTTGTCCAGAAACTTATATGTTCTCTCACAAAAGAAGTCTCATGAGTGAGTCTAAGTCTTGAATTATCTACACCACACACAAAACAAATGTCAGTCTGTAAAATTAGAACAAAACTTTCAAAAGAGAATCTGATGAAACAAAGTACCAATAGAAAACTCATAGTCATGGCATAATGTTTGTTTCTCCCACTTTTTCCATCCACGAATCTGCCACAACAGCCAATCCAAAATATTGTGTAATTCACTCAATCAAACACATTTTTTGATCAGAAATATTGCGTACCTTGAGTCTGCTAAGCATCATGGTGATTAAACTATAGAAGATATGAGAGATGGCGAAGAAGAACACCAAGATGTAAATTTGGTGCAAGCCTTTCAATGTTATGAGTGGGTCGTCATTCGAGATCCTGATATTCACCAAAAAAAATCACAAAATTAGGACAAACATAAACTTCAATATAAATCTAAACATTAGAAGATGTAAACATGAATAGAAAAAAAATTCAAAAACGATTTAGATTCAGATTCAGATTCTAACCTACATATAGAAGACCCATATTCGTTTGTAGATTTTCAAACTCTACTAAAACGCTGGAATCAGACATAAAAGAACAAGTCAAGCAGGAATCGTAACAGTTTCTGAGCTATAATCAGAAATAGAAATAACTGATCGGAATCTAAACATTGTTTACGAGATTACCTCACTTATCAATTGAAGAAGACATCGGTAACTCGATTAATCTCGATAAATGATGAATCTTACTCTGGGTTTTCAGAATTGGAAAATAGAGGTTGTCTGATCCATCATCTTCTGAATCTGATCTATGTTGTCGAATCGACTTTTGCTCTCGAGACAACCATTTTTTTTTGTTTTACGTTTTTCTTTTGTTGTTGTCTTTTTTTTTTTTTTTCTGGCCATTGATATATCATGGTTTTTACGGTTTTTAACCATGATATAAGTGTGCTTTTTGAGTCTTTACTAGGTTGTTTAGTCTTTACAGGTTATTTAGGAATTTGGCACGGATGAAGCAATATGGAACAATTTGGATCATTTTGGAGCACTTTACCGAAGGAAATCAAGGTGGGGTCTGATCAGAGCCATAGCGTCGATCGACGCCACACTAGCGTCGATCGACGCCACACTAGCATCGATCGACACTCATGTCTACCCGACGAGAGAACAAGAAATTGGAAGTTTTACAAATTTGCCCAAAGTCTTCTATAATTGCAACATAAGCCCCTAGACGTATTTTAGGATATATATTGTTTTTGGGTTTTAGAAACCCTAGAAGTTATCTTCTAGCAGTTTTTGAGAGAAAGGATATTGAGAGCTTTTGGGAGAGATAGATCTAAATTATTCTTGAACTCCCTCTTTTACTTTTAATATCTATTCATGTTATTCAGAATTATGATTTGTGCTTTATTTAACATGTCTGAGTAATTTGCTTGTTAGGTTTAGGGTTCTTCATAAGGTCTTTATGATTTATTAGATCTGAGATTTTTAGGGTTCTTAATCTTATATGATCTTCATCCTTGGTTGTTCTTCACAATAATTCTTGATTGATCACCTAGAATTGTTATCTTAGGGAAATAAATTAATATGAAAATATAATTTTTTTCCTGATTAAACCATTGATGAACATAATTGTTTATTACAAAGAGATTTGAATTAATAATTCTGTGAACTTATCTAGACCTGTTCTTAAAGCTGATTTTCAACTTAGAATTTTACAAAGAGATTTGGATTTTCTGGTTTTAAATTTAGATATTATTTGCAGTGAGAACTGTTTTAATTTACCAAAAGTTTAGAGTTCTAGATCTGATATTTATTGCTTGAACCTTAATTAATTTATCTGATTTAATATTTCATAATTTCCTGAGAAATTCCCTAGGCTTAACTCTTTTGATTTTCTGAATTTACAACACTTTAATTTATATACTTGCATTGCTTTTATTTTTAATTCAATTTAACTTGTTTAGCGTAATTTACAAAACTCTATAATCTATTGTGTTTGATCTTGAGTCTCTGTGGATTCGACTCTTAAGTACTGCAGTGATCTCTTGTTTGAGAGAGTAGCTCTAGGGATTAATTTGAGCTTATCAGCCATCCTAAATTGTTGTCGGACCATGTTTACAAATTCAGAATGGGCCTGGACATTAATAAAACTCATCAAGTTTAAATGTTTGGATTAAATTATTCTGGTCCATTATTATTTTCTTTAATGATTGACAAAAAAAAAATCAACAAATATTGCAAAATCTAACAGATATTTATATGAACAAAAAAAAAATTCCCACAAATTAAAATTGGATGTCAAATTATGGTCAACTAATCTATTTATTTTAAACAACAGTATCAAAATTATATTTAATATACATTGTAAATACAAATACAAAATACAAAGAATCAAAATTAAACTAATAGTTAATCCAATAGAATCATATGACCAACAATATTATTTTCACCCATTAACCCGTGGTCACAAAATCGATACAGACAATCAAAATTACACAATATATTAGATTTTATAAATTTAAAAACTTAAAAAAGTATAAAACAAATTATTTACATATATAGACAAATAAATTATTCATTTATTTTATGTGTCTTTAAACAGAAAAAATTGCCCCGCGGTGTACCGCGGGTGTATATCTAGTTTAAATTAAATTATAAACCAAAAACGAAATGAAAAAAATATACAACCAAAAAAATATATCAAATTAAAATATAAATATAAAAGAGAATCTGTTATAAATACTCTCTTTGAGATACCCCTTTTCAAAAATACCCTCTTTTCGAAAATTTTAATTTTTTATCCTCTTTTACATAATTACAATGTGTTAAATTAATTCTTAGAATTTTTTTTAAGGTTTAGGTTCTCAATTTTATGTTTAGGGTATAGTTTTTAAGAGTTAGGGTTTAGTATTTAGGATTTAGGGTTTAGAATTCTTAAATTTTATATATTAAAAGGGGTATTTTTGAAAATTCCCCAATATAAAATTATATATTTCTATCATGTTATCGATTAAAAGTTGGTGTATATTATTATTTCAATTATAATTTTTTTTGGACAAAATTTCAATTATAATTTAATACAATTAATAATATATATATATATATATATGTAATAAAAACAATTATAATAGTAGTGGTAGTAGAATTTTAATTAAAATTGGAAAATAATTCTATTTTTGGATAAATACACATATTTAAAAGTTAGAGTAATCTTATGAGTTTTTGGATTTAGGAGAATTGAAATAAAAGAAAACTATATAGAAACATAGTAGACTATACATATTTAAAACCAAAAAAATCCCCCAAAAATTATATGTGAACATAATTTTATTTTGTCAAACAGTTAAGAGAAAATGTAATATTTGATGTTATACTATGATGTTTATGGATAGAAACAAGTCCAGTTATGAGATTTATTACTAGAAGCAAAATTTACGTGTAGTATAACTGTTCAATGAAACTTCGCGATAAAAGGTGGGTATATTCTCTAAAATTTTACGTCTACATTAGTAAGTAGTGATCACTCAACCAATAATACAAAAGAGTATTAGAAGATGATAAAAGATGAAAAATAGTTACGATATGTGATGTGTCCGCATTTTATAGGATTTTACCCATAGTTTTTATATTTGTTTTGAGTCTTTTATTAAGTCTAAGTGTGCTTTTAGAGTTTTTTTAGTCTTTTGTGAGTCTGTACAGGTTCTAGGCTACTTTGGAAGGAAACTGAGTGTTTTGGAGATGAAAACAAGCATCTAAAGCTAATTTGGTGAAGACTGATCGGAATAGCAAGCCGATGGAGCAAAAAGAGAACGCATCCATGAGCGGCTGATCCGCATTCGAGATCGACCAGTCCCGTACCCGACTCAACTTTTCCTTTTTCATTTTAATCCGACTTTTAGGGTTTTATTTTGATATTTAAGTTAGAGACTCGGCCTCCATAGACATAAGCTTTTATTTTCTGAGACTATTTTGTACTAAGAGCTGGGGGAGAAGATCTCTAATCCTTCTTGACACTTTGGAGAAGATTTTTAAACCCTATTTTATATTCTTTTGCAATTCAATTATGTTTTCTTCAACTTTGATTTGTTGTTTCTGTTTCTCCATGTTTGAGTAGTTTCTCAATTGGGTTTAGGGTTTCAGAAGGGTTTCTATGATTAATTAATGCTAGGTTTGTTAGATTTGGGATTGATCTATTTTTTTTTTTCATCTATTGTTGTTCTTAAAGCTTAAACTAGATTAGCTACCTAGTTTATGATTGTAGGTTAAATTCATCGTGGCACCAAAAGTGTTGTTGAGTTGCTTGAAAAGAACATAGGTGAGCAAGGTGGACCTTAGCCAATAGAAGTTGAGTTGAGGCATCTTGTGAACTAATCAAACCTGAACCTATTAATGCTTGCTTGATTTGCTGGATTCAAACGGAAGTTTAGGATTTAGTAAATTCATTGCTTAGATAGTTATCGCTGCGGATGTAGGATAGCTTTACAAACGTTATTTGAGTTCAAGAATTGTGTTCAATGCATCCCTATCTAATCATCTAAATTCGTGATCATAATCCCTAATG